>JAIUJO010000343.1:25000-508522 GCA_023846275.1 Vanilla planifolia
AAAAGAAGGTGAAGAAGAAGAAGAAGAAGAAGAAAGAGAAGGAGATGATGGTGATTATGAAGATGATGAAGAAGAAGAAGAAGAGGGAAAAGAGCGAGAAGAAGAAGATGATGATGAAGAAGAAGATGAAGAAGAAAAGGAAGAAGTAGTTGAAGAAGAAGTGAAAGAAGAAGAAGAAGAAGAAGAAGAAAAAGAAGAAAGAGAAGATAAAGAAGAATACAAAGAAGAAGAAGAAGATTGAGAAGAAAACGATGGAGGTGGACAAGAATAAGTAGAAGAACAAAAAAATGATGACAAAGAAGAAGAAAAAGAAGAAGAAGAAGAAGAAGAAGAAAAGGAAGAAAAGAAGAAGAAGGCAAAGAAGTAGAACACGAAGAAGAAGAGGAAAAATAATAAGAAAAAGAAGAAAATGAAGAAGAAGTATAAGAATAACAAGAAGAGGATGAAGAAGATCATAATGATGTCGATGATGATGATGAAGGTGAAGAACAAGAATAAGAGGAAGAATAATAATAATAATAATAATAATAATAATAATAATAATAATAATAATAATAATAATAATAATAATAATAATAATAAGAATAAGAGGAAGGCGGCAAGGAAAAAGAAGATGAAGGAGAGGAAGAAGAAGAAGACGAAGAGTAAGAGTAAAAATAAGAAGAGGAGAATATAATGTAGTAGTAGTAGTAGAAGAAGAAGAAGAAGAAGATGATGAAGAGGAAAGAGAAGAAGAAGAAGAAAAGGAAGAAAAGGAAAACGAAGAAAAGAAAGAAGAAGTGGTAATAGAAGACGAAGAAGAAAAAGAAAAATAAGTAGAAGTGGGAGAAGACGAAGAAGAAAAAGAAAAAGAAGAAGTGGGAGAAGAAGAAGAATTATAACAACAAGAAGAAGAAGAATAAGAATAAGAAGAAGAATATGAAAAATTCGAAGAAGAAGAAGAAGAAGAAGAAGAAGAAAAAGAAGAAGAAGAATGAGATTTAAAAAGAGGAAAAGAAGAAGATGAAGAAAAAAAGAAGATGAAGACAAAGAAGAAGAAGAAGAAGAAGAAGAAGTAGAACGAGAAGAAAAGGAAGGAGGAGGAGGATGAGAAGAAGAAGAAGAAGAAGAAAAATATGAAGAAGAAGTTGTAGTAGTAAAAGAAGAAGAAGAACAAGAAGAAAATGAAGAAGAAGAAGCAGTTGGCAAAGCAGAAGAATACAAAGAAGATGTGGAAGAAGAAGAAGAAGAAGAAGAGGAGGAGGAGGAAGAAGAAGAAGAAAAACAACGAGTAGAAGACGAAGAAGAGGAAGAGGAAAAATATGAAGGAGAAGAAGAAGAGTAAGAAGAAGAAGAGGAAGAAGAAGAAGAAGAAGAAGATGATGATGATGATGATGATGATCATGATGAAGGAGAAGTTGAAGAAGAAGAAGAACAACAACAACAACAACAAAAACAAGTAGGAGCAAATGATAATGATGAATGTGAAGAATAAGAAGGAGAAGAAAAAGAAGAAGAAGAAGATGAAGATGTAGCAGTAGTAGAAGAAGAAGAAGTAGAAGAAGAAGAAGATTAAGAGGAGGAAGAAGAAGAGGGAAAGAAAGAAGAAGAACAAGAGGAGGAAGAAGAAGAAGAAGAAGAATAAGAGGAAGAAGGAGGGGGAGAAGAAGAAGAAGAAGAATAAAAAAGAATGAGAAGAAGAATAAGACAAAAAAAGGTGAAGAAGAAGAAGAAGAAAGAGAAGGAGATGATGGTGATTATGATGATGATGATGAATAAGAAGAAGAGAAAAAAGAGAGAGAAGAAGAAGTTGTAGAAGAAGAAGAAGACAAGGAAGAAAGAGAAGAAAAAGTAGAATACAAAGAAGAAGAAGAAGAGAAGAAGACAAAGAAGCAGAAGACGAAAAGAAGAGGAAGAAGAAGAACAAGATGTAAAAGTAGAAGTAGAAGATGAAGAAGGCGAAGAAGAAGAGGAAGAAGAAGAAGAAGCAGAAAAAGAAGAAGAAGAAGAAGAAGAGGAAGAAGATGATGAAGAAGAAGTAGAAGAAGAAGAAGAAGAAGAGGAAGGAAAAGAGTAAGAAGAAGAGGAAGAAGTAGAAAAAGAAGAAGAGGAAGAAGAAGAAGAAGAAGAAGAAGAAGAAGAAGTAGATGAAGAATTAAGATAAGAAGAAGAAGATGAAAAAGAAGAAGAAGAACAAGAAGAAGATAAAGAGCAGGAGGAAGAAGAAGAAGAAGAAGAGGAGGAGGAAGAAGAAGAAGAAGAAGAATGAGATGGTAATGAAGGAGGATAACAAGAAGAAGAGGAAGAAGAAGAAGAAGAACTAGAAGAAGAAGAGGAACGAGAAGAAAATGATGGAGGATTAGGAGAAGAACAAGTAGTAGAAGAAGAAGAACAACAAGAAAATGATGATAAAGAAGAAGAAGAAGAAGAAGAATAAGAAGAAGAAGAAGAAGAAAAAGAAATAGAAGGCAAAGACGTAGAGCACAAAGAAGAAGACAAAGATGAAGAAGAAGAAGAAGAAGAAGAACCAAAAGAAGAAGAAGAAGAAGAAGAAGAAGAAGAGCAAGAACAAGAAGAAGGAGAAGAGGAAGAAGAACAAAAAGAAGAAGAAGAAGAAGAATAAGAAGAAGAAGAAGAGGAAGAAGAAGAAAAAGAAGTAGAAGAAGAAGAAGATAGTGATGATGATGAAGGAGAAGAAGAAGAAGAGGAAGAATAACATGTAGAACCACTGAAAGAAGAAGAAGAAGAACAAGAAGGAGAAGAAGAAGAAGATAGAAAAAAACGAGAAGAAAAAGGAGGAGGAGGAGGAGGAGGAGAAGAAGAAGAAGAAGAAGAAGAAGATGAGGAAGAAAAGAAGAAGAACAACGAGAAGAAGATGTTTTAAAATGACATATATTATATGAGAAAGCTATATAAAAAGATACAATGGAAATTTAGTGTAACAACCTTAGTCATCTGATCAAGTATGAATAGAAAATCTCATAAATCTTGCCCAACCATAAGAAAATAAATATTTTAAATATAAACATTAATATTTACTTAGATATATTCGTTATGTCAATACCTCATTTTAAATTACAATGAAATGCAAAAGTACATTTGGATAAATATTAACACAATTATAATTTAATATTTTGAAAATATTTGTTAAACAAAAAATGATTAAATTTAACAAATGTAAGATAAATAGATCAAAGAATATTAATTATTTCACAAGAAGAGATTCAGAGTTCTATAATAAGAAAAAAAAGAAAGCTAACTTTTTTTAAAAAAGAAATTATATAGAAAATTTACTTTATATTATATTAGGGAGAAAATTTTTAAGGTCCTCAAACATCAACCATGTTTGAAGGAAATGTCTCATAATATGCACCAAAGAATACTTAATTATAAAATATTTAAAAATATTGAAATAAATATGTAATTGTGTAGAGCACATTAAGATGAGTCCAATGAGATATAGTTCCTATTGATCAAACCTAATTTTCAATTATTACAAATTACTAAATTAAATAAGGATAAGTAATAATAATTTATAATTTTAATATTAAGTAAATACATGCTAATGCTTAAATGAGACAAACGAATGAAACATAAAATAACAAAATTAAGATAATGTAAGGGTAACATGAGAGGAAATGTAGTGTTACAAAATAAAATAACCAATTGAAATAAAAAAAAAGTTAAAGAAATGAGATAAACTAAGTTAAAATTTTTCATTACAACATGTTTAAGAGATCTTGCTCGGAATACTCGATCCTCAAATATGGTATGATTAAAAAGTTCTTGTAACATAAGCTTGATGCTTAGAAAATAAAAATTCTAAAAACAAAAATTAAAATATTATAGAGTAATGCTCATTGAGGAAAGACAATAATGTTTTTTTATCTCCATAAGAACTCATTTTGAATTACTTTAAAGCACAAAAATAAATAAGTATATGTAATATTAAATTATTATCTTAATATTGAGAAAATATTTATTAAAAGTCTAATAAGATAAATTGAAGTAATATAATAAAAATATAAAGCAAAAGTTTTAAAAAATGAGACTAATTATATGAGAAAGTTGCAATCCAAGAACAGAAGAAGACCTATTACAACAACTACAATGAACAAGTCAAGAATGAATTTAAATCTTACACAAATCATATCAAAACCTTGGAAAAATAAATGTTGAAATATTTTTTAATCAACATTTAATCACATAAAACACTTCATAATGTCTCAAACAATATTTATTTAATCTTGCTCAATCCTTATTTTGAATTACTATGAATTATTGAAGTAAATAGACATAATTAATTCTAAAGTATTATTTTAATATTAAGTAAGTCGATACTAAAATTAAAAATCATTAAATAGATTAATTATAGTATAACTAAATAAAGGCAATGTAAGGGTCACATGATCAAGGGTTTAGAGTTAACATAATAATATATTACAATAAAAAAATATTAGAACAAATAAGATAAATTGAAGAAAAAATTTACATTCGAAGACACTAAAGAGATCAAGTGTAACCTCATAGTTTTTCAAATTAGGTACAAATAAAAATTTCTCATAAAGCCTATAAGGACCCTAGAAAATGAAAATTTGATAATTATATAAATTAATATTTAATAAAATTACCGAAATTAACAAATTAAATAAGCTTAAATAACTATGTGTTATTATTTGAAAATAATTAAAGATTTGTTGAAATTAAATATTATAGATTAAAATAATGTAATATAACAATGTTAAAGAAATGCAATGGTCACATTAGAGGACATGTAGATTTACATACTAACATAGCAAAATCAAACAAAAAATATATGGAAAAAAGAGAAAATGTAACCGAGCAAAATGCAGCGCCAGATACCAAGGAGTCCAAGTGTAACATAACCGACCATGAGGTCATATATAAATAGAAATTTCTAAAAAATTTTAAATACACTAAAAAAATAAACAATCTGAAAAAAAAAAAAAATACTTAATTAGATAGAGCATGATTACTATTACTAAATGATATCTTTTTTATCTTGATCTAATTTTGTTTAAAATTTTTGAAATTTACCTAAATAAATAAGAAAATAAAAAGAGAAATTACTTTTCATTTATTGTTATATACCTTAAATTTTTAATAAGATAAATTTAAATACTTTAATATAAAAAATAAATTTCATGTAAATGTTGTGTAAGAAAGATTTAAAGTTACTTGGTAATTTTAAAAAAATGAAAGAAACAAATTTGAAGAAATAAGATAAAATATATTAGAAACTTGCATTCTAATATATTAGAAAATTTAGTATAACATGCTCAATCATCAAATCATGTATATATTGAAATTTCTCACAAAGCCTATCAAAACAATGGAAAACATTAATAACAACACATTAATAAGTATTTAATTAGTAATAGGTCATCGAGATGAGACAAGTAACAATAGTTTGACTTATATGTAAACAATTTTTTAATAGTAAGAACTATTAGAGTAAATATGCATAAATAATATTAATTTTGTTATTTTAATAATAAGTAAAAAAAGTTAAGCCAAAATTGGATTACATGAAGTAATATAAAATATCTTATTTGATGTGATGTAAAATCATACAAGATTTTTAGGTTATAGTAATATAAACAAATCAAATTTGAAAAATATGAAGAAATGAGATAAATTATAAGGGTAACTTTCTTTAAAAGATGGAAAGGAGATCTAGTGTAACACCATAGTTTATCAAATAATATATAAATAAAAATATCTATTTTAAAATGACAAAAAATAAAATATGATATTTAATAATTTAAAAATGATTATTTAATTGGATAGAATCTATCGAGTGAATGCAAATGATATTTGTCTTGTTTTGACAATCTTATGTTTGGAATCACAACAAATTACAAATGTAAATAAGCACAAATAACAAAATATTCTTATCCTAATATTATGTAAAAGGATGTTCAACATGAAATGAGTTAAATTAATGCAATGTAATAAAAACAAATTCTCAGTGATGTAAAAATAAAATGATAGGTGATTTAGAGCTACATAGTAATATAACCAAGCAAAACAAAAAAAAAAAAAATAAATAATAAAAATTTTAAGAGAAACCTACATGCTAAGATCCTAAAGAGATTGAGTGTTACATCCTCGAATGTTAAATAAGGAATAAATTAAAAATGTATTGTAAATCATGCAAAAAGTATTGAAAAAAATATTGTAAATTATGGATATGTTTATTTAATTATATAAAGCTCGTCTAGAGAAGTCCAATTGTGTTTGTTTCCTCTAAATTGGCCCTTGATTGAAATCGCTATAAAATACAAAAGTATATAAGTGTAAATAATAATAAAGTTTAATTTCATTGTCAAGAAAACATATATTTAACTTAAAAAGAGATAAGTAGAATAAATGTAATGAAACAAAATAAAAATGGCGACGTAAGTGTTTTCATTAACAAAGTAATATTCCCAAAAGAAGTTGAAAAATATGAAAAAGGAGATAAATTGTATGTGTAAATTTTATTCCAAGATAGCAAGTTAATCAAGTGTAGCATCTTAGATTCTAAAATCAAGCAGTAATAGAATTCTCGAAAAGAAAATTTACAAAAAATATAATTGAATATTTAATAGAATAGAGGTCATCAAGATGTTTATCTCTCTCAATCCTCATTTGGAATTAATAACAATTATAGAGGAAAATAAGAATAATAATTCATAAATTATTATTTAAAAATTAAGTATATATATATATATATGAAAAGCTAAAAGGTGTAATGTTAAATTTTAGTTATATAATAAAATAAAAGTGATGTGAATTTCACATAACAGGAAACTTAGTGTTATATAGTAATAAAACCTAATTAAAGCAAAACATTTTAGAAAATGAGATTAATTTTTGAGAAAGTTTAATTTTAAGATGCTTAGTGCATTGAGTGTAAAGGTAAATTTTAATTTAATAAATATAATAATTTTTTTTTTAATATTTTACAAATATAAACATAAGATAAAGTAAATTAAATTGTAGTAATACAACATAACTAAATCAAGGTAATGTGAAGGTCACACAGAGATTTAGACTTATTTAGTAATATATCCAAATCAAAGCATAAAATGCATAGAAATGAGATAAATTTCAAAGGAAAGTTGGACTTGAATATGCTAAAGAAATAATGTGTGACTTTCTCAATTATCAAATATGATGTAAATCAAATTATCTCCTGCAAAGTGCTAGAATTGTAAAAAAAAAAATTTAAAAAATATTAAAAAGAATATTTAACTTGATATAGTTAGTTTAGATGTGTGAAATGATGTTTATCAATAAGTATGAATAGTAATAAATATATTAAAATATTAAGTAAAATATGTTAAAGTTGAAAAGAGGTAAATTTAAGCAATATAAAACAATAAATTAAAAATGATGTAGAGGTCACACGAGAGACGATCTGTACTTAAATAATATTATAACTAAATCAAAGAAAAAAATTTAAATTTTTAAGATAAATTATCATGCAAAATTATAATCCTGGAATAATGGAGACCATGTAATATGCTTAAAGATCAAATTATGCATGAATTAAAATATATAGGAAAAGTGTGTACTAACTTTAGAAAATAAAATATTTTAAAATATAAAAAATGAATATTTAAGTGAATAAAACTTACAAAGACAAGTCTTACAATTTTTGCTTAGTCTTCACCAAGCCTCATTTTGATTTAAAAAAAATTTTAAAATTAAATAAACATAAATAATAAAAAAATTAATAAAAAATAAATATATGTTAAACTAGAAATTGGAATAATTAAAGTAATGATATATTAGTAAATCCAAGTGAGTAACTATAACATAAGAGGAGAATTAGATCTTCATTGTAATGATACCAAATTAAAGCAAATAATTTGAAGAAAATTAAAAAAATTGCAATTTAAAGTGACTTTTTAGGATACTATTGAGATTGAGTGTCTTATTGTTAATCATAAAATTTAAGAAGAATTGATATCTTTAATAAACTCAGAAAAAATCCACAAATGTAAAAAATTTAGAAGTGTAAAAATGATAATTTAATTACATAAAGCTCATCATGATCAACCCAATTGTTTTTGTTTTCTTTTGAATAGATGACATTATGAGTTGCTTTAAATTGCCAAAGTTATAAAAAAAGTTTATTATACTTATAATAAATAAAAATATATTAAAGCTACATGAGGCATTTTAAAGTAATATAATACAACAAAAAAATAATACTAATTACTATATTTACAATAAATAATTATATATTAATGTAAATTAGATAATTTAAAGTAATATGATACAACAAAATGAAAATATTTTAAATGTCACATCAAAGGAGATCAAAGAAAAAATTTTAAGAAATGAGAAAAATTACATGAGAAAGTTGCATTTCAAGGTACTAAAGAGGCCAAGTATAACATGATCGATCACCAATCAGTTAAAAATCCAAATGCTTGATGTGATATTTTGATTATTTTAATTTGGTTTTATAACAATATTTCAATTTAACTCATTCTAGATCGATTCTACATTTACTTAATATTAAAATAATGAATTGTTATTAATTACACTTGGTCATATGGTAATTTACGTAAATTCTAAACATGGTTTGATTAAGATAAAACAAATTTTGTTAAACTTATTTAGACATGCCCTCTCTATTCAAATAAATTTTTTATTTAAGGATAACCTTTTTAAAGTTTTGAAAAGTTGTGTGAGGCTTTTCAATTCATAAATAATTTTACAATTGATGAATTATATAGGAAAATTGTAAATTTACTTGGTAATATAACCAAACGAAAGGATGTATTTTTGTGAAATGAGATAAAGTTTATAAGAAATCTGTATTATATGATATTAAGATGATTGAGTGAAACATCCTCACACAAAGATTAGGCACAAATAAAAAGGTCTTGATTAGCTTGAAAAAATCTTAGAAAATTAAATATTTAAGAAAAAATACAAAAAGAATTTTTAATTCTATATAGCTTATTAGGACGAGCCCAATGTTGCTTGTTACATCTAAATAAAACATCAATTACAATTATTGTGAACTACCAAATTAAATGACAAAAAATTAAAGAAATTATTGTTTCAAATGGTGTATAATTCCCTTACATTGTGTGGAATGCTTACACTATATACCTTCACATGTAAAGCAGAATTGTTGGGTGATAGTAATTTGAAACAATACCTTTGTTCCCTCCAATATGCGAGAAACTTCATCTCAACTAAGGCTTATGATAACTTATGTGGAAATAAAACAATAGATTTAAATTCTTCCAATTACTTGAACATGTGAATTTGAATCAAAATTTCTATTCTTTTATAAAACATATTTAATCTAATTCCACCTTTTTCCTCTATGATTATGATGTTTAGAAATTCTTTTAGTAGAAGTTTGGAGTGTCGACAAATTACATTCAAACATAGTATAGTAAAATTTTGTCGTTGTGGTGTTTGAAAAATCCTTCCCAACTTGGTTTATTAGCATTGAGTCACACTATCATGATTTGTTATTTGATGTGGAAGGCATGGATGACATTTTGAATGAAAAATTTCATGCTTAAGACCACTAATTAATTTTTCTTTACACACCTTTAGAACAAATTACAAGCATTCCCTCACAAAGTTAATAGTATGATAATGTCAACTCTTTCTAATTTAGAATTTTCGTTGTCATACATAGTTATAAAGTCAGCATTCATATTGTTAGGTGACAAGGCAATTTGAAATTTTGATATTTCCTTTTGGTACATTTGAAAGAATTCTCATCTCAACACAAAGAGGGCAAGGTGTGAATAGTGAATATAGTTATGGCATCATCTAACTTGTTAGTCTTTGTCATTATGCATTAAGAAACTTATGATGGTAGTTTCATATAGTTGTTAACCATATGTTGAAAATAATTGTCAATGAATCTATGGACCTTGTGGTTGTGCATTAGAATGTCTATGCACATCATATCATGCATGGCTACAAGGTTTATATCAGTGGATTAAAATGTTTGTGACAAACTTAACAAAATATTTACAATTGCATGTAAACTAGACAATGGTGAATGCAAAAGAAAATAAATTAGTAAAGTTATTCTAGAAGAAAAACATAAGCACTCTTTAGATTTAAAAGTCATTCATATAAATCAATATATGATACATTGGTCTTTCAACCTCAAAATAATATTGTAATGAGCCGTAAATAACCTTAAGAAACATTGAATAAATTTTAAAGACACCCATTGAGGTACCTTCTAAGTACAAGACAGTGAGGTCAGCTTGTGGACCCATGATTATGAGCTATTTCTTACTACATTTGATGAATATAACTAATTTTTGTTAAAAGGGTTTATTAACAATATTAATCTCTTGTCAAGGATGAGCAGAGAGCTTTGAAATATGCAACATGTGTGCATGATATTTGCTCCAAAAGCACTATGAGAATTTGATCACTACTATTAACCTCCCATGGATGTATCTACCTTTTGACTTGATGATCACGTTGGTTTGCCCCTTCCAAAAGAAATGGTTCATGCAAGAAGAATATTGAAAGAGTTTTCTATAAAGAAGGAGAAAAAAAAGAAACGAAAAAAGTGCCAACAAATTTAGGTTCCTCCTGCACTTATATCGTAGGCTTAATTAATTTATAAAAGATTATCTTGATTATTTCAAAAATGTCTTACCTCTGATAGATTTGATATAAATAGGAAAATAAAGGGGAAGATGACAAAAAATGATGAACTAGAATTCCAAGAATGCGAAATGACTGTGCACATTTATCTTGGTCACCCAATCTACAAAGTGAGAATTGAAAATTCAAAAAAATAGAAGAGAAAGAAGTATATGAAGATTAATTAGATAAACTATAATGAATTTTACTTAAGGGAAGAAAGGAAAGAAGTCATACATGACTTATGGCAGCACTTGGAGACATTATCTGTACTTCTAATGGTTGCAAACTATCCATTAATATTTGTTATGCGAAGCAATATATAGAACATTTTCTTAAATAAAATTTTTTTTTCGCTGTCATGTTGATAGAAGAGCATGCAAACTAGTTAGGCATATGTCATCCTTTAAATCATAACAATGCTAATTATTTAATTGAAGTAAAACAACTACAGTGGAGTTAGCACTATGATAATTAAAAAATATGTTGGCACATTAATTGATTTACTTTAAAAGAATTCATTAACATTGCCACATTTCACTCCAATGTTCTTGTCATCAATTTATGTACTATTTTATATGTTGCCTAAGCCAAACAAATGTATAATTTGAAACATGGACACAATGAATCTCATTGTAAGATTAAAAATAGTATTTGCTCTAAGATATATTTGGGTGAGACGAGATTGTTTAAATACTAGTTTGAATATGACAACTCAATCTAAAAAGTATTTGCTCTAAGTGGTTGACTTTTGCAAGCATTCCTTTCATCAAGAGTATGGTGGTTGTATGGAATTCTGATAGTTATTGCTCGAGGATCATGAATAGTGACTCTTATCTATTCATCTACTTTAATTAGTATCATGTTGTTGACATTATACTTGGAAAAAACTCTACGACGGTGGTCATTTGAACCAAAACAAGTTGTAAATCAGATAGATGTATAGAAAACTTATTATTAGTGGAAGGTTTTAAATACAATTTTCATACCATTAGACAATTATCTAACTCTAGGTTTTGTGTTATTTTAATTTTTATTTGATGTTTTATGAATCTTGTCGTGGTTCATATAGTAGTGAAATGCTCTTTGATAAAATTGAGAAGTTTAAAGATCTCAGTGTTGATGATGAACCATTACGTAACAAAATTGAAAGAAAAGTAATAGATGGACATGATATAGAAAATAAAGGAGATTAAGTAGGTCATTGATGTTAAGATGTGTAAAGAGATTATTGGTTAATTACTTTACCTTAAATCTAATGGCTATGGATTTATGTTTAGTTTGGAATTGTGTATAGGATTGTAAAAAAATCCAAAGAAATCCCATGCTCAGGCTATGAAGAAAGCTGTTAAATATCGTACTAGAATGAAAATTCTATTCCTATAGTATACTACATGTGAAGCTAGTTGAGCTCTCTTTTAAGAGAAGTTTTTTTTGCTGTGTTAATACTAAATTTTGTTGTATTTGTGTTTCAGATCTCTTCAGTTATTTGCATACATTTAAGTGCGGAACATTGGCATAGTTTTAATTTTAGTAAAGTTTCTTTAATCATCACCTAAAGGAGATTAATGACCCGATGTCTTATGTGCTTTGATTAGATCACAAATAAGAAAATTATCTACTAATCATTTGTGAAAGATGTAGTTAACATAGAGTAAATATTTAGTGAATAGGAATAAAAAAGTAAACTTGCAATGAAAGTTAAGTTATTGGTGGCGTAGTTTAGGAACATGACACAGCTTTCAATGCATGGAGCGAATAGCTTCAACTCTTGGTGGCATGGTTTGCCATACAAAGCACATCATCTACTACTCAAATTGGTTAGAATGTTATGACTTTACTATTACTTTACAGAATAGAGGATCATATTCTTCCAACATAATCATACCAACTTATTAATCTTCCCACTATGAGTCGAAGTATTTAATAAATATTAATTAACAATGTACGTTTGATTTCTATACTATTGAACAAGTCTTTAGAATAAAACTAAACTTGGGTGCCAAGAAGTAAACTAGATGAAAAGCTTTAATTGCTACCTACCTTATAATTTTATGAAATGTTATCCCTCATTGTAGAAGTATGGTCGACATTTTTTCTCTAAGACCCCTGTGATGTATAGTGAATATTATTTGTTATAAAAGTTCCATGGTCTCATGATGCTAGTATTACCACAATTCTCACTCAAACAAATGAATTATAACATTATCATGCATCGTAATACTTGGCATTAGATATAGAAGAGACAACTCATTTGTTTGTGTTTTCTACCATTTCATGCATCATATAGTATTAATGCATATGATGCACATTCTTATAAAGAAGACTTCGAAAGTTCTAGGATAAAAATAAGTTATAGTAGAATTATACATAAATGATCCAATATCACATATGTAAGATTGAGACAAGCCTAACAAAATGATAAAATAATAATAACTTTGAATGATAATGATTTACAATTCATACACAAGTCAAAAAATGATCTTATAGAGAATAATTCAAAGTGAAAGAGCACATACCTTTGTATTCGCATAATCCAAATATAATAGCAGTAAAAAGTGCAAAAAAACCTAATTGAGTTACAAGTTTGTGCAAAATTTCATCCTACATAGATGATCCCCTTTCTACATGTGCATGATCCTTAAACAACTTATACATATATGAGCTTTTAAGGGATTATACTTGTACTATTATCTTTTTTGTACATGGCAGCATTTTCAAAACCCAAAAGTCTTTTAACTATGTGTGATGTCTATGCATTATCCTTTACAATATCCAATATCATTTTTTTATAATTTTTGATAATATAAAGGATAATGCATATGAATCAATTACCAATGTACCTTAACGTTTCCTCTGAATTCTAAATAAATCTTCTAAGGTCCCTTTATTTATCTTTTCTATAGTAAGACTTTCACTCGGTTTCATTTAGGAGCCTTTGTAGGATTTCATTACCTACTTAGGTAATCATTTGAGTTTTTTTGAAGCAATAATATTAGCTTTTACCAATAGCTGTTGTATTAAATTTATTATAATAACAAAATAGTTTGGATGTCTAATGCCTAAAAACTAAACCATAATGATTACACTTTTCCTAAAGGCCTTTCTTAAACAACACACATCAGTTAAATTACTATGTATTATATCATGTAGTGACTTGAGAGCCTAATCAGAATCACTTGTGCTGTAATCCAATAAACCATCTCACACCAATGGTTTATCCAACATTCCAAAAATAATGAACCCCTCATCAAATCATTATATATCCCTAAGACTAAACTTGAGCCCTCTTGCCTTGTACCAATGGTTTTATGAAGAACTTTATAATCATAGGACACCATCCATAAAACACATGAAGGCTCACCAAATGGTATTGAACTCAAACTATTCATAAGACCTACTACAAATTTCTGAAGCACAAAGTCCTAAAAACATAACTTAGAGCTAGGCATACCTTACATTTACTTGTTTGAACTCTTAACTAGCACGTTTTGCCATTTTTTACGCTAAAATATCCATAGAAATAAAATTTAACATTACTTAAGTTTACCTAACCACCTCAAGTCGATCTATTACCCAACCAAAAATTAATAATAAAATTTTGATAATATTTATAATTCAAATTCTATCCTTAGATATAGATTTTTTAGTGATAACATAGTTTGCTTTGCTAGCCAACAAGTATCTCAACCAACTTAAACTTCTTCTAAGGAGTAAAATAGAGCTTTTCCATGCCATTCTATTTACATACTTTTTTTCATATTAAACTTAGAAGACATACATTTTGACTTAAGGGCATAACCCCATGTCTAAAATGGCATAACCAAACCACTTATCATGGTTCAACATCATAAGAGTTAAGAAGATACTTGGTCATGAGAATTTCTTAGATTTGACAAACTTTACAATAGCCATTCTAAAATCCATGGCTATGCTAAGGTTAAATTTAAAAAAAAAGAATTTTATTTATTTCTTAAAAAAGTTTAAAAATTATAAGCATGTGTTTAAAATATGTTATGGAGCTATTGTTTGAAAGATAAATTCATCATAGTTAAACTAAGATGTCATAGAATACATATAGATTACAATGTAGCAAAATCAGTATGTGAGCAAAGAAATCAATTTTCACATAAGATAAAGTCTCAGTTCTTACAACCTATCAAATTAACCTATGAGCTTGTGAATTAATTTTCAAAAAAAATGAAGTCTTGCTAATAACTATAATTATCTGTAGTCATTATTTTTTTGTTAACGATTTCCATAACATAATTTCAAAAGGAGCAAGCACTTTATTTTTAAATGGTTTAATCATAAGGTAAAGCATTCACTTTAGTCAAATCATCATGCTTGCATGATTGAAATTTAAAATAATCTATAACAATCAAGGTTAATTAAGCAAGCTAGCAAAATCTTGCTAGAATTCTAAGGTTAAGTAGGAAGACATGATATCCTTAATTATTTAATTCCATCGTGCTGTTAGTTATATATCGATACTATCATTTCTAAAATAAGGACTTATGCAAACACCAATCAATTCCTCCATGGAAAATAATATGGTCTTAGGAACAATTATGCACTGTCATGTCTCAGTTAAGTGGGAAATAATAAAAACATATGACATTATAAATCAAACTTTTAAATTTAGATATATGCAAAAAAGAAATCTCTACTTTAGTAGGCACACAATCACATTATTCTATCATGCATGATGAGGTAAGACTATATTGAAGAGTATGCTTGGTTTTATTAATATTTCATAATTAGGTTATCAAAAAGGTTCCCAAAACATGCCCATAAAAAACACTCCATGTTATAGGTCACTGAGGTGCTTGAGTAACTATGTATAAATTCATAAGTCATAGCTTAAACCCTTGAGTTAGAGCAACTCAATGTACACGATGCATAATTTATTATTATTGTAAAACATAAAGTAATATCAATTTATCACTTAAGCACCTTATTTGACAAAGCATAAAATTGAACATAACTTAATTAATTTTCTTTCATCCTCTTAAGTCAAGAACAAGAACAAGAGTAAAAAAAAATTTTCACATTAATGATCACAATTATTCACTTCCAATTTTTACTTTATCCAAGAAGAAATTTGCTTCACATAGAAACTATCTACATTTATAGGTATAATTGTATGGTTCAAATTACCATGTCAATCACATAGATGACTTCTCAAAGGGTAAACTTTTCCTCTTTGAAGTCTTGGGATCCTTCTTCATCATCTTGCTCATGGTTAGTTCTTCTTCTTCCTCTTAACATCTCTTAACTAGCCTTCTTACTAGGTCATATGAATAGCTTTTCTGAAAACTAAATGAAGAAACATCCTATATCTTAAATTGTCTCAACTAAATTTCTTAAAGTTTATTGATTTACCTAACAAATTGATATAGAGTTTTCTTTGCTAATTAAGTAAAGAAACTTATATATAAATAACCACAAACCCACAATCTGCTTTAGCACAAACTAAAGTTGGGATTAGACTATGCTCATTAGATTGTCGAAAGTAATAAATCTCAATGTAATCACCACTTTTTGATTTATTTCTAACAATTTGATTACAAAACATTAACTCAACTGATTGAGATAAAATGTAACTCAATCACAGAACTTAGTTTTTCAATTCCCTTATATGACACTAATACTATACCAATAACATACTACATAGTGATCCAAATCTCCTTTTACGACCAAACAATCTATCTGATTATAAATGTATGGCCTACTATTTGTACATGTATAATGCATTAAGTATACATTCCTCATAGGATAATCAAAAGACCCTTTGATGCAACACAATTCTAACTCATCATATTTATTTGATATCACTAATTGTACAGTGTAATCTATGCTCACCCAACACCCAAGTAATCAAACATACAACATTTTCCATTTCTTCCTATCATACATCCATAATCCATAACTTCATTCCTATATAATCGTAGTATTACCTTAGAATAACCTCTAAATTTCCTATTAATGCGATTATACTCTAGTACATTTAGCATTGTATGATAATTAAATAGTTTTGTACCCATTCACAATTTCCATTTTCTCATAGTACGTCACACTGCTTGATGTATTGTTGTTCTACTATGTAGTCGCAATTGTTTACCTTAGTCAAATAAAATGATTCTAATGTTAGTGACCATGTTATTAGTATAATATGTTATAGTGATGTCACACTTGTACAAACTAAATCTACCTTAGTCTTACATCTAAATTTCTTTTGTTGATTAATTATATGATATGATTAACCAATATTTTATGGTACAATAATACAATAAGGCTCCCTTTTAGCTTTATGCACTAACATATTATTTGATTCTCATTCAAGAGAATTTGAAATAACCAAAAATACTAGTTCAAAATGTACAAGAATTTAACTAAAAAATATTTGAAAATGACACATTTTAGTTCTCTAAAGAAGAGGTGTATAATTAATTTTATATGGCCCACTCGTTTTGTGGTAGATGTGGTGTGGTTTTTATGTGTGATTATATGCTAAAACATATTTTAGCCCATAAACAATTCAGAAGTGGTTAGGTTTAAGAAATACATCTATAGAAGATTCTACCCAATGTGAATTCTATTTAGAATTAAAAATCCTAAGATTATTAAAGAAGTAAGAACTTTTATCAAAAGCAAAGAACTTGTCTTATTTTTTAAGATAAGGGATCTCAAGGTAAAAGAAAAGCAATTTTAACATCCCACACCCAAAGCACTCACATTGATGGTCAGGTGCAAAGGTAGAAATGTAAGTGCACTTAGAATGGCAAACAAGAAATTGCAGGATCACGTACACAAATAGAAAGTTAGGTGTGACGATAAACTTTTCTAAAATTTAAAATAATGTGGTCAAGAACTTCTCTAGTGAATTGATAGTCTTTCTAGAGGTTAGATAAATAGGTAGAGTCTCCTCTTTTGAGCCTATTCCATGCTTTCTAAAAGTAACTTGTGAATCACACTATTAGATTAATCATGCATGACATGCCAGTACTAAATAAGCATTCTAGTAATGCTTTGTTACTACATTCGAAATTGTATTTTTGTTGAACATGATGAACATCCCTATTTATAGTAATCTCAAGGGTGCAATAGTATTTTCCTAACATAGAAATATGAGAGGACTTTTAGGAATTGTAATTCACTCAATTTGGGATTCTAAAGAATATGTTATAATTCCAAAAGTCATAACTTACAAAAGAAATACTTTGAATTCTACCAAAAACAACGGCTTGAAAAGCCACAAAATTAATTGTTATAAGTTCTTCAAAAATCGGACTATGAAATTTGGCTAGTGATCAAACATACAGTGAGGTAGCGAGCCACACAAACAATTCTGTGTAGGTTGTTAGGCACATGACACATTAGGTCCAACTTTTTAATCAACGTGGGTCAAAGCAAAAGAGTGCAACTTGATGGGTTAAGCATAAAAATGGATAGACTTTGCATATCTTGTTTGGTTAAGATTCATCGAGCAGGCCCACATGTTCAACAGGTTTGCACAAGTCGAGTGAGTCAACACTAGAGGCATTAATGTCTACTGATGGCAGTGGCAATAGTGGCGAATGAATGTACAAACTTACCAAAACTTAATTTTAATCCTTTTTGAAGTCATTCTTAATCAAATTCTTTAATGACAAATTATTAGGGAAATGAAAGAGCTGCCTTGTACTAAATTTCTAGTTCAGAATACTTTGAATGTAATCAATTGCTCTTTCGAAGATTTAAACTATCATGTAGATACAAATAACTTGATGAACTAAAAAGAAGTTGATTGAAATATATAATAAACAAGAATCTAAACCCTTAGAACATAAATGATAAGAGAGATTAACGAGAAGTAAAGCAAATATTTTCATACCTATAACTCTGAATAAGATACCTACAACCCCAAGTAGAGCCATTACACATTTTATGTTTCACTACTACATCATACTTTGTATGTCGGAAAGTTGTGAACTTTGTGGAGTTAGAGTGAAATCGCAGTTACTGCTCTAACATCTTATGTTTAGGCAATGAAGCTCATCTTTAGTAATCTAAGTGTCATCAGAAGTGTGTTGGACTCTCGAATGTACCAATAATGTTAATTGTGTTTGATTCTATCTAAGAGCTATTTAATGATGTGAGATTTCTTCCACTTGATCTTTGAACTTGTTAGATGGTGCTAAATATAGTCGATGGATAGGTTCACGTGACAATGACCGAGATGGTTCAAAAGACCCAATTTGTATTGGATCTGGTTCCCTATAAGATAAAAGATTCCAAATATTTATGTAGGCGCTCATTTCGTATTCTTTAGGTAAATCCAAAACATTTTTATTGATAGTTTTTTTAAAAATTCTAAATGATCTAACACCATAAGCATGGAATTTCTTAAGGGTTCCAAGTACTAATCTTTAACAACAAACAAAGACAATCACATAATATCCTCAACTAATACTCTAGATTGTTAATTAGAAACAATTATTCATTCACATATTTTATCAATTAAATACATTATTTGGATAATGTTTTTGTAATCATGAAATATGATCAGTAAAAGATAAATTAAACTTAGTAGTATAGAAGTCATGAGATATAGGGATCAATTTAATAAGACTCTAAGGATGATTTTTTTAAAAAAAATTAAAATAACTCAAAGTCATTATTGGATTAGTAAATTCATTGCATGACAATAAATGATCTCAATTTGAAAAATTTTCTTATTAGTCTATAAAGAAGGCAGCCAAAATTTGTTTAACCATTTTTGTTCATCCATCTGGGATAATAACTTAATAAAAATTTAAGTTTTGTTTGTGTTGATGGATTTACATGGTGATGCCATAAATGTGGTACTGAGGTACTAAAAATCAAATCTATAGTAAGTCGAATATCTCTTAAATGTAGGAGTATTTTTTGGTAAGGTGTTGAGAAATATATCTGCAAATTCTTTTATTATGAGTCTGGTGTTGGTATACTAACAAGAGCTTGCTTATTTGTCAAAAACTAGGTACCTCACCATTAGCTACACATCCCTCTTAAACTAAGCTGGTGAAATGATAATAAGTAATTTTTCTTGTTATTTATTATTTTCTCTTAGAGTGTTTGGTTAAGCTTTTTTTTCACATGAGGTAAATGTTATAGTATCATATTTTTTCCTTGGTATAAGAATGTACATCTATTAGTTTTTCTATTTAAGGCAGCATCATAATCTTATAACCAAGGTCTTCTAAATTTAAGACAACTTACTTTAGATAACATCTCACCATAATTCCTCAAAATAGTAGCCAAACATTAAGGAAATACAAAACCTTCATTGTAAGAAAATCGATATTATTTCAATCCAAGATATGGTGTGTGAGTGTTAAACCTATCCTTTTTACCAAAATCTATGCTATCACGTTGATACAACTACCGTTATTTCAAACTATATTGCAAGGTCTATCATTAATTCTTAAGAAGGAACTAAAGAAGTTAATTTGTCCTAAATCATTAGATATTCTTGGTGTAGTCAATATTCATTTCACAATAGCTATAGGTAGTTCAACATAGTGAACAATTAAACATAGTGATTGTAATTCTTCTTCATCAACCTCATCTAGCTATATATGTTCCTATCCTTAACTTCAGTGCATTGTTGTTGTTCTTCTATGTCTATATGTAAGGCTCCCTTATGGCATTAGTCTACAACATTTGTTCTCTAGTGACAATGATAACACTCAACACCATAAGTAGTAGATGTTTTTCTTGATGGCTGTATTTGTTGCATTTGTCGTATGGATGGAGAGGCATAGGTTGCTTTTAGAGTAGAACTAGTTGGAATAGTGAAAGAAATGGTATATGTTTGAGGCTGAGAAATAATTGAAAGAATACAAGTCTTACGAAAAATTGACCCTTTAAATCATTCTACAACATAAATAGCATTATATCCGTCTTTAAAAAAGTAAAATTTCTTAATTATTACTCAACATGAATGAAATCTCTTACAATGTATCAAAATTAAGAGAATAATACTTAGTCTAGTAATTCTTAACCACATTTAGATATATAATCTACAAATTTAGCACTATATTCACCAAAAGACTTTGAACCATGGGATAGATTTTATCAACTATTGAAATGTTTCCTTAATAAAGGGCTGAGTATATAGTTAACACCAGGTATATATTTAACACATAGACGAATGTTGAGTTCTTCCCATGATCAAAGGAATACTTTATCCTCTTCAAAACATCACTTTTCTAAATTGTTAAACAATAATCTAACATGTGATGTGGGCCTTGTTTTTTGCAAATTGGTGTTTTTGACAATAACTAAGATCATACCAATCAAAATAATGTTGCATTTCTATTTTCTAATCTTAATATTCTCTAAATACTAAACTACTTTCAAATGTGGGATCTTCAATTTTTACCCCATTAAAAAGTGATCAGCATCCCTATCATGTCTTCCATCTTGGGTATATTGGGTAGATTTACACTTAGGTTTAGTTAGATTCTTTTTAGTGAACCCACAACTTTAGAGTTAGTAATCATAGACCTACTTGATTGATAGGTTTAACCCAATCTACTATCTCAACATTGCTCTAATTGGTCTATACATGCTTCTGTTGTTGGCCTTAGCTCTTATATCAAATTAGTTAGTTCTATAATTGCTTGTTGTATTACTAGTCCTTGGGTAGTTATACTAGTTAAGAATCAAACATTTTAATTTTTTCTAGTCCTAATGGTAAAAAACTTTTGAAATAAAAAGATGTTCTTAATTTGTGATCATAAAGAAAAATAAATAAATCAAAAATGTAATAATCGAAGACAATTTAAATAAAGAATTATTATAGCATCAAAATTGAAAATAAAGTTTTTGTTTGATGTATATATTCTAATAAACACTAGTAGTTAATAATAAAGGCATGACTTTCAATGATAATAATTTAATGATAAATTTAAAATTATTCAAGTTTTTAGAACTATTATGCTCTAATATCAAATTTATGTAGGATGATAAGACAAAACCTATTTTAGCTTATAGAAAATATAGAAATTTTAATATTGAGGTAATATATCCCAACAAATGCCATGCTAGTAGTCAAAATAAGCACAACAAAGTTAGGAGAATCATAAGATGTAAGGCACTAGTTTATGATATTTGAATTAGTATGTTAGTGTATCATACCAACAAAACTTTTTTGGTTATATATTCATGACTAATGTAGTTAGTAGTTGGTCAAGACATAATTAACACATTATATAACATTACAATAGCTGTTGCCCTAGTGTAATATAAAGAACTATAAAACATGAGGTTTGCATTTGAGTTACTTTTTATCCAAGCCAATGGAATTCTAGTGTCTTAGATCTAAGCATTGGAAACAATTTGGGTAGAGATGGTTAAGGGAAAAAGGTTAAGAGAAATACAAACCCTAGAATGTTGTGCCCTTAATAGAATGATAATGGGATATATTAACTATTCTAACATGTCATACAATGTTTTCAGGATTTTTTCTTTTAAGGTCTTATAATGTTGTGGGGCTAGACTTTTTATCACCTTCTAGTCATGAGCTCTTCTAAGAGCACCTAATTGAGGATAACCTAAGGAGTAGAAGTTTGCAATAAGGAAAAGTGTGCTCAAGCTTGCTCTATAAAGAAGACAATACACCCTTTTTGTGCAGGCCTTTACATAGTTTCTAAGGGAAAGGTACCATTAGTTTTGCATAAGAGCCTAGAAGCTTATTCGGATAGCAATAATTAAGTAAATATCAACCATTCATATAAAGATGATTTAGACTAGGATTTGTTGCTCTTTCCTCTAAAAGATAAAATTTTACATGTTGACCATTGCCTCTCTTGATGGTAACTTAGTCAAGATAAGTCCATTCGATAGTTAAAATGCATGCTCATGCTTGCTTAAACATGCATTCATGAATCAAGCATGAATTTTGTCAATTTGCAAACTAGAAATATTGTAACACGCTTGACTAAAACTTTATGCTATTTTTGTGAATTTGTGCTTTCTATGTTCTAGCTCTTTTATAATATAAATTGTGATAATGTTTTCATCACATGCTTATGTAAATACATTGAATTGTTGCTATTATTTTATGATGGAAAGGAAAGAAGCTAAGTCACTAAAGCATGCAATGTCAATATGAGTTGTTTCATGGGTTTAGATGATAAAATAGACTTTTGAAATGTTTAAATTATTCATGATTTCTTTATTTTGGAGGCTAAATGCAGTTTTTTATTATGTGACTATCCCAAGAGAATTAAATTTTAACGAACAAAAAAAAGATCTCAATTAAAAATGATGTATAACATTTTTAAGGGAACATTACTTCCATAAATAAAATAAGTTTCTATTGAAATGCAATCTTATTGTTGAGATTTATTTTGGAAAATATGAGTAAATGTGATGATATAGTAATTTAAGGTGATTATTGTGATTTTGATTGCAATTGGAAATTATTGGTACAAATAATTCTTGAAAAAAAATATTGAATATTTTCAATTAAGCTCTAGTTTAGGAAAATCTTCAATGCATAAATATAATATAATGTTTAAAATTTTATGATTTTGGTAATGTTTTTAGTTTTCAATACTAAAAAAACCAATAATTCCATGAAATACCAATCTTTTTTGTTAAATTAAGATCAAGCATGAAGAAGAATATATGATTTGAGTTTTTGTTTTTTAATGTTGCCATTGAAAGCCTTGTGATTTGGCTTATTATGGTGGAAACTAAGACTTAACTTAGAAATTTTGGCTCTAAAATTGAGATTAGATATTGGCATGATGATGATAATACAAGCTTAAGAACTCATAGAATAAGTTCATTTTTCTTATCCTTAATTGTTCTTGCTTAACTAAATCCTATTCCTCGTTTTGCACTTGTAGTTTTTCCTTGTGTAAGCTTACACTCAACCACTTTTTTGATCATCCAAAATTCAGCATCATTATTTCCCTTTCTAATTTAATCTTTTGTAATATTGTTACTATATTTTGTAGGGAAAAAGTTGATCTTCTTAGTGGGAGATGTTTCAATAATTGACTTAGTGCGAGAAAAGCAGCCTACAAGTAAATCCAATAAGCACCTATGGACCTCATTAACTAGATGTTGAAATATATATGCTAAGTTTGAACTTTTAGGAAATATCTTCAATGTATAAGGCCTATAAGGGATTATTTTGGCAAAAAAAGAATTTGAGGGCCATTTCTTATAAAATATGTTAGAGTTACATTCTTTAACTTGATAAAATATCCTTATAATAATGTTAGATTAAGGCTTTCCATGGCCATTGGTACTGCTACTCTAAGGCCTTTTGTTACCAATTCTAATGCTAATTTAGTGGTTTTTATGGCTTTTTTTACTAAGATTTTATGCTGTGGTTGTAGTGGCTCTTAAAACAGGGTTTTCCATTATTATAAACAAAAGATGATCAGCTAAACTATTAAATTTCCCATTTATGTGTTTGATGACTATTTTATATCCATTATTAATAAGAAATTCACTAAATATTAGCAACCTATTTGTGCAAACTTTTTTTGAGTAATGTTATTGTAATATGCTATGATTATGTTGTAATAAATTCTAAGAATAAATTCTCTTATATTTCTTAAGAATATTTCAAAGCTTTGTAAGGCATATAAACCTACTAAAATTTCAACATCTATGGCTATTAATTTTCCTTTATAATTTCTACCACAATATTTGCTCATACATTCACCCTTTTTGGTTTCTTGCTTATAATGTTTCCATTTCAATATATCTAACCAACCTTCTAGATATCCATCTACTTCTATTCTTAAGTAACTATCTAGAGGCGATAACTACAAAAGAGCTATCTCTTTCATAATCTACTTTACCCTTCTTACAAATTGGATATATAGATCATTAAAGTGTAGTTTGCCTTTTAACTTTGTATTTGTATATATGTTTCATAAACATTAACTTAAATTAAGAGTAATAGACTTTGCATAGCTAAGTCTTTCTAGAAAACTCTAGATATCTTTTAGAGTTAATATGTTACCGGCATGTTTTAGATAGGCCTACCTCTATGATCCTATAATTTTACTCTACCATTTCCAATATTTAATCCTAAACAGTTAACAAATAAATTCACTCTTTCCAGCTCCTTTTTTGTTAAACTAGATGTTCTTGTAAACTTATCTGAAAGAAAATTTATAAAAGGGTTAGATGATTGAGTGGGATTGGATGAAAGATAATGTATCTAGACATAAATTTGTTATGTTTTTTAAATATTTCCATTCTTTGTTGAAATATAAATAGTGAATTTTTTAATCCAATGGTCATAACTAGCCATTTATAATGTCCATTAGCAATTATAAATGCCACAATGTTATACTTTCTCTATACATTCTTACCTAGTAAAATTATTATCTTAGGTTAAATTTAATTAAAAAATTACTATTCTAAACTCTATCTAGTGGATTTTCTTCGTTAGGTGTAATATACCAATCATTAATAGGGTTAATATTTAATCATCTATAATTAAATATTATTCATTCTTTATCTTGAACTATTTCACAATTCTTTTTACAGTAGCTAAGGAAATGTGATGAGGCTATTACTTGAATGATTAATTCTAATCATAAAAATTTTAATATGCATTTAATATTCATTTGTTTTTTTTTGTTAATATTATTTTTTTCCTTTAAATAATTAAATTATGGTTGAGCTTTGCTAATTTACATGATATGTTGTTTTTGTTGCAATGTTTTAAAGGATCTTCTCATATAATGTTTTATTCATCTAATTTGTGTAATGATTTGCCTAAAAATGATCTTCTCATAAAAATAAGTTATAGTAGAATTATACATAAATGATCCAATATCACATATGTAAGATTGAGGCAAGCCTAACAAAATGATAAAATAATAATAACTTTGAATGATAATGATTTACAATTCATACACAAGTCAAAAAATGGTCTTATAGAGAATAATTCAAAGTGAAAGAGCACATACCTTTGTATTCACATAATCCAAATATAATAGCAGTAAAAAGTGCAAAAAAACCTAATAGAGTTTCAAGTTTGTGCAAAATTTCATCCTACATAGATGATTCCCTTTCTACATGTGCATGATCCTTAAACAACTTATACATATATGAGCTTTTAAGGGATTATACCTGTACTATTATCTTTTTTGTACATGGCAGCAATTTCAAAACCCAAAAGTCTTTTAACTATGTGTGATGTCTATGCATTATCCTTTACAATATCCAATATCAATTTTTTATATTTTTTGATAATATAAAGGATAATGCATATGAATCAATTACCAATGTACTTTAACGTTTCCTCTGAATTCTAAATAAATCTTCTAAGGTCCATTTATTTATCTTTTCTATAGTAAGACTTTCACTCGGTTTCATTTAGGAGCCTTTGTAGGATTTCATTACCTGCTTAGGTCATCATTTGAGTTTTTTTGAAGCAATAATATTAGCTTTTACCAATAGCTGTTGTATTAAATTTATTATAATAACAAAATAGTTTGGATGTCTAATGCCTAAAAACTAAACCATAATGATTACACTTTTCCTAAAGGCCTTTCTTAAACAACACACATCAGTTAAATTACTATGTACTATATCATGTAGTGACTTGAGAGCCTAATCAAAATCACTTGTGCTGTAATCCAATAAACCATCTCACACCAATGGTTTATTCAACATTCCAAAAATAATGAACCCCTCATCAAATCATTATATATCGCTAAGACTAAACTTGAGCCCTCTTGCCTTGTACCAATGGTTTTATGAAGAACTTTATAATCATAGGACACCAACCATAAAATACATGAAAGCTCACCAAATGGTATTGAACTCAAACTATTCATAAGACCTACTACAAATTTCTGAAGCACAAAGTCCTAAAAACATAACTTAGAGCTAGGCATACCTTACATTTACTTGTTTGAACTCTTAACTAGCACGTTTTGCCATTTTTTATGGTAGCTTAAACTTTAGGGGTTTTATTCCAATGTGTAATTGTCCAATGGTTTTATGAATTATCTTGATCTCTAATTGTTCATTATTTTATAAGCTATTACAATTTTATTTAAGAATTTATCTTATTATGTCCTAATTATTTAGCACAAAACCTACACAAGTCTTGGTTAAACATCATACTTATTGTTTCATGTTTTGTGATTAAATGTCTTTGACATTCATTGCACTTTTGTTAACTCATAATTTTACAATCCTCAAATTCATGTCCATAATGTACTTCTAATATTTTATATTAATAAGTTTTAATAATATATTAGGTTTCTTGATATAAATACCAAGTGTTTCCAATATTCATATTTAAAAGATCTAAGCGTTATCTTCTAGTCAAGCTTTCTCATCTAAATAAGTGTATATATGACTATCTAATTCTTATTCATTTTTGTCTGAGCTGATAATACCATATCCTTCATCATTATTTAGTTTTGTATGCATGTTTAATCTTCCTTTATCTATAATCTCATTTTGTTACTATTTAGGAAAATGATCAATTTGGCTACAAATAAAGCATTTACATTTTTTGTAGGTAGTTTGTGAGTTCTAAACAATTTAACCTACCTTCTCCTAGGTCTACCATTTATATATGTTAACTTCTTAATTGTTTCGTAACCATGCTAGCACCACGGAATGTTGGAATCATTATGTTATTACAATAGTAAGAGCTTTTACTTTGTTTAATGACTTTTTGTTTCATGCAATTCTTTTTGAGATAATTGATGATGAACATTGCCATAGAATTTATTCCAAAGATACTCTTAAAACCTACAGATTGATTCCATTTTAATTAACTAATTTTCTAAGTGTTTTGAACAATTTAATAAAACATTATTTGCATAATGTGAGATCTTTAAAACATCGAGTAGTTTGTGCTTCTACATTTAAATAATCTTTACTAGAAGGAACAATATTGTCATAACTAGCTATTATGAAACGTTCTAAGAATTGCATTTCTTGGTCCTACAAAAATATGTCCTCAACTAGTGTCTATGCATAAGATGATTTGTCCAATTTGGTCGGGAACATTAGAGTGATAATTACTACTTGTAACATTTGTTAATTTACTTTGGGATATGATAATTTTTATCTATGAAAGAATCATTGGGCTGCTTCTTATAGAATCTTCCAAATGATTAAGGCATTTTGCTGGGGTTCCATGTCCTAAAATTGATTTAATGAATTTGTGGCATATCTTTCACAGTATCTAGTAATTGTTCCCAGTTTTTAGGGTGGGTGTTCGATAATAATAAGATGCTTCTTGAGTTATTTTATTTTTGTAGCACTCTTATAGTATCCTTTTTTTCTCTCGTTCCTTTTCGTCCTAGCAATGTGAAACGATTACTTTCTGCTCCATACGATATTGTTTTAGGTGTGTTTAGTAATATGGTTTGTGTTTGGATACTAGAAGTTATTAAGAAAGACGTATTTGAGGTGTTTGTTACCATACTACCATACATTTTTATATTGCTCTCTAAAAATTCTAATTCATGTAATCCATCTCATGACAATGGTTTTGTTCTTGGTTTCGAGGTTGAGGGCGAAGGTGAGAAAAATGAGGGGTACCACAATGCATAAAGTTTTTTTTAATATTTAAAGATTGGGAGTATTATGGCATTGAAAAAAAAATTCAACATCTTTAACATCTATATGACTATGAGATTGTTGTTTCCTATCAAATTCATGAAATATAGCATATAGAGTTGCTTCTTGTTCCCTTATTTCTTTATTTATATTGAAATATTCTATTGCATAATGGGTAGGATTTTTAGAGTCTAAAAAATAAATCATGATCTTTATTTTCCCTTTGTAAAGCATCATAATCATTTCAAATTCTACAACTAAACCTACCATGGCAACTAGTAAAATATCATTTCTATTTTGGGATGATCAAATAAAAAGTAGTGTCTAAAAAGTATCTTTCCTCAAGGAATTAAATTTATCTTACTCTTTAAAATTTTGTAAATGTCTTTCAACATCAACTAATACTCCAACTTCCAACATTTTTCCCCATGGTTGTTTATCCATTTTTTTAAATTATTATATTTTATAATATTTCATTTTCTATACATATTATTTCTTTTGATGTAGATGTATTGTCCAAGTCACAAATTTAACCTTAGTTTCTCTAACATTTGTTTCTCTCCAAGAGACTGTTTTCTTAATGTGATTATTAATTTCTTCATATCTTCATTTAATGATAGTACTTCTAACAATTTTGTTAATTTGTTATGAGTTATTGCTAACAATATGATTGCTATGAATAATATTCTGATGATTATCTTATCCCCTAGCAATGCATGAGCATCAATGCTTTTGTTGTAAGGGCCTTTTTTTTTATGGGTGTACTCAATGAAATAAATATTTATGTTTTCAATGAGAAACGTTTTCTTACAAACTCTATCAAGTTTTAGCATCCCATTTTACCAAGATTTCATCAATTGTGTGTCTACCCACTTAGGCTAAATTGGAGGTACTTTATGGTCATCGATTATGGTTTAAAATAAGCCTAAAAGTTTAAAATAGCCTCTAACCAACTAAGGGCTAGCAAGGGTGGACTCATGTTGCGATATTAGATATGAATAAAAAATTTCATAAAGCGTGCAAAAGCCATAAAAAATGAATTAAATAAATAATTTTAAAAAATTAATATCTAATTTAATGTAGCTCATTTATATAAGTGCATTAATGTTTATTTCATCTCCATCTATCTTCATTTGGAAATACTACAAATACTCAAAGAAAAAAAACTTAAATAACATGAAATTGTGATTTTTATATTAAAGAGATATATTATAATTGCAAAATATAATAATTTAAAGAAATGTAATATAACCAAATGAAAGTGATGTAAAGGATGCATTAAAGGAGATACCGAATCAATGACAAAGCTTTGATGAATTAAAGAGATGATACAAAAATGCAACACTCCAAGCTACCATGGTGAGCAAGTGTTATATCTTCATTTATCAAATTAATAAAATACAAAAATTAATATTTCATTGGACAGAGCTAGCTTTGATGAACCTAATGACGTTAATTTACTCTCTATCAAATATAATTTTTGATTAATATAAATTACCAAACTATATAAACATAAATAATATTAAATTATTATTTTTAAATTTAAAATATATATATTAAAGCTAGAATTAGAAAAAGTTAAGTAATGTAATATAACCACATTAAAGTGATGTAAATGTCACATGATGGGAAAATAAGTATTTCAAATTAATATAATTAAATTAAGCAAAAACATTTAGAAAATGAGACATAGAGTATGGGACTGTCGCATTGCAAGTACTGAAGTGATTATCTTTAACACTCTTGACCATAAAAATAGTTATAATTCTAAATATCTGAAAAAACTTGAAGAAATATTTAGAAATAAAAAATATAAATATTTAGTTGTATAAACTACGACAAAATTAATTTAATGACATTGGCTTCATCTTGATCTTACCACTTTTAGAATTACTCTAAGTTATAAAATAAAATAAGCATTAATAATAATAAATATTATTTTGATAATAAAGAGTGTAATTTTTTTTGTAAGGATATAAATGGAAGAGATGTAATATATCATAATTAATAAAATTTAAAGGTCAGTCAAAAGGTGATTTAGAGTTAAACAATAACATAATAGAGTCAAAGAGAAAAATTTGAAGAAATTAGATAATTTGTATAAGAAAGTGCATTCGAAGATATAAGAATTTCAAATATAACATGCTTGAGCTTTGAATGTTTTATAAATATAAAAGTAAAGTATTCCAAAATCCTAAAAAAATCAACTAAAAATATAATAATTAACATTTAATTACATAGAACTCAGCCAAATGAATCTAATGTGGTTTGTATCAACTTAATTAGACCAAGCTTAGAATTGCTGGCAATTACAGAAAAAATAAACATAAATAATTCTAACTGCGACTTTTAGTAAACCTTAATACAAGTAAATGGATATAAATAGAAGCAATGTAATATAAATAAATCAAAGTAATGTAAAAGTCATATGACACTAAGATATTGAGGAGATTGAGTGTAATATTCTCCATCATTAAATCAAATAAAAATCAAAATGGGTCATAAACTATTTCAAACTGAAGAAAATGAAATAGTTTTAAAAAATAAGTCTTTAATCTAAAAAGCTCATTGATAGAAGCCTAATGACATTTGTTTAACCTTTGCCATTCCATGTTTTGCAATTACTTTGAATCACAAAGAAATTAAAGATAAATAATAATATATTAGTGTTGTAGTGTTAAGTAGATCTATGTAAAGTTTAAATTAAAAAAAGAAAGCAATTTAATCTAACTAAATAAAAGCAAATAGTTTGAAGAAATTAGAAAATTTTCTTGAAAATTGCTTTCGAAATTACTAAGAAGAATAAATACAACATCATTGATTATGAAGTCAGATATGATAAAACTACATAGTAAAGTATGCCAAAATCATAGATTATAAAACTTTTAGAAATAGAAATATTAATATTTAATTTGAATGTGCTCATCAAGACTAGTCCAATAATATTTAGTTCATCTCCATCAAAATAGATTTGTAATTTCTATTAATTAATGAAGTAAATTAGCATTAATAATAATATGTTATTATTTCAATAATAAGTAAATGCATATTACTGTTGAAATGAGTTAAATTTAAATAATATAATATGACAAAATTAAAGATATGTAATGGTTTTAGTAGAGAAGAATTAGAGTTTCATTATCATGTACCTACATTGAAGAAAAAAATTTCAATAAAAGAGATAAATTATACAAAAATATTTCATTGCAAAAATATTTAACGAATAACATGTAATATCTCTAACCAGTAAATCATGTACAAAAAAAATATCTTGTAAGGCTTACAACGTGATAAGAATAAATAAAAATAAAATATTATAATGAATTTAAGAAAACATTTGTGAAAGCTAAATGATATAAATTGAAGCAATATAATATAAACCAATTAAGATCTTACAAAGGTGACACGATAGGAGAAATAGAGTTTATAGTTTTATAACCAAATCAAAACAAAGCATTAATGAAATTAGCTAAATTATATAAGAAAGTTGCATTCCAAAGTGCTAGAGAAATTAAGTGCAATATGCTTTATCATCAAATCAAGTATGATTAAAAATGTCTCAAAAAGATTGGCAAAAACTTAAAAAATAAGAAATTTAAAAATATAAGGAAGGGAATTTATTAGATAGCAGTAACCAAGAAGAGCTTGATGATTTTTGTTTCTTCCATATCAGATATTATTTAGAATTTCTTTGAATTACTAAATAAAAAAGTGTGAATAAAAAATAATAATTTCTTTTATATTTAGCAAATATATAATAATGTTAAATTATAATAAATTGAAACAATATAATATAACAAAATAAAAGAGATATAATTATTGCAGGAGTGGAATGCTAGAGTTAACTAATACTATAACAAAATTACATTTAATATTTTGAAGAAATGAAAACATTATGTCAAAATGCTACATTTTAGGTTATTTAAGAGATCAAGGGTAGGACCCTTCATTATCAAATCAAGTATCAACCATATCTCCTCATAAAGCATCTTAAAAACTAAAAAATAAAATTTTCAAAAGTACAAAATTAAATGTTTAAAATAGAAGGGTTTATCATGATGAGACCAATGACATTTGTTTCATCTCATTTGGTCATCGTTCAAAATTACCACTAATTACAAAAATAAGTAAATATAAATAATTGTTAATTATTATATAAATATCAAGAAAACAAGATATTCATCGTAAAATAAGACAAACTGAAGAATGGTTATGTATCCCAATAAATGTGATATAAAGGTCAAGTGATTAAAGGTCTAATGTTATATAGTAAAAAAAGAAACGAACAGTAAGGCATCAAGAAATTAAATAAATTAGCTAGAATATAAAATCAAAATTTCCCAAAATACATGCCAAATATTAGAACATAAAATATTTAAAAATATAAAAATCCACATAAAATTTGATAAAGCTCATTAAGATGTGTCTAATAACTTTTGTTTTAAGTTCATTGGATCTGGTTTTTTATTACATTGAGATAAATTTAGGAACTATATTATGCTAAAATCAATGTGCTATAGGTCACACTAGAGGAGTGTTAGATATTTATAGTGATATAACCAAATTATGGAAATTTTAAAGAAAAAAGGCAAATTGTAATAGAAAGTTACATTTCATGTTGCTATAGAGATTGAGTTTAACATACTCGATCATCAAATTAGGCACTAATCAAAATGCATTGTAAAGAGAGATAAAAAAATATGAAATAAAATAATTAAAAAATATAAAAATTAAAATTTTGTTGAATAAAACATATAGAAATTAGTCCAAAATGACAAAATTTAAAAAAATCAAGACAATGTAATTATCACATAAGAGAAGAATTATAGTTTCATAACAATAAAATGAATGAAATTGTATTGAGTATGAATGAAAATGTGTCAAAAAAAGTGCAAAAGTAGTAAAATAAAATATTAAAAACTATGAAATTGGATGTTTAATTGGATGGTGTTAGTCAAGATGACTTTAATGAAATTTGTTCCATATCCATAAGACAGTTTCGAAATACTAAAAATTACCAAAGAAAAAAGCAAAAACAAAAAAATATTACTATTTATGTGTTAGGTAAATATTTATTAAAGCTAAAATAATATAATTTGGGTAATGTACAATAACAAAGTCAAAATGATGTAAAGGCCACATGAGAGAACAATTAGAGTCTGATAGTAGTATAGCCAAATTAAGCCAATATATTTCAAAACGTTAGATAAAATTTATAGAAAAGGTATATTATAAGATACTAAAAATATTGAGTGTAATATTTTTAATCATTTAATTATTTATGAATAAAGTTTTCTATAAATCATATCAAAACAATAATAATTAAAACATTTAAAAATATAAAAATCAATACTTTATTAGATAGAGCATTTTGAGAAGTGTTAAACAATTTTTGTTTCATTTTAAATAGACCATTTTTTAAAAGGTAAAAAATAAGAATTTAACACGATTGGAGCTTATTCTAAGTTATTATGTGTTAACTAAATAGAAAATATAATTAATAATAAAGTTTTTTCAATATTAGTTAATATATAAATATTTTAAATTAGATAAATTAAATCAATGTAATATATTTAAACCAAAGCATTCAAATACCAGATGAGAGTAGAGTTATTGTTTCAATGTAATTCAACCAAAATAAAAAAATTAAAAAAATAAAATAATTTTTTTGGAAAAGCTACATTCTAAGATTTTAAAGATATTGAGGTTAAGAACCACAATCTCCAAATCATGTATGAATCAAAAATGACTCTTAAAGTATCCAACAAACCATGGAATGAAGATATTTAAAAAAAAAAATAAAATTGTTTAAGAAGAAAAAACTTGTCTAGAAGAGACCAAAAATGTTTGTGTTGTCTTAATCATACATCATATGGAATTACTTCTAATTGCCAAAAATATAATATAAAATTATAATTTAATATTAATTAAATATACATTAATTATTAATTGAGCTTTTTTGAATGAAAGGAATACAACAAAATCATGGAGATTTAAAGGTCAAATAACAATAAATTTAGAGTGACATAATCATATAACCATATGAAAGGGAGAAATTTGAAGGAAATAAATATGTTATTCAATAAAGTTTTTTTCCAAGAAATGGAGGATAATAAGTGCAATAACCACAAGCATCAAATAAGTTATGATTTAAAATGCATTATAAAATAAGTTAAAATCATAGAATATTACATTTTTTTAAAATGTAAAAAATAATATTTATTTCCATAGAGCTATTTTAGAAGAGCCCAATGACATTTATTTCACCTCCTTTAGCTTTAATTTGAATTCTTTTAAATTAAAAAAATAAATGTCTATAAATAATATTAATTTTTTTTATAACATTACATAAATATATTATAAAATAAAAATGAGATAAATTGAATCTTTGTAATATAATGAAATCAAAACAATATGAACGTTACATGAGAGAAAAATTAGAGTTTTATATTAATATATTAAATTTAAAGTGAAAAATGTCGAAGACAAAAGATGAATTATATGAAAAAGTTGAATTCAATGATACTAAAAAGATCAACTATAATATCCTTGCTCATCAAATTAAGTGTAAATAAAAATGCCTAGTAAGGTGAGCCAAAACAACATAGAAACAAAATATTTTAAATTGATAAATTAAATATTTTATTGGATAGACCTCATTGAGCTATGTCCAATGACATTTACGTTTCCAACATATCTTATTTTCTGCTATAACAAATTATCAAAGTAAACAAACATAAAAAGTAAAGAATTATTATTTTAACATTAAGTAAACAAATATTAAACCTAAAATGAGATATGTTGAATATATGTAGGTCATCTGAGAGTAGAATTATAGTTTTCATCATAAAACTACCAAGTTTAAGAGAAAAATTTGACAATGAAGATATATACATATATATATATATATATATATATATACATATATGAAAGAAATATTCCCAGATACTATGAAAATCGATAGTACAATCCTTAATCATCAAATTATGTACAAGTTGAATGTTTCAAAAAATGGTTAAAAACCCCCAAAAAAATAAAATATTTAAAGATACAAAAATCAATGTTTAATTAGAAAACGTTTATTAATATGAGTCAAATCATATTTTTGCATGTTAGCCAATTCTCACTTGGAATTTTTACAAATTGCAAAAGTAAATAGGCGTAAGTAATAATAAATTCTTTTATAAATATTAAGACAACATATGTTGAATTTGAAATGAAATAAATAAAAAAAATATATTTTAAAAAAGTCAAGGTGACGTGAGAGTCAAGTAACAGAACATTTAGAGTTATAAATTAATATAACCAAATCAAAGTAAAACATTTTAAGAAATGAGATTATTGAGCAAAGTTATATCATAAAATGTTATAGATATCGAATGTAACAACCTTTATCATTAAATAATATTAAATTCCAAATATCTCATAGAGCATACCAAAACTTTAAAAAAATATATTTTCAAAAAGATAACAGATATTTTAGTTTGATAGAGCTAATTTAGATGAGTCTAATTATGTTTATTCATCTTTACCAAACTTATTTTTGTATTACTAATATTACTAAAATAAATAAGCATAAATAATGAAAATCTATTATCTTAATATTAAGTTGATGTATAATTAAGAACAATGAGATGAATTCCTACATTGTAATTGAACTGAATGAAAGAAATATAAAGACTACAAAGTGTAATAAAGTATTTCACTGTGTTAAAACAAAATCAAATTAAAAAATATTAAGAAATGAAACATTTTTTTTGGAATATTTACATACCAACATATTGAGGGCAAGTGTAACATCCTCGATCATAAAAAAAAACTACAAATTAAATTGTCTCGTTAAATATGCAAAATTATAGAAGACAAAATATTCATACTTATAGAAATTAATATCTATAGTATGTACATCATTGAGGCTAGTGAAATGACAATTATCTCTTCTTAATTGAATATCATTTCAAATTACTACAAATTATTAAAGTAAATCATCCTTAATTGAAACAATGTGATACAGTTTAATGAATGCGATTTAAAGTTGACACGAATGGAGAAATAGAGTTTCATACTAATATAGGAAAATTAAAACAAAAGAATTGAATGAAAAAGATAAATTGTACAAAGAAGTTGTAATCCACGATATAATGGTGATTAATCGCAACATCCTTAATCAACAAATTACTTATGATTTTAAATGTGTCATAAAACATAACAAAATTGTAGAAAATAAATATCTTATAAAAATATAGCAATGAATGTCTAACTTGAAATATCTTAGCGACACAATTCCAAAGATGTTTGTTTTGTCTTGATTAGATCTTATTTGGATTTAATATGAATTACTAAATTAAAAAAAATAATCAATAAAAAATAATTATTTTCGTAATAAATAAACATATATTAAACCTAAAATTGGATAAATTGATGTAATGTAACATAAACAATTCAAAACCATGTAAACGTCAAACAAGAGGAGTATTGGAGTTTAGTTATAATACATGCAAATGAAAGCAAAACGTTTTAAGGACTGATATAAAAATTACTGGAAAGTTGAATTATAAGATAATGAAGAGATTAAGTATAACAATCATCAAATTAGGTACAAAATAAAATAACTCACAATGCATGCATAAACATAAGAGACGATATATAAAAATAAAAAAATGAATATTTATTTGATAGAGATCATTATTAAACATGTCCAACAATCATTTTTTTTATCTCAATTTTTTCTTATTTGTAGTTATTATTAATTAACAAAGTAAATAAGTAATAATAGTAATAATGTTTTTTGAATATCAACTAAAATATATTAAAGTTGCAATATGATAAGTGGTGTAATGGACTATAACATAATCAAAATAATGTGAAGGTCAAACAAAGATTGAGATAGAGTTTCACACTAATATATCCAAATTAAATAAAAATATTTGATGAAATAAGATAATTTCAATGAGAATGCTACATTCTAAGTTATTAAAGTGATGGAGCGTAAGATCCTTGATCAATAAATCATGCACGAATCACGATATTGTATAAAGCATGGAAATAACCTAAAAATTTATTTTTTATTTAAAAATAACAGAAATGAATTTTTCACCAAATATAGCTCATGAGTATAGTCCAATGACATTTGTGTCATCTTGAGGGGAAAACTTTTGAATTACAATGAAATATCAAAAAAAATAAATATAAAGAAAAAAATTATATTAAAATTTAGTAAAAATTTAATAAAATAAAATTAAAAATAAATAAAAAATAAATTAAAATAATATAATATTACCTTATCAAAATGATTTAAATTCCACACTAGTGGAGAATTATAGTCCTGTGGTAATATAAGCAAATTAATGCCAAAAGGTACAATAAATGAGGTAAAGTATACAATAAATTTCAATTCCATGCTTTTAAGGAGATAAAGTTGAACATCCTCAATCGGTCCTCAAATTATATATTATTCAAAAAGTCCCAAATAACAAGGAAAAACCCTTCAAAGTAAAACATTTCAAAACAATAAATGAATAATTAATTCGATATAGCTTGATAAGAGAAGTTTAATTACGTTATTTTCATATAGATTTGGTCTTCAATTTTAATTAATTAGAGTTTCCAAACTAAACAAAAAATAAAATTATTTTAATTTTAAGTTAAACCATGTTCGAAGTTAAAATAAAAAAAATTGAAGAAAATCATAGCAATCAAGCTATCACATAAGATGGAATTTATACTTATATAGTTTTATAAGCAAGTCAATATGAAATTTGAGGAAATCTGATAAATTAAATGGATAAATTTGACTTCCATGATACTAAGTAGCTTGAGTGTATCATAGTTGAATGCCAAATGAGGTACAAATCTAACTTTCTCATAAAATATACCATAAATCATAGAAAATAAAACTTTTCAAAACATATAAATGGATATGTAATTAGATTGATTTAATCAAGAAGAGTACACCAATGTTTGTTAAATACTAAAAAATTGGGATAACCAAAGTGAATGGGTGTAAATAAAAACAAATTATTTTTTTAGTAGTTATCACACATTGAATTAGATACTAATAAATTGAAGTAACATAATTTTACAAAATCAAGACAATATAAGGGACGCACGACATGAGATTAGTGTTACATAAAAATATAATCTAATCAAAGCAAAGAACTTGAGTAAATGAAATGGATTGTACTTGAGTATAATATTCTCGTTCCTCAAATTTTAAAGTCATAAGAAGAATTATGATGGTAAGTTACATTGAGATATGTAATGGAGGTTGGGTGTAGCAATCATATTTTCTAAAGCAAGCATGAATGAAATCTATCATAAAGTGTGTTAAATGAAAAGAAAAAAAAATATATAAAAACTATAAAGATTATTTTTTTTTAGAGTGTTTATTAGAATAAGTTAAACAACCTTTATTTCATGTATATCACATTATTTCGAAATGTACAAATTAACAAAGTAAATAAGCACATAAAAGAAAAAAAATTAATATTTTAAAGTAAATAAAAATATATTGAACTTGGAAGTAGAAGTATTAAAATATAGTAATATAACCAAATCAATGGAATGTAAAGGTCACATGAGTGTAGATTGAATGTCACATAATTGTATAATGACATCATCAAAAAACCTTTTAAATGCAATAAATACTAACAAAATAAAACATAATGTCCTAGATCATTAATTAATGTTTGAATTAATATGTCCCATTAAGTGTCAAAATTACTTAGAGAATTAAATGTTTAAAAAATTAAAAAGATAATTAGATAGGTCATCAAGTAGAGTAATGTGCCTTCCTTTTACAGCTTGATTGAATCATGGTTTAAATTATTGAGAACTAATTAAGAAAATATACAGAAGGATAACAAATAATTATTTTAATATAAAGCAAATAAATAGTATAGTAAAAATATATTAAATTAAAATTAAGTAATATGAAAAAACCAAAGCTTTGTAAGGTCATATGGAGAAGATTTTGAGTTACATTATATTATAATAAAATCGAAGTAAAAGATTAGAAATTGTAAGAAACATTATACAAGTAAATTACACTCCAAGATATGAAGGAGATTAAGAATAATGCCATCTTTAGCTAAATTAGATAACAATAAAAATTCCTTATAAAGTACACTAAAATCCTAGAAAATGAAAATATTTAAAAACAAAAATATGAATATCTATTTTGATGGAGATTGTTTAGATTTGGAGTCAGACATTTGTTTCATCTTGATCAAACCACATTTGAAATAATGATAATCATTAAAATATATATGAAAATTGATAGTAATTTATTTTCTTAAAAAAGAATTTATTAAAGATTAAATAAGATAAATTAAAACAATCTATTATAACAAAATCGAAAGATGTAAACGTGACATGATAGGAGAGACTGTAACATACTTTATCATCAAATCAAGGGTAAATCAAAATATCTCATAAAATACGTGAAATAAGTAAAAAAATAAAATATTCAAAAACATAAAATTAAATATTTGACTTGATGAAGCCGGCCAAGATGAGTCCAATGATGGTTGTTTGACCTTGTTTGAACAAATTCAAAATTGAAGGAAATTACCAAAAAATAAGCTTAAACGATAACAAATTTTAATTGTAATATAAAGTAAATATATTTCTATAGTAAAGTAAAATAAATTAAAGTCATGTAATATGACCTAGTCAAAGTGATATAAAAGTTACATAATAACGGGAATTAGAAATATATATTATATAACCAAATAAAAAAAAATTAAATGAAATCAAGAATAGCATGAAAAATTCTTATTTTGATACAATACCGATATTGAGCTTAACATCCTCAAAAAGAATGTTGAACTCTTAAAAAATAAAATATTTAAAATTAAAAAAATAAATATTTAATTTAAGAGAGCAAGTCAAGAGTAGCCCAATGACATTTGTTTCATCTTGATTAGACTTTGCTAAGATTTATTGGAAATTGCAAAAAAAAGAGTAACAAACTATAAATTTTAATTTTATTTTTTAATAATTTACATTAATGTTGTAATGAGATAAATTGAAATAATGTGATATAACGAAGTCAACGAAATCTAAAGGTCACCTATGAGAAGATTTGAGTTACATAGTAATATAAACAATTCAAAAAATTTAAAGAAAAGAGAAACATTGTGTTTAAAACATGTAGTCTAATATACTAAAGTTATCAAATATGTCACCCTTAATAGTCAAATCATGTATGGTTAAAAATAACTCATAAAATATGCTTAAACTATCAAAAAAATATTTAGAAATATATTAGTGAACATTAAAATAGATTGACCTCCATTTCAAAGTCATTTGTTTAATCTCGATTGGATCTCATATGCATTTACAATAATTTCAAAAGTAAATAAAAATAAACAATAACAAATCATAACATTAATTTTAAATATATATATATATATATTAAATCTAAAATAAGACAAATTTAAAACAATGTAATATAATCATTTCAAATTAATCTAAAAATCATACGAGTGGAGAATTATAGTGTCATAGCAATAGAACCAAATACACATGAAACATTTTAAAAATTAGAAAAAATTAATAAGAAAGTTTCCTTCTAAGATGAAGCTTGTTGAGATGAGATTAATGATTTTTAATTTCAAGTCAACAGAATCTTATTTGAAATTATTATGAACTACCAAGTTAAATAAGTGAAATGTAAAAAAGATTTATTATTGTAATATTAAGGACATATTAGTATAACTAAATCAGAGTGAAATATTTTTAAAAATTAGATAAAGTTTTCATGAATGCTGCATTTCAATTTTTTGAAGTCGATCATGCCAAATATTTTTTATCGAAAAATCAAGTGAAATTTTAAAAAACTCATAATGGGTTGCAAAATCTAGAAAGTAAAATATTTAAAAATATAAAATTGAATATTTAACTGTAGTAGGCAAGCTAACATAAGTCAAACTTTAATTGTAATTACTGAGAATTATCAATATAATAAGTTAAAATAATGATAATGAATTATTATAGCACTAAGAAAACATATGTTAGTGATAAAATGAAATTATTTAAAGGAATGTAACTTAACCAAATCATAGTGATATAAAGACCAAAGGAAAGGAGATTTTGAGATATAACTTAACATAAAAAAATAATAGAAAAGTTTTTAAAGAAATGCGAGAAACTATGTACGACAGTTGCATTCCATGTCACAAAAGAGTTCTTGCTTACATCATTTATTGTCAAATTAGTTTCAATCAAAATGTCTTAGAAACATGCAAAAACCCATGAATATAAAATATTTCAAAATAAATAAATTAGTATTTACTTGGACAAAGCATAGGAAGATTAGTTTAAGGGCATATATTTTTTTCTTAATCAAACCTTGTTTGCAGTTATTTTGAGAAACTAAACTAAAAATAAAAATTAATAATAAATTATTATTTTATTTTATTCAAATATATATTATTATTGACATAAGAAAAATTAAAGCTATGTAATATATAAAAATCATAGTGATGTTAAGGTCACACTAGAGGAGAATTAAAGTTTATATTGATATAAATAAATAAATACAAAAGAATTCAAAAAAATTTTAAAGTGCATGAGAATGTTACAGTACAAGTTTAAGAAAATATGAATGATTTCTTTTGGGATAGAACTAACCGATTTGAATCAAATAACATTTCTTTCTCATCAATCACACTTGATTTTGAATTACTACAAATTACCAAAATAAATAAGTAGAAATATGAAAAAAAAATTCATTTAAGTATTAATTAAATATATTTTAGAGTTGAAATGAGAAACATTAAAAGAGAATAACAAAATAAAATAATAGCTATGTAAAGCTCACATTAAAGTTGATTTAGACTAACACGATGATTCAACCAAATCAAGGAATGACATTTTTAAAATAAGATTAATTATATTAAATATTTTTAATTCAAGATACTAAGTTGGTTGAGTATAATATCGTTAATAATCAAATAAAGTATCAATCAAAAAACCATAACTAAAAGAAGAAAACTCCAAAAATAAGTTTTTAATAATCAAAAAAGAAATATTTATTTAGATGGAGATTGAAGATACATGTCTAATAATGCTTAATTTTTCACGATCAAACATCATTTGGAATAAGTACTAATTAGAAAAAAAAATATGTACAGATAAAAACTTATTATTATTATTATTATATTTAAAAAATATATTTTAAAGCACAAATCAATTAAATAAAACTAATGTAATACAACAAAATCTAAGCTGTGCAATGGCGACATGACGGAGCATTATAGTTTCATAGTAATATAAGCATATTGAAGGAAAAACATTTGACATAAATGAGATAACTTACACAAGAGTATTGCTTTGAAAGATTCAAAGGTTATATAGTGTAACATTGTTCATCATCAAATTAGGTTGAAATTAAAATATCTCATTAAGCATGTCAAAGTCTTATAAAATAAAATATCTAAAAGTAAAGAAATGATTATTTGATTAGATTTGCCTCATTAAATTGAGTCTATTGAAGTTTGTTTGGTCTTAACGAAACCTCAAAATTAATTACATTATGTTAGAAAAATTATTCAACATAAATAATATTAAATAATTATTTTAGTATTTTGTAAAGATAAATTAAAGTGTAAAAGTTGTAACTTGAAATAATGTAACATAAAGAAATCAAAATGATGTAGATATCACATTAGAGGCGATTTATAGTTTCGTAAAGATGTATTCGAATCAAAGAGAACAACATAAACAGATAAGAGCAGCTATATGAGAAAGCTGCATTCTAAGATACTAAGTTGACAAAATGTGGCATCATCGATCATAAAAAAAAATAAAAATAAATATTACGAAAAAATTTCCAAAAAACTTGACTCTAAAATATTTAAAATTATAGATACAAATATTTAGTTAGACAATGCTCATCAAGATGACTTCAACAACTTTTTTGTCATAATGGTAAGAGCTTATTTTGAATGATTACAAATTACAGAAGTGAATAAAGATAAGTAATAAAAATTTATTATTTTTACACTTACTAAATATATGTTAAATTGAAATGAGATAAAATGAAATAATGTAAAATAAAAAATGAAAGAAATGTAAAGGTCACACGTGCGGTTATATAAAGCCACATATTTTCATAATAAAAACAAAGGGAAAAATTTGAATTAATTTGATAAAATTATTGTAAAGTTGCTTTCTAACAAAGTGAGAGGCTCTAATGTAACACACTCAATCATAAAATCAGTTATGAATTGAGATATCTCATAACGTGATTCAAAGCCCTAAAACATAAACAAATTAAAAAGATAAACATAAAAAATATTTGGATAGAGCTAATTGAGAATAGCCACAATGAGGATTATTTTCACTTGACCAAATCCTTTTCAAAATTATTGAAACTTCTCAAAGTAAATAAACATAAATAATAACAAATTATTAATTTTGATAAAATAATTATAAATTAAAAGAAAAATATGATAAATAAAAGTGATGAACTGTAAGAAAATAATTTTTTAATAATAGTAACACAAAAAAGGAAATAGTTTCATAATAATTTGACAAAATTGAAGTAAACTTTTTAAAGAAATAAGATAAATTGTGCATGAAAGTAACATTCTGAGTTACTAAGGAGAACGAGTATAACTTAATCATTAAATCAAGTATGAATAAAAATATCTTATAAAACATGAAAAACCTTAGACAATAAAATATGTTAAAATTTAAAAAAGGGCAATTAATTTGTTGGAGTTCCTTAAGGCAAGTTCACTGATGTTTCTTTCTTTTAATTTTTCCTTGTTAGTATTTACAATGAATAAAAAAATTAAATATTGAAAAAATAGAAATTAATTTTTTAACATCAAGAAAACTATGTATATGCTAAAATGAGATAAATCATGGCAATATAATATATCTAAATAGAAGTGATGTAAAGTTCACATGATAAAAGGAAAGGAGTTTTATATAATATATAACAAAATCAAAAAAAGATTTCAAGAAACTAGACATACTTCATAGGAAGGCCACATTCTAAGACACAAAGGAGATCTAGTGTAAAACCCACCATCAACAAATATGTTTGATATCAAAATGACTCATTAAGCTTGATAAAACACTAAGAACTAAGACCATTGGAAATTTTAAAAATAATTATCTATTTCGTTAGTGCTCAATGAGACAAGTATAATGGCCTTTACTTTGTCTTGATTTTATCTCATCTAATTTTTCTACTCATTATTTATGAAAATGAAAATAAATAACAAAAAAATTACTTAAGTTAAGCAATTATATAGTGAAATAAGAAAAAATGAAGCATTACTATATTAACTAGTGAAAGCTTTATAAAAGTAACATGAAAGATGATTTATAATTTGATTGCAATAGAATAAAATCAAAATGAATGTTATACAAATCAAAATGGGATAAGTTTTATAGGAAAGTTGAATTCTAATATGTGCTGGAAATCAAGGGTAACTTTATGAAACCTAGAACTACTCACAAATAAAAATGTTTCAAAAAGAGTTCCAATAACATATAAAATAAATATTTAATAAATATAAAAAATTAATATTTGTTATGACAGAGAATGTTGACATGTGTCCAATGGAATTTGTTTTGTCTTAACGAGGGATTGTATGAATTGGGGCAAATTAAAACTATGAATAAGTAAATATATGATAAATAAATTTTACTTTTATATTAAATAAACATATATTGAAATAGAAATGAGAGAAAATGAAGAAAGTAATAGAATCAAAGCGATACAAAAGCCACATGAGAAAAGAATTAGAGTTTCACAATAATATAATCAAGACAAAGCAAAAATGTTCATCAAATTAGATAAATTGTCTAAATGAGTTTATTTGCAAGATTGTAAGGAGATTAAGGGGAACTTCTTAGATCATCTGATTAGATAGATCTCATCAAGATAAGACTAACAACATTTCTTTCATGTGAAGAGGACCACATGAAGAATTACAAATAAAAAAATATAAATAACGATAAATAATAATAAATTAAAAATTTTTAATATTGAGTAAAAATATGTTAAAGGTGAACTAAAATAAAACAAATTAATGTAATATAACAAAATCAAAGCAAGTTCACTACCATATAAGAGGAGAATTAGGGTTTCATTATGGTGCAACCAAATAAAAAAGAAGCATTTGTTGAAATATGATTAATCTGACAACGAAGTTTCATCCAAGTTATTAATGAGAATGAGCGCAACTTTCTTAATTATAAAATTATGTGAATCTAAATACTTAATAAAGCAAATGTAACTAAATTAAGCAAATGTAACTAAATTAAGCAAATATTTGAACATAAAAAATGATCATTTAATTGCATAAATCTTCTTGATGAAGAGTCCAATGAATTTTTTTCATATTGTTTGGATCTCATTAAGACTTTTGACGAGACATCAAAATAAATTAGCTTAAAATATAATAAAATATTATTTTAATGTTAAGTGATTATATGTTAAAGTTAAAAATGATGGAAATAGGAGTAATGTGTAGAACAAAATTAATCACTTTGGAAGGTCAGACAGGGGACAACAATATGGCCAAATCAAAGAAGATATTTGAAAAAAGAAGATAAATTTCTTAGGATAGTTACATTACATGGTACTAAATAGATTAAGCATAATATCCCTAACTTTGAAATTTTGTTTGAAACAAAATACTATATAAATCAAAGAAAAAGTATAAAATATATTTAAAAAAAATTAGTAGTTAATTGGATAGTGCTTGCAAAGACATGTGCGATGACACTTCAACTCCATGAGATCATGTTTGGAAGTATTGCAAATTGTTGAAATAGATATATATTAAAGCTTTAATGATATAAAAAGAATCAAATTAATATAACAAAACAAAATATATGTAAAAGTTATAAGAAAAAAGATTTAGAGTTACATAATAACATACAAAATCTCAACAAAAAATTTAAATAAATGAGAAGAATTAGGTTGGAAAATTCCATTCAAAGTTACTAAAGACATCATTAATAACATTCTCAATCATCAAATCTGGTGCAAATAAAAAGCTCTTGTCAAAAGATCAAAATACCAAGTATCGAATATTATTACAAACATTAAAATATAATCTTATTGTTAGACCTCATTAAGCTCTGTTTAACGATTTTTATTTTAGTTCAATCGAACTTCATTTAGAATTTTTATGAATTACAAATTTTGAGAGCTTAAATAATAATATTTTTTTAATATTATGTAAATATATGAGTTCATAGTAAAAGAGAACTAGAGTTTCATAGTAAAAAATCAAAAACAAAGCTATAACATTTAAGAAAAGAGGAAAATTGTTCAAGAAAGTTGCATTCCAAGAAAATACAAGAATCAACTATAATTTCATCCATTGTTGAAGAGGAAATAATTAAAAGTTTCTTGAATACCATGCAAAAATAATAGAATAAAATATTTGAAAATTTAAAAATAAAAATTTGATTACACTGTCACTAAAGAAGAGATTTACAGTTACATAAAAATAATGAAAAATCAAAGAAAACAATTTGAAAAAATTGAGGCAAATGTTATAGGAAAGTAAATTTAATGAGATTTATTGATCGAGCATAACGTTCTTGGTTAAAAAATAAAGTATAAAATAAAATTCATCATAAAACAAACAAAATATTAGAAAATAAACTATTTTTAAAAAAAATTAAATATTTGATTAGATGAAGCTTCATGAGAAAAGTTAACTGATAATTGCTTCCTCTTAATAAGAGCGAGTTTAGAAATATTATGAATTAGAAAAATAAGTATAAATAAAAAGAAATTAATAAATTAATATTAAGTAAATTTAATTATTAGAGTGAAAAAATGATAAATTAAAGATGTGTAACATAATTAAAACAAAGCGGCATAAATGTCAAGTGTGATGACAATTAGTGTTTATTGTAATACAATAAAGTCGAAATAAAATATTTGAAGAAATAAGATAAATTAATAATAAAGTTGCATTACAAGATACTAAGGTGATGAAATGTGGCATCCTATATGCCAAAAAGTCTAGAATAAAATATTTTAATATATAAAAAGTAATATTAATTTTTATAGAGATTAAGAAGATGTGTCTTATAATTTTTTTTCATCTTTATTAAGCCCTGCTCTAAATTTCTATAGATAACCATTATAAATAATTATAAATAAAAGTAAATCAATATTTTAAGTAAATATATGTTATAGCTAAAATAATGAGAATAGGTTTTCATATTGATATGCCTAAAACAAAGAGAAAAATTTAAAGAAAAGTGTTGAATTTATTGGATAAGTTGTTTATCAAAATATTAAGGAGATTGAGTGCAACATCTTGAATTACTAAATCAGTTTGTAATAAATATTTTTTTATAAATTATAATGTATTCTAAAAAATTAATATTTATTATGATAGTTTAAAGTTAATGCAAATTTTGAAGTTATATAAGCACAATAAATTGTAAATTATTATTTAAATATTACATAATAATTAAGTACCATTTTAATCTTAAGTTTATAATAATGTTGAAATTAGACATATTAAAGTTATTTAATATGACAAAATAATTACAATATAATTATCGCAAGATATGAGATATTGAGTTTCATAGTAATAAAACAAAATAAAAACAAAACATTTTAATAGAAAAAAAAATTATGTTAGAAATAACCATTACAAGATATTATTGTGATCTACTATAAAATTTAATATAGTTTGAATTAAAATATCTAATAAAATAAGAAAAATTATGGAAAAAAATCTAAAAATTATATTTAAATAAATATTTGATTGTATAGAGTACATCGAGTTGTGTTCAACTATGTTTACTTAATCTCTAAAAGAACCCACTTCGAATTACTATGAATGATTATAGAAAATAAGAATGTACAAAATTAAATTATTATTATATTAAGTATACAATTGAGGTCGAAATGAACCCAATTGAATCAATGTAATGTAAGTTAATCAAACCAATCTAAAGATAAAAAAGTTATAGTTTTAGTATTTCATATTGAAGAAATGAGTTAAATTATATGTAAAAATTACATTCTAGGACTCTAAGCAAATTAGATGTAACATCTTCTTCTTTAAAAAAAAAAAAAAAAAAAAAAAAGATGTAACATCTTCTTTAACCAAATCAAGTATGAATGATAATTTCTTAGAAAGCAAGCCAAAACAACATAAAATCAAAGTCTTTAAAATGTAGAACTAAATATTTAATTACATGTAGCTGTTAACAGAAGTTCCTCTACATTTTTTTCCTCTCGATCAAATCTCATTTGGAATTACTATAAATTACCAAATTTAAAATCATATTTTAAAAAATATTATTTAAATATTTAGTAAAAATATTTTAAAGCTAAAGGGAAATAAATTGTAGTAAAGTATTAAAACTAAATCAAATCATTCTCGTAATCAATAAAGAGCATATTTATTGTTTCGTACTAATGTAATGATGTCAAAGCAAGGAATTTAAAAAATGAGATTAATTATATAGTAAAGTTGCATTCCAATATATAAAAAGGTTTTAATGTAACTCCTTGATTAGTAAAACATATATTTATCAAAATGTGTTTTATAAAACATGTAAAAATTTTAAAAAACAAAAAATTTAGAATATAAAATGAATATTTAAATTAATAGAGCTTATTAAGAATAGTCTAATGATATGTTTTTCATCTCCATTAAACTTCATTTGAAATTATTGATCATTACCTCAATAAATATACAAAAATAAAAATAAATCATTATCTTAAATATATATTAAAGTATAAATGACATTTAGTGTACATTGTAATATAATAAAAAAGAGATATAAATATGTCATAAATGATATTTAGTGTTACATAAGAATTTCATCAGATGATAGCAAAATTGTTTAAGAAATGTATTAAATGATATCAGAAATTTGTGTTCAAAGATACAAAGGAGATCGACGATAACATCCTCAGTCATCAAATTATGAATAAATCAAAATGAATTTTAAAGCATGCAAAATCCCTTAAAACATAAAGCACTTTAAAATATAAATATAGATATTTAATTAGATAGAGATCTTCAAGATGAGCTCAATACCACCTTTTTCATCTCAATCAAACCTCGTTTAATATAACTATGAATTACCAAGTTAGATGAGCATGTGTATAGTATTTAATAACTATTTAATAGTGATTAAATGAGGTAAATTAAGGCTATTGTCATGCTATGGATTTGTGTGTTGCCCATTGTGACATCATTTAACCTACTGAAAAGATGCATTTTTTAATGAAAACATTTAGTATAAAGAAATGTATGGAATTTCATCATCGTCCAAGTTAACTAGAGCCTTGCATAACTTTGGCATGTGCTTTGAATCCTTGATTGCTAATTTAGTTGATTATGTTGCCATTTCTATGAGATGCTTTGCTACATTATAGACCTCTTTGTAAATATCAATAAAATGAAATAGAAGAGAATTGTTGTTGTCCTAAATTTCCTATAAAATGTGAAACATATTCCATGGTATCTTCATGTAACCTTATATCATTCTTAGCATCAAATTTCATTTTATTTAAATCACAATCAAGTGAACTTTGCTGATGATACACCTTTCGAGTACCTAAATAAAAGATATTTCTATTAATTGTAATTATGATTCATTGTTGGCTACATAATTGAAGGAATAAAATGATTTCCAATTATGGTTTTGAATATTGTAGTTACAACAAGAATATTCCATTTTATAATTCATATAATGATATATTTTTACCTTCATTTTTTTTGTTGGTCAAGGGATAGTGTTTATCACTCCATAGTTAATGTATATCACCAAGGAATAGGGTGGTATTAATTTGAGTAGAAAAAAGAGTGGGTCCTCTTACAGTTATATGAGTGAAAAATTTGAAGACAAGATGTTAATCATGATATTTTTTATAATTATCATTATCAATAGACCAGGTCCACTCACTTTTAAATTCTAAAATTTCCCTATGCTCCTACACATAGTGAGTGATAGAAATGTAATCACTTCACTTTTAGTGGAGTATGATAGAATTTTATTATTTGAATTCTCTTACAAAATTTTGAGTGCTGTAGCATGGGTAAGATAAATTATTTTTGCCTTCTTGCAATTGACAACTGGATAATTAAATTAATTCTCATTCATGTCGTATAGACATTGAGTGTCGTATAGACATTAAGAGCATGAATAAAAGTTAAAATTCCTCAATTTCTCAAGAAATGGAAGGAGAAATTTGGGACAATCCAAAAAAGAGTAGAGAATTACATTAGATATTTATCATTTTAAATCATTTTCCTTGATTTGTCAATAACGTTTTTCTTTAGACTATTCCATAAACTAACTACTACTAAAGTTTACATCCACAATTTTTGTCCAATGGTAGGAGCTTATAGTATCGAAGAGTTAGGTGTTTCTTGAAAAAAATTTATTTATACTTTTCATTTGCCTCAAACTGTCTAATTTATTTCCTTTTCTTTTTGAACTAAAATATTTATTATTTATGTTATTGCCAAAAGTTTATTATTTAATTGTTGTTTCTAGTTTATTTTTTATAATGCAAACAAAATGCCTTATAACTTTCTGAGGTCCAAACCATTTTGTTTCATTGCATGTCAAACTTTTTTTTTCGCTGCAATGAAAATTTTGTGCATTTTTAATGCCACTTGGTAAGAAGGCAATCATGATCATTTACACTATGCAATTCGTGGATAGTTATATTCATTATCATTAATGAATACATATGTGTGAAGGCCAAAACATACTTCAAATGTGTTACTGTTCTCATCATTATAACAAGTTTTCCTTCCAACCTACTAATTTCTTTTCAATTTTTTCCATTTTTCATTAAATGTTGGCTATCATTCTCCTTTCAATAGAAGTGGTAAATGTATGGAGATTAATGGGAACACAGCATTTTGAAACATGAGTTTTTGAATTTATTTTTTCATCTTTCCAATTTCCAATTTTGATTTTGAGAAAAACTTGCTTTTAATGATTAATTTGGGCCACCAATATTTCCTAAAATATATTAAGAAGTGTACATATATTAGGCATGGTTTTCATGTCACACTTATAAAGTTTATGATATTATTTACATAGCTTAGATGAGTAGCTATATGACAACATTCTTCTGAGCATAATGCATTGCTTTACCACAATTTATGGGCTTGTTAAGTGTCTAGATGAGGACATCCATTATTAGAATGAATAACAGATCTAAGATTAAGTTTTCTTATTTGAGACCTATGATAAAATGAAGAAACCATTGGGTTTACTAGTACACTTCAATCATCTGGATGAATTGCTCTATAGATCTCAATCATGCAAGAGTATTGTATAAGAACTCCAACTAAAGATAATCAAATGAACTTTTGAGATCCAACTTGACAACATTACTTTTTTGCCAAAAGAATCAATTCATAGAACAACAAAATATTATCTATTTTTTGTTTTACTTCAACAAGACCTAAATAAATCAACTCAAAGTCATTAAATGTTTATTGGGAGAAACTTGAAATGCCTCCTGCCAAAATTTTTTTTTGAATTGTTACTTTGTAAAATTATGTAAATAAATCAACTTAAAGTCATTAAATGTGTCAAGATTCTCTTTTTTGGAATCAAAGTTGTGTTTGTTTTTTAAATTCCTTTAGGAGCATACGAAATCTTTACATGAGTTATTGTAATTTCCTACTAGCTGGTGAATAATTGTCCATTTTACCCTTCTTATCATTATGCATTTCATTAATCCATATGCAATGTAGCCTCTTTATTTTCCTCCATTTTGATCTCCTTCATAAACCACCTATTTTGTTACTTTATGACTAGAGGGGAAGCATAATTTAGTGGCTTCTCATTGATTATATTATTGATAGATGAGAAAATATTGAAAGTTTCAAGTAGTAGCATCATGCAATTTTTTTCTTCTGGTTTACAAAATTACCATGGAGTCTTTTTACCAATTCATTTTTCTCTCTTGTATCTTTTGCCATTGGATGGAAGTCTTTGTTTTTATAACTTCTTCTAGCCATTTAATTCCAACATTTTGTTTCAAATATATTTCCTCCTTAATAATTTCCTTTTGAAGGAAAACAACAACCTTGTTTAGCACGTGCCATGTCACTTATATATGCAAGTTTGGTATAGTTTTTCTCTTTTACTAGGTTTTTGGCTAGTATAATTGTGTCAAAAATATTGCAAAACTTTTTTTTATTCCATTGTTTGTGATAATCCTTGAATTTTTTAGTTTAATAGTAAGGGTCAAACTTTTTAAGCTGTTTATAGTAATTTTTAATATTGATCAATAATTTGCATGAATATTTATTTATTTGGTTAGATATTGATAAAATCTAGATTGTTAATGTTATACCCAGTAAAAATTTTTATGTTAATCTTTAATAAATTAATTTTTGGCTTGGATGATTTCAGATCGACAGTAGGATGAGCCAGGAGCTCAATTGGAGGCTATTAGAATTTCTGAAATTTTCTGGGGATTTTTCGGAGCACCGAGGAATTTTTAAGTAATTTTCCCTGATTTATTGGATTTTTAGAAATTCGAAAATCCATCTAAATTAAACCGGAAATTTTTTTTTACCGCGCGTGAACCGGACCGGAGCGGTTCAGCGAAGGCGGGGGCGGTTCGCCGAGTGCGTTTGCGCGTGCGGTTGGATAAGCCGCGGATAAGCGGATCGGACGGACGAGATCAGCGATGGAGATTAACCGGCTGATCGAAGGTTAAACGGCGTTTTGGCAGGTCAACCGGCACTTAATGGGTCGTTAACGGGTTATTACCGGTTTAAGCGGGGTATTTAACCCGAACCGTTTCGACCCTTAGGGTTTCGAACGGCGGCCGGAGACGAGGCATTCGCGGCGGACGGCGATATTTTCCGGCAGCCTTTCAAGGGGCTTTTTATACCTGGAGGTTCGCGTGATCGAGGAGAATCGATTGGTACCGGTTTCGTGCGGCGAGGAACAGCGGTTGGTCGCGTGCGAGCTTCACCGTCGCCACCGTCGCCGGAGAAGAAAGGTAGGAAATTCAGATTTAAATCAGTTAATTAGCAAATTAAACACATGGATTATTTTGCAAATTACTACCTGAGCATGCGAATTGTGGTTTTTTTTGGAATTGATTAATGCAATTATTGAATTTAGCATGTTTAGGGTTTTCGAAATAAAAAAATTTATTATGCTGTCGAATTCGGGAAGTTTACCAAGCATGTGTTGAAATTGATTATGTGCTTTATTCATGTTAAGGTAGTATCGTATGCTGGAATTGTTTAATTTCGCAAATTGTCAAATTGGGGATCGGATGAAACTCCTTTGGTGGAAAATTTTAATTGAATCCTTAGAAATTAGTGACATTATTGAAACATTAGGATAGTATGAACATAGAATTTTGTTTCTCCTTGTTCGCGGTCGCCGGAAATCGGCGGAAGAATTTGATTTGGTCGGCGATTGCGTCGGCTAGGGTTTCGCGGGCGTCGGACCGAGGAAGGAGAAGGGTTTAGATAATTACAAATTTAATTAAGTAATTAATGGTATTTACGCTATTTTATTAGTAATTAAAATAAATCCAATTAACGGATTATTAAGAAAATTGGTTCGGCGGTGTCGCGGTTCAGCGCGAGAGTTCCGAACCGGCAGCGAAAACCGGTTCAGCGGGATTCGGCGCGAAAACCGAACCGGCAGCGAAAACCGGTTCAGCGGGAGTCGGCGCGGACGAACGGCGCGGCGCGGAGGAGAGAGAAGCGGAAGGAAAATTCGGAAATTTATTATTAATCCGAATTTTCGGAAATAAAAAGGATAAGCGAAAAATTTAATTCGGAAATTAATCCGAAATTTTGGAAAAAGGATATATGTGGAATTTAAATTCGGAAATTTATTTCGAATTTCGGAAAATGGATAAAGGGCGGAAATTGAAATTGGGATTTAAAAATTTCCTGAAGTGGGGAAAAATGTTATCAGTGATGACAGTACAGCTGGAAACAGTCAGACAGAAGTATGGTACATGGATGCTACCAGAACAGTCAGTAATTGACAGTTGTGTTGCTTTGATGGCAACGGTATGGATTGAGTCAGTTTATTCAGTGTTGGCATATTTTATGGATTGGCATACTGGACCGGACTACTATAGACCCTATATGATGTTTTAGGGTAGTTGTGGTAGGTAACTATGCGGTTCAGACTTAGCTTCCACAGTATACATGTGACTGGTATGCGCCTTGTTGTACCTGGATACATGTTGCCGGATCTTAGAGTTAGAGATTGGCAATGACTGTAGGGGCGTGAGCTTCTATGGAAGTTGTTGGTAGAGGACTCTTTGGGACGGTGGCTGAGTCGACCTCTTCTGGTCCACGAGTGTAGGCCTGCGCGCCTGAGAGTGGCAGCGGCAGGGGTGACTCGCCGTGGCTAGCCAGGGTGTCTCACGTTGGCTAGAGATCTATGTGACGGGTTTGTCTATAGTCTCCAGAAGATTGATTGACGAGAGACGCTGCGGTGTCGGGTGCTAGGCGCCATGCGTGCGCAGAGATGGGCGTGTCCCGCTGGCATGCTACCTGGAAGCATCAGAGGAGAGCTACTCTGTTGTGACTGGAGTGACTGTGGTTGGTCGGAGTCTGGGACTGAGAGTGCCTTTCCACCCTACATTGTTATGCTGTATTCTTATACTTTTGCTATTATCCTTCTCTTGCATGTGAGTTTTTACTAGCTGTCTTTCCTACTGGGCGTAGCTCATTCCTTTTTATCTATATTTTTCCAGTGGCTCGGCAGACTTGACGCCACCCAGCTTTAGGTGGATCGTGATCAGTAGGCTAGTGGAGGAGATCTGATCTGTGATTATCCGAGACATTCTGGTTAGTTGATTGTTGCTGTTGGATGTATTCAGTGAGACTGTTATTTTTATGTCTTGTATTATGTGAGGGTGATTCTGACTTATGTTTCTGGTTGGATAATATTGCACTTGTTGGACTTGGTCTTATTCTTGTAATGTAGTTTCCATTTACTACCCTACCTTATTGTCTTGGAGTATGGTGTGTGGAGTGCCATATTTTATCTGAGGATGTTATATATCTTTTTGTTTGATGGTGAGGTCATTACATGACTATGGAACTTAACCATGGGGGTTCAGACTTCTAATAGACCGGTTCTCCTACCCGTAGGGGTTAGGAGTATTGGGTCTAGTAGGAGTAACATTGCGCGAGTCCATCTGTTAATTCAGGAGTCATGAACCTGATTTGACGGTGTACCCGGGAGATGGGATCCACATTGTTAAGGAAAGTAGGTGTGTAATGATGTGTTATATCCTATGTTTTTCGTAGGCTACTCAGGTTGGTATGGGACGATCTGAGCTGTCTATATGTAAAAAAAAAAAAAAAAATGTATGCCAAAAATCAGCCTAGGAAAAAATGGGGTGTAACAAGAGTGGTATCAGAGCCCTAGGTTAGGATAGTGGGGCTAGACATGTATAGAAGTTCAGCCCTAGGTTAGGATAGTGGGGCTAGACATGTATAGAAGTTCAACCCAAGGTGGGGAGAACTGTTGGTCATTTTATTATACTATGGTAGTCTGTATGCCAAATGCCAAATGACGACTCTAATGCCAGATTAGTTGCTTTTGACAGTATGGCTGGTACCAGGAGACTTTCCGCTCGTGGAGCAGCTAGAGGCAGACCTGTATCTACTACTCCTACCCCAGAGACGAGCCCAGCATTGCCAGTTGAGCCAGCCGTGGATCGTTGGATCGATGCCTTCATGCGGTTGCGTCCGCGGAGCTTCAGTGGGTCGGCTGACCCAGCGGTGGCAGATGACTGGATGGCTCATATGCTTGAGCTATTTGATGCCTTGGGATGTCCATTCGGCAGGAGGGTAGTACTTGCTGCTCTAGTATTGGAGGGAGAGGCTGCTACCTGGTGGAGAGGCCAGCGGCGCGCCATGTATGGGGAGGCCCAGAACAGCGAGATAGCATGGGAAGACTTTGTTGAGGCATTCAGGGAGTGCTACATTCCGGCTTCTGCTATGTCTCAGTTCAGGAGGGAACTTATACACCTCAGGCAGGGCCAGATGTCAGTGAACGATTACTTATCGAGGTTCACTTATCTGGCGAGGTACGCCGCAGAGCTGGTGCCTTCTGAGGAGCGCAGATGTGAGATGTTCCTGGAGGGACTTCGTCCTATGCTGCAGCGCCAGCTAGTTGTGAGTCGGTTTGCCAGGTTTCGTGACTTGGTGGAGGCTGCGAGATCCGTCGAGCTTATTGATACCCGGATGGAGGCCCAGAGAGAGACTTATAACAAGAGGAAGGGATTCAGAAATGCCCAACTGAACGAAAATGAAAAGAGATACAGAGATCACCGTGGTACCCAGGAGGGCGTGGTCCAGCCACGGCCTATTTCCGAGAGGCCAGTGCAACAGACAGGTACTAGGACTGGGGGTATTATTTGCTACCACTGTCAACAGCCAGGACACATAAGGACCGACTGCCCGGAAAGGAAGAAACAGAGGATCACAGGACCGGTTGGTTCATCTGGGGGACAGCCCAGAGTATTTGCTTTAACTCAGCAGCAGGCTTCAGAGTCACCAGAGGTGATCACAGGTATGCTTTATTTTGGCAACGTGCAGTGCATGACTTTGTTTGATACTGGTGCATCTCATTCTTTTGTTGCTGAGAGGATCTGGAATCAGATATCAGGATCCAAGGGTTACTTGAAGGAACCCTTATTGGTTAGGCTTCCTGATGGGAAGGAGATTCCCACTGTTCAGAAGATTGACGGATCTATTCTGATCAGTGGACACGAGTTCGTGACAGAGTTGATGTGTGTGCCACTAGCAGAGTTCGACATCATTTTGGGAATGGATTGGTTGTGCTACCATGCAGTGGTGCTGGATTGTTGGGAGAAGAAGGTCAGGATCAGAGTGCCTGGTTCGGAGGATGTGATATACTTTGGTCTAAATAGACAGATTTCCCTGATCTCAGTTCTTCAGGCAGAGAGACTAGTGAGGAAGGGTTGTACTGGTTGGTTGGCTTATGTGACAGATAGTCAAGCCACTACTACCCTTATGTCAAATATCTTAATGGTGAGAGACTTCCCTGTGGTTTCTCCAGAGGAATTGCCTGGACTTCCACCAGCTAGGGAAGTGGAGTTTTCGATTAATAAGGATGGCAGGGTTGTGGCGTATGCTTCGAGACAATTGAAGGATTATGAGAAGGATTATCCCACTCATGACTTGGAGTTAGCTGCTATCATATTTGCCTTAAAAATATGGAGGCATTATATATATGGAGTGTCCGTAGACTGCTTCTCTGATCACAAGAGTCTCAAGTATCTATTCACTCAGAAGGAACTGAATTTGAGACAAAGGAGATGGTTGAAATTGATAATAATGAGAAATAGAAATAGATGAATATAGAGGAAGATAGATGAATATGAAGAGAGAGATTATGAAGAAGAAATATGAGGAATATGAGAGAAAATTAAGAGATTATGATTATGAAGGTATGATGAAGAGATTGAAGAATGAGAATTAAAAGAGAAAGAATAAATTTATTTTATGAAAATGATTGAAAAGATTAAAATATGATTGCTGAGGAACAGGTCATTCCCTATGGTCAAGGTTCTGTGAAATAGACATGACGAAAGGGAGGCAACCTGGGAGCTAGAGCAGGATGTTGTGGAGAAGTGGCCGGAACTTCTTGCTGAATTTCGAGGGCGAAATTCCTGATAAGGTGGGGAGATTGTTATACCCAGTAAAAATTTTTATGTTAATCTTTAATAAATTAATTTTTGGCTTGGATGATTTCAGATCGACAGTAGGATGAGCCAGGAGCTCAATTGGAGGCTATTAGAATTTCTGAAATTTTCTGGGGATTTTTCGGAGCACCGAGGAATTTTTAAGTAATTTTCCCTGATTTATTGGATTTTTAGAAATTCGAAAATCCATCTAAATTAAACCGGAAATTTGTTTTTACCGCGCGTGAACCGGACCGGAGCGGTTCAGCGAAGGCGGGGGCGGTTCGCCGAGTGCGTTTGCGCGTGCGGTTGGATAAGCCGCGGATAAGCGGATCGGACGGACGAGATCAGCGATGGAGATTAACCGGCTGATCGAAGGTTAAACGGCGTTTTGGCAGGTCAACCGGCACTTAATGGGTCGTTAACGGGTTATTACCGGTTTAAGCGGGGTATTTAACCCGAACCGTTTCGACCCTTAGGGTTTCGAACGGCGGCCGGAGACGAGGCATTCGCGGCGGACGGCGATATTTTCCGGCAGCCTTTCAAGGGGCTTTTTATACCTGGAGGTTCGCGTGATCGAGGAGAATCGATTGGTACCGGTTTCGTGCGGCGAGGAACAGCGGTTGGTCGCGTGCGAGCTTCACCGTCGCCACCGTCGCCGGAGAAGAAAGGTAGGAAATTCAGATTTAAATCAGTTAATTAGCAAATTAAACACATGGATTATTTTGCAAATTACTACCTGAGCATGCGAATTGTGGTTTTTTTTGGAATTGATTAATGCAATTATTGAATTTAGCATGTTTAGGGTTTTCGAAATAAAAAAATTTATTATGCTGTCGAATTCGGGAAGTTTACCAAGCATGTGTTGAAATTGATTATGTGCTTTATTCATGTTAAGGTAGTATCGTATGCTGGAATTGTTTAATTTCGCAAATTGTCAAATTGGGGATCGGATGAAACTCCTTTGGTGGAAAATTTTAATTGAATCCTTAGAAATTAGTGACATTATTGAAACATTAGGATAGTATGAACATAGAATTTTGTTTCTCCTTGTTCGCGGTCGCCAGAAATCGGCGGAAGAATTTGATTTGGTCGGCGATTGCGTCGGCTAGGGTTTCGCGGGCGTCGGACCGAGGAAGGAGAAGGGTTTAGATAATTACAAATTTAATTAAGTAATTAATGGTATTTGCGCTATTTTATTAGTAATTAAAATAAATCCAATTAACGGATTATTAAGAAAATTGGTTCGGCGGTGTCGCGGTTCAGCGCGAGAGTTCCGAACCGGCAGCGAAAACCGGTTCAGCGGGATTCGGCGCGAAAACCGAACCGGCAGCGAAAACCGGTTCAGCGGGAGTCGGCGCGGACGAACGGCGCGGCGCGGAGGAGAGAGAAGCGGAAGGAAAATTCGGAAATTTATTATTAATCCGAATTTTCGGAAATAAAAAGGATAAGCGAAAAATTTAATTCGGAAATTAATCCGAAATTTTGGAAAAAGGATATATGTGGAATTTAAATTCGGAAATTTATTTCGAATTTCGGAAAATGGATAAAGGGCGGAAATTGAAATTGGGATTTAAAAATTTCCTGAAGTGGGGAAAAATGTTATCAGTGATGACAGTACAGCTGGAAACAGTCAGACAGAAGTATGGTACATGGATGCTACCAGAACAGTCAGTAATTGACAGTTGTGTTGCTTTGATGGCAACGGTATGGATTGAGTCAGTTTATTCAGTGTTGGCATATTTTATGGATTGGCATACTGGACCGGACTACTATAGACCCTATATGATGTTTTAGGGTAGTTGTGGTAGGTAACTATGCGGTTCAGACTTAGCTTCCACAGTATACATGTGACTGGTATGCGCCTTGTTGTACCTGGATACATGTTGCCGGATCTTAGAGTTAGAGATTGGCAATGACTGTAGGGGCGTGAGCTTCTATGGAAGTTGTTGGTAGAGGACTCTTTGGGACGGTGGCTGAGTCGACCTCTTCTGGTCCACGAGTGTAGGCCTGCGCGCCTGAGAGTGGCAGCGGCAGGGGTGACTCGCCGTGGCTAGCCAGGGTGTCTCACGTTGGCTAGAGATCTATGTGACGGGTTTGTCTATAGTCTCCAGAAGATTGATTGACGAGAGACGCTGCGGTGTCGGGTGCTAGGCGCCATGCGTGCGCAGAGATGGGCGTGTCCCGCTGGCATGCTACCTGGAAGCATCAGAGGAGAGCTACTCTGTTGTGACTGGGGTGACTGTGGTTGGTCGGAGTCTGGGACTGAGAGTGCCTTTCCACCCTACATTGTTATGCTGTATTCTTATACTTTTGCTATTATCCTTCTCTTGCATGTGAGTTTTTACTAGCTGTCTTTCCTACTGGGCGTAGCTCATTCCTTTTTATCTATATTTTTCCAGTGGCTCGGCAGACTTGACGCCACCCAGCTTTAGGTGGATCGTGATCAGTAGGCTAGTGGAGGAGATCTGATCTGTGATTATCCGAGACATTCTGGTTAGTTGATTGTTGCTGTTGGATGTATTCAGTGAGACTGTTATTTTTATGTCTTGTATTATGTGAGGGTGATTCTGACTTATGTTTCTGGTTGGATAATATTGCACTTGTTGGACTTGGTCTTATTCTTGTAATGTAGTTTCCATTTACTACCCTACCTTATTGTCTTGGAGTATGGTGTGTGGAGTGCCATATTTTATCTGAGGATGTTATATATCTTTTTGTTTGATGGTGAGGTCATTACATGACTATGGAACTTAACCATGGGGGTTCAGACTTCTAATAGACCGGTTCTCCTACCCGTAGGGGTTAGGAGTATTGGGTCTAGTAGGAGTAACATTGCGCGAGTCCATCTGTTAATTCAGGAGTCATGAACCTGATTTGACGGTGTACCCGGGAGATGGGATCCACATTGTTAAGGAAAGTAGGTGTGTAATGATGTGTTATATCCTATGTTTTTCGTAGGCTACTCAGGTTGGTATGGGACGATCTGAGCTGTCTATATGTAAAAAAAAAAAAAAAAATGTATGCCAAAAATCAGCCTAGGAAAAAATGGGGTGTAACAGTTAAGGTGTTTAGACATATTCTTTTTACGAAATGAAGATGCAATGGGGTGTCATCAGGTCCTATTTTTTATTAAATGGCAATCTGTCAAACATTTACCAGATTCACCTTCCCTTTTACCAATCCTTGTGACTGTCAGAGCTAGAAAAGGAAGTTCCTTTTCACTTCATTGGCCTATTAAATTTGAAAAATTGTACATTCCTTCCCTCTTGGAGAAAAATGTTATTTGTAATCATTAATAGATGTAAATTTATTAAAATTGTCTCCTACTACCTACATCTTAATCATATGCCCCACAATGATAACAAGATTATCTCACAGTGCCCACAACTATACATAAGCTCTTGACATAAATGAAGGTGAACTTTGTAGATCTGTTCCAAAGTGAAATATCTAGTCACAAATCGATTTCTTGTTCTTCGTCCATTAACGTTTGAAACCTCAAATCTTTCCTCCAAAATGCACAAGTCCTGTTAGACATATTGAATGAATAGTTGTCAAAATTAAGCTTCAATTATAGTTGATAAAATGTTTTCTATGTAACATTGGTTCAATTAGGGTTAGAAGGATGGTTGTTTTTCTTCTAACTATGTAATTGAACTTTCTTACTGAGAATTTATTTCATGCCTTTTTAATATAATAATCTAGGATGCCATTCAAAACGGGGCATTTGATTAATAATTGAAATGGCTAGGTTACTTCTATAGGTAAAATTCTGGTTGTTTGGTTTTTCTTAACCTTTTCTTTGTTTCATCTTCTAACATTTTCTTATGTCATAGGTCAAGTCTTCCTCTTCATATTGAAGTAACACAAAATTTCATGCTCAATTTTCCACCTTACAAGTTCAATTTCTAAGCCATTGAAATTCAATTGATTTTTAGTTTCTTGTGAGAATCTTTTAAACCAAACACTAAGGAAACTTTACTTTCTTCCCTTTAAGCATTCATATGTATGATGTAGTTTTAATTTGAACCCTCACTAATGTTGGGTATTAGAACTAAGACTCAAGACCTTCACATAGTGAATCCTTTTCTGACTTGAGATAAACTAATTATTGCTACTCTTTAGTTTTCATGCTATATTATTCATCCAAACTGGCTTTGCTACGTGCAAGTCATCAACTATGATTGTAACATTCGAAGGTTCTAATGTAATTTGCTATTTTGATGGCATGTTCATTTTTTTGCACAATTAAAAGTAACAATGACAAGCAACCAATGGAGGCAATCCTTTAACTTGATCAATTAAATTATGTTTTTTTGTTACCTATGTATCTCACAATGAAGGAACCATAAAAATATATTTTTTTGGAAAGCTACTCGAATAGCTTCAATGTTCAAGTGCATGGGAATTTTTTTATTGATTGAATGTATAAATGAAGTGACAATTTTTATTTTCTAATACGACAAACATGATATCTATCTCACTTTTGGAAATAGTTGTGAATTTAATTCTCACAAGTAATGATTCTACAACCTCACACAAAGCAACGAAAGATTTATTGGCTATGGTGTGGCCTATAGGATCTATCATTTCAATGATTTAAGATATGATTCTTGTGTAGAATTAAATATGTAACTAGATTCAAATCACCTTCGAATCACCTCAAGTTTGCCAGCCCACGTCCTTAGTTAACCTAAGAGCTACTTCGTCATTGCTAGTCACTACATCTTAAGACTATTATAGAAGTCATAACTAACTCCAACCCTTACAACAATTAACGTAACACTTCACTTGAACATAGATCAACCATCACTTTGAATCCAGTTATCTTACATCAAGCACAAAGAGGACAGATCATTCCACCAAATACTAGGTTTATACAACTCATTAGCCCAAAGAATATTAGTAGCCAAATAATCAACATTGAAGTGAATCAGGCAATATTAGCCTCATCATTATTAAAAACATGAAGCATAGTTAAGACTATCAATTTTTAGCTTTACTAATAAATGGGAAAGAATATCACCCTAATTCACATATGGCAAAACATCATTTATCATCCTTAATTACCATATGCTATTTTTAATCATGTAAGTTGCTATAACTAATCTATCATCAACCAATTGTTTCATAGTAAACTGCTAACAAAACTTGTTATCAAAACCAACAGCTTTACCATACCTAGGCTTCTTTTAAAGTCAAAATCAACGCTCTAAAACTTTTTATAAAAAATTCAAGAGAACTAAGAACTGTAGAAACTATCTAGGTCATCTTAATGTCTTATTCATTCCTCATTGGCCTAAAACAAGCCATGCATAAGTTTTTGATATAAGAATCATAACTAGGTTTTATTGCAAATGAAATTTTAAACATAGGGTGTCTGTCCTAAACTTGGAACCTTATAGCACAAGAATAAATCTAATATTTTTCCTTAGCCATCTTTGTTCTTTAATCATTGTCATGCCTATTACTCATATATATATATATATATATATATATATATATATATATATATATATATCATGGATTATATTGTCATCACATCATGTCATGGTATTATTCTAGGGGCTCATGAGTTCTCCATGAGGTAAGCTTAAATCATTCAATCTTATGCATAAGTTCTAGCTATCATAACTATGGAATGTATTATGCCATTTTGAGCAAGTAAATAACATAGTCAAGCTTAATGGTTTTTTTTCTTTTTACACATAAAAATAAACTCACATCTCCAATTTAAAACATTCTAACTTCTGTCAATGAAATTAATTATTAGAAATAAAAGTAATAATTAAAATTATATCTTCAATAAAAACTTTGTTTTGTTATTTCATCCCATAAAACCAAGGATAGAACCTTTGTATTTAAGGTTTCTTTTATTTACAAATTAATCTACCCACGTCATGAGATTCATTGCAAAGTACTCTATCCAATATTTTCTAAGAAAACATTGACATCAATGAGTATGAAGCTTAAGTATAATAAAATCTAACCCATAATAACGTAATTATGAAATTAATTATGACGTAATTTAGATCAACATTTGCACATGAAATTAAGTCATCAAAATCATATTATTATTTGTCAATTATGGCAATAGTGTTTAGCATCCTTAGATCTAATTTCAATTATGGAGTAGAGAACATAAATCGAACATTTTAAGCATACTTTCCTATCATTATTTTCCTATTCTCCCAAAAGAAATTCTGTAATAAATAGATCCATGTTTCATCTAAAAAGAGCATTATGTATTTCATTAGAATCATATCTAACTTCTATCAAAAGAAATCTTTGTAAATTATGCAATAATTGCGTAGTGTATATCAAGCATTATTGCCATTGTTGGGATATAATTGAGGAGGGCATTAACAAGACTACAATTGATTTGATGGTGGACACAATAGCACAAAAAATTTTGTGTCATGAAATTTTTTTTTGTTTCTAACATAAAAGAATATGACTAGCTTGTTTGATTTTTTTTCCGATCTATTCATGTGCAAGTTTTGAAAAGAATTTTTTTGAACATCTTGCTCAAGGTTTTTGTATTTTGTTAACAAATTAATTTCCCTAGGGAAGATTTTGTTTCATTTAAGGAAATAAATTGAGTACTATTTGTTATTTACACAAGTGATCACTTAATTAATAAATATATATGTTAAGGGTCATGACTATATTTTTAAAATTTACAATGAGAATGTTGATACAATTTTTCTTAGAAATTTTGACAAAACATATTGTTGCAACTCAAATTCAATCAACAACTTGTGCACCCCATCATGGTCATCATTTGTTACTTTAGATTCTCAATAATTATTGATGGTGTTTTTCGTAGATTTTGTTTTCGGGTTTCTATCCTTTATATTATTCATTTTTGTAATAGGTTTTTTTAGCTAGGAGCTTAGTCAACAACACAACTTTAATATATATATAAATGATCATTTAACTCCTCTTGAAGAGCTCTATCTAATTAAATATTAATTTAATATTTTTAAATAGTTTATTTTTTTTTTCATGTTTAATGCACAATTTATTTTTACTAAATTTGACAATCAAAGATGCTACAATAAATCTCCTTTGTATTTTAAAAGCAACGTTATCATACTTTATATCTTATTTTCTCAAAGCTTTCACTCTTATTTGGTTATAATAGATTGTGACACTAATTCTGCTCTCTCTCTCTCTTAACCTTTAAATCTCTTTAATTTGGTTATATTATACATCTCTAATTTAACTCATTTTAGCATTGTTATATATTATGCTAATAAATGGAATAATTTATTGTCATTTATGTTTATTGCTTTTATTAAACCATTTTAATTTTAGATAATGTTCAATCTAGATGAAATAGATGTCATTAGACTCATCTTAATAAACTCTATGCAATTTCTTATTACTATTACATATATTTTTTTAAAAAAGTTCATTTTCTAAAATTTTGCCACACTTCATGAGACTGTTTGAATCGTGGCTGATTTAGTAATTTCGGATGATATGTTCATTCTTTATAGTATCTTGGAATGTTCGTCTTTAATAAAATTTCACATTTTTTTTAAATGTTTTACTTTTTTTTTGTTATATTACTACTCTCTAATTCTTTTTTCACACATCTCTTACATTGTGAGGAATTTAATAACATTTGTTTCACATCCATAAAACAACATTTGAAATTATCACAAATTATCAATGTAAATAAACCAAAAAAATAATAAATTCTAACATTAATATTTATTAGATATATATATTTGAGTTAAAATGACATTGACTGAAGCAATATGGTATATCCAAATCAAAGTGATTAGGTCACTTGGGAAGAGAGTTTGACTTTCATATCAATATGCAAATTAAAGCAAACCAAAAAAGGAAATGCCATAAATTGCAAAGGAATGATTAATTTTGAGTAACTATGATGATAAAGTATAACTTTTGTATATACATTATTAGATAGATATCATTGAGAGAATATAATGATGTTCCTTTCATCATGATCTGACAATCCATAGAGGCACTATGTATTACCAATGCAATTAAGCACAAATATGAAAACATTATTATTTTTGTATTAATGAAATTAATATTAACGTAAAAATTAGAAAAATTATGAAATATGATATAACAAAGTCAATACACTATGAAAGATAAATTAGGTTAGACATAGAGTTGCGTAGTAATTGAAAAACATAAAAAGACGTGAAGAAAATAAGCTAAATTATGCAAGAAATGTGCATTCCAAGATACTAAACTGATTGTTTGTAACTTCCTCGATTATAAAATTTGGTGAAAGTTTGAATGTCACATAAATCATGGAAAACATTAAAAAATATTGAAAAATATTGAAAAAATATAAAAAATATTTATTTAATTGAATAGGGATCATGGAGACAAGCCCATTGACTTTTTTTTATCTTGATCATAGAATCGGTTGAATTACTATGAATAACTAAATTAAATATGTATAACTAGTACTAAATTGTTGTTTTAACAATTAGTAAACACATATTAAAAAAAATTAAAATAATTAGTGTAATACAACATAAAAAAATGAAAGTGATGTAAAAGGATATACAATGGGTTATCTAGAGTTGCATAATAATTTTAAAAAGTTAAGATTAAACATTTTTAGAAAATAGATAAATTATATAAGCAAATTATTCTCTAAAATGCTAATTACATTGTGCATGACATAATTAATTGTCAAAATAATGTACAAAAAAAATATCTTATGAAGTTCTAAAAACTAAGGAAAATAATTTTTTTAAGAAATATAAAAATTATTATTTTATTTGATTTAGTTCTTTGAAAAGTGTCAAATAATATTTATTTTATCTCTATTAGACTTTGTTTCAAATTGCTACAAATTATCAAATTAAATTAGCATAAAAAAATAATATTTACCTATTAAATAAATATATAATAAAGTTAAACAAGATAAATTACAGAAATGTATGATAAAAAAATCAAAGTGATAAGTGAAATTAGAGAGGGAACTTTAAGTATGATATGAATACAACTAAATGAAAGTATTGACTTTGAATAAATGAGATAAAATTTAAAACAAAATCACAACCCAAGATACTATGAGGATTGTGTAACATCCTTGATCATCAAAATAAGAACCCTAATATCGGATAAGGATTTGCAAACTAAAAATAAAAAAATATTTAAAAGTATTAAATTTAATATTTAATTGGATAGATTTGGACTATACAAGTCCTAAATTTTTTTTCTTGTCTCCATTGGATCATATTTATTGTTATTGAGTAATTATATACGTTAAAGTTGAAATGGGAAAAATTGAAGGAATTTAATATAATCATTTCAAAGAAAACAATTTCAAACAATAAAATAAATGGTGTGGGATATTAACATTCTTAGATATTATAAATGGAGTGAAATTTTCTCTATCATCAAATCATTTATGAATGGAAACAACTTTTAAAGTATGCTAAAATTTCTAAAAATAAAACACTCAAAAATAAAACAATGAATGCTAATTTTGATGTAGTTTATCGAGATGTACCGAACATCATTTACATCAACTATATTGTACAACGTTTGGAAATGTTGTGAATGGCACACTAAATAAACATAAATAATAATCAACTATTATCTATATATTTAATAATTATATATTAATTCAAAATTGAGAAAAATTAAATAAATGCAATATAATTAAATGGAACACTTGTAAAGGCCACTTGATAACAGGTTTATAATTTCAAAGTACTAAAACAAAATGAAATAGAAAAGATTTGTAGAAAAGAGATAAATTATTTAGAAATGCTATATTCTAAGATAATAAGAGACAAATGTAACATCCTTATTCATCAACTTAGCAATGAATACATATACCCTATAAACCATCATGAAATAAAAAAAAATAAATAATTTAAAAAATATAAAATTTAATATTTTATTGCATAGTGCTCATTAAGTCAAGACTTATGATATTTTTATATCATTTTAATTGTAGTGAATTACAAGAAAAAAAAATTTAAAAAATAATTATTTTAATATTAATAAAAATTATATTATAACTAAAATAAGATAAAGTGAGGGGATATAACATAATAAAATAAAACAATGTAAAGGTCGCATTACAGAAGATTTGGTGTTTCATAATAACATAATAGACATTAAAGCAAAACATTAGAAGAAATGTCATAAAATGCATAGAAAATTTGTTACTCAAGGTACAAAGGCAATAAAGTGTAATATTATTGATAATTAAATCTTGCATGAACAAAAAAAGTTTTTATAAATCATATAAAAGCCTTTAAAAAAATATTTAAAAATGTAAAAATATATTTTAGTTAGATAAAACCAAGTAAGATGAGTCCAAGATTGTTCATTTTATCTAACTTGCACTTCTTTTAGAATTATTACAAATTATCATATTAAATAAGCAAAAATAATTATCAATTTTTACTTTAAAATCAAACATTCCCATTTGTTAAATAAGTTAGGAATCATAATACCTAGAAAAGCATGGAAAAAATTATGAAGCAATATATTTAAAAAAGTAATAAATAAAAATTTTCCATTTGATGAAGCACTTTTTTATGTGTCAAACTAATTTTTTTTGTCTGTATGAGAGGTCATTTATAATTACTATAAAATACAAAATTAAATAAACATATATAATAATAAAATTTTATCAAACTATTAATTATATATATTGAAATTGAAATGAGAAAAATTCATGTAATGTAATATTACAAAAAAAATGTAATTTAAATGTTGCATGCAATGAGATTTAGGTTTGAATATTAATATAAGCAAGTGGGCTTAAAATCTATGAGTAAATGATATAAATTATGGAGGATTGTTACATTCAAATATACTAAGGACTTTCAATGCAACATTCTTGATTAGAAAACAAGGTACGAATCAAAATGTCCATTTAAGTTAGCAAAAATCATTAAAAACTAAATATTGAAATTTATATAAAAGAATATTTAATTGATATACCTCGTAGATACAAGTGCAATAGCATTTTTTCCATATCAATAAAACATCATTTGGAAATTTTACAAATTAAAAGACAAACAAAAATAAAGATAATCTATTATTAATTTTATTATATATTAAAGATGAAATGAGATAAATTATATGAGAATATATATTCTTGGATACTAAATAGATTTGGTCCATCTACCTTGATCATTAATTTATGTTCCAATCGATTTGACTTTTTAAATTAGATAAATCAATTTAATATAATATATTAAAGAATTATAAAAAAAAATATTTGATATTATCGCTATATATAAGATGTGTCTAACAACTTTTGCTTCATTTACAACCAACCACATTGCAAATTACTATGTTTTACAAAAGAAAATAAACAAATGTAATAAAAATATTATTTTTATAGTAAGCAAAAATATTTTAAATCTAAAATTAGATAATTTGTATTAAAAATTTACATTCAAAGATACTAAGGGAATCAAGTGCAACGTAGACGATCATCATTTTTGGAACAAATAAAAAAGTCTCATAAAATAAGCAAAAATCTTTTAAAATAAATTTTTAAAGGATATCAAAACAAATATTTAGGGTATATATCTCATTGAGATAAGTCCAAGGCTTTTCATTTAAACTTTGATGGGCCAAAATGGAAATTAACATGAATTAAATAAATTAAATAAAAATAAATGTAAATAAACTCTTATCTTAATAACAATAATTATATATATATATAATAAGTAAAAAAAAAGATAAATTTTTGTAATGTAATATATCTAAATCTAGTTCTAAATATCACATATGAAAAAAATAGAGTTCATAGTAATATAGCATAATTAAATTGGAATTTTTTTAAAAATAACATAAAATATAAAAAAATCCTATAATGCAAGATGCTAAAAATATTTAGTATAGCATCCATAATCATAAAATGAGGCACAAATAAAAAATTCCTATAAAATATACTAAAATCCTTAAAAACAAAGTATTTAAAAGAAAAGAAATGGACATTAAATGGGGTAGAGCTCATTCACACATATAGAATGGAGTTATTATGGTTTGAACATGCAATATAGAAATAATAGAAATAAAAAAATATAAAAAGTGATATAATATTTTTTACTAAAAATATATATATATATAATAGTTGAAATAAGATAAAAAAATAATGGAATATAAAAATAAAAGTTATGCAAAAGTCATATGAAACAAGAACTAGAGATACATAATGTTATACCAAAATTAGTGTAAGAAATTATATAAGTAACATAAATAACAAGGGAAAGTTACATTGATGGATACTAAGGAGTCAAAATTTAAAGTGATTAAAGTGAAATTTTGAATGTAGTAAAATGTCTTGTAGAAATGTCCAAAAAAGAAATTAAATTATACAAAAATTATATAGTGAACAATAGAAATAAAAAAATGAGTAAAGCTAGTCACCACAAGTCTAATGATATTTGTATCTTCTTGATTAAAACTCATGTGGAATTACTACAAATAAAGGAATTAAATATTAATAACAATAATAATACTAAATTATTATTTAATTTAAGAAAATATATGTTAAAACTAAAACTATTTAAATCAAAAAAATATAATATAACAAAATTAGTGTGATGAAGGACACAATAGGGGAGAGTTAATGCTAAATAGTAAAGAAGCGAATAGAGTGAAAATTTTAATTAAGGTAAATTGTGTAGGATATGCATTTCTAAATGCAAACGAGATTGAGTATATTGTCTTTTATCATGAAATAAAGTATTAAGCAAAATATCTAGTAAAGCATGCAAAAATGGAAGAAAATAAATATTAATATATATATATATATATATAAATGAATATGTAATTTGATAGAAATCATAAGGATGAGTCCAATAAAATTTCCTTAGTCTCCATTTGTTTATGTTAAGAAAAACTTTACTTCAATATAAAAAAAAAAAATAAAAATAAATTATTTTTTTAATGTTATGTAAATGTATAATAGAGTTTAAATAAAATCAATTGAAGCAATGCAATGAGAAAAATAAAAGCCATGTAAAGGTCACATGAGAGGAGAATAATAGTTTGTAGTAATATAACTTATTGAAATTGACAAAATTTGAGGGAATCAGCAAAATGTAAGGGAAAGCTGCATTCCAAAAAACCATGGCAATTGACAATAACATCTTTGAGGTTTACTACAACATATAAATGCCTTAGAATACAAAATTTTTTAGAAAACTAAAATGCTTATTTAATTAGAGCAGACCAAGAAAAGGATAACAACATATTTTATCTTAATGAGAGCATGATTAGAATTCCTATGAATTACTAAAAAAATAAATATAAATAATAATAAATTACAATTTTAATATTAATTAGATATTTTTGATGGCAAGAATGAGAGTAATTGAAGCTATGTAGTGTAATAAAATAAAACACATGTAATGGTCTCATAAGAAGAGATTAAGAGTTTAATAGCAATAAAACCAACTGAAGAAGAAATATTTAATGAACTTAGACAAATTGAATATAAATATTGTATTCTAAGATACTAAAGAGATGGATTGTGACAATCAAAAACAAATTAAACAAGCATTGAGATATCTCATAAGGTATTAGATAGTACTTATTGAGAAGGGTACTAGGACATTTGTTTTTTCTTCATCAAAATTTATTTGTAACTATTCCATATTACAAAGTTAAATACTTATAAACAGAATTCTTTTGTCATTTTAAATGAATGTAAATATATAGTGAATCATAATTAAGTTAATTAAAGTTACACAATATGACCAAATTATAGTTATGCAAGGATCATGTGTGAAGACAAGTAGGGTTCATCATAATATAATGAAATCAATGTAAAAAACATAATGAAATAATTTAAATTGTACAAGAAAAAAAAATACAAAGATACAAAGTAGCTCGAATGCAAAATGCTGGATCATTAAAACAAGTACGAATCGAGAAGTCTGATAAAGTATGCAAAAGCCTAAGAAATCAAAGAATTAAAAAACAAAACACAATTTCAATTGGATAGTGCTCATTGAGTTGAGTTTAAAGAAATTAATTTCTTCTCAAACATATGTTGTTTGCAATTTCTACAAATTACAGAAATAAATTGACATAAATGATAGTGAAATTAGTATTTCAATTTTAAGTAAATTTATATAAAGTCAAAATTTATATAAAATGAGGCAAAGTAACATAACAAGATGGCAGTAATGTATTGGTCATATGAAAGAAGATTTAGAGTTATGTAGTAGTGTAATCAAATCAAAGTCAAAAATTTTAAAAAATGAGAAACATTATATAAGAAATTTTCATTGCATTATACTAAGGAGATTGAGTGTGATAGGTTCAATCATTAAATTATGTGCCAAACGAATTATCTCATAAGAGATACAAAAACTCAAAGAGAATCAAACATTAAGAAAAATAAAATTTAATATTTATTAGGATACAACTTGTTAAGATTTGTCTAACAATATTTGTTTTATCTCTACGAAACTTTATTTTGAATGACTATGGATTACTAAATTAAACAAACTTGAATAATAAAAAATAATTATTTTTTAAATTTTTTTGATATATATTAATAATAAAAATAGATAAATCGAAGAAAAATAATACAATGCAATACAAGCGATATATAGGACTCTTTAGAGGAGATTTTTAGCTATATAGTAATAAAATAATATCAAACTAAAAAATTTAAATAAGATAAATTATAAAGGAATGTTTTTTTCCAATATACTAAGGAGATCAAGCGTAATATTCTCAATTAGAAAATTATCTAAAATTTATAATATCTCTTAAATTATGCAAAAATCGAAGAAAACAAGTTAATATATAAATAAATAAATTTAATTTTTATTTTGAATAGCTACCATTGGGACTAATCCAATGCTTTTTAGCCTTGATCTTTCCTCGATTACAACTACTATTAGATGCCAAACTAGAAAAATAATATTAAATAAAAAATTTAATTTAAGGTGATATATATATTTAAGTTAATAAAAGATAAATTGCACGAAAATGTTGCCTTCCAATAAACTAAGGAAATTGAGTGTAATGTTCTTAAATACAAAATAATTTTGGACTCAAAGTGTTTAGCAAAACATGTCAAAACTTTAGAAGGAAAATATTTAAAAAACTAAATTGAGTATTTAATTAAATAGAGCTTGCTCAAATAAGTCAAAAAATGTTTATAAGAAATTATCATCATGACATTAAATTTATATCACTTAATGTTAATTTCAGATATTTCAAGTAATGTAGTATAATTAAATTTAAGTGATGTGATGCTCACATGAGAGAAGATTTAGATATACATAGTGATATAACTAAACCAATGCAAATAAGTTCAGAAAACTATATAAGTTACATAGGAAAGTTATGTTTAATGACACTAAGGATATCAATTATAAAATCCTTGATTGTCAAATGGTGTACAAATACAAATGATTAGAAAAGTATAGAAAAAGTAGTTGAAGTAAATTATTTAAAGTGCAAAAAGGTAATATTTAATTGTATAATTCCTCTTAAGTTTAGTCCAATGATTTTTCTTTCGTCTTGATGAGACGTCATTTAGCATTTCTATGAATTAATAAATTAAATAAGAATAAATAATAAAAAATTCCTTTTTTAATTATAAGTAGATCAATAACATAGAAGGAATGAGATAAATTGAAGCTTGTAATATAATCAAATCAATGAGCTTTAAAGGTCGCAAGAGAGAAGAAATCGAGTTTTATATCCATGGCTATCAACTAAAGTACAAATTGAAAATATCTCATAAAGAATATAAAAATCTTAGAAAATAAAATATTTAAAAAATTTTAAAATTTATATTTAATTTGATAAAAATCATCACCGTGAGAATAAAATTTTTTGTTTAGTCTTAATATAAAAAATATAATAAGATATTAATATAACGAAATAAAAATTAAAAAAAAGTGGAAAATTTAACAAACAATCTACATCATAAAATGCATAGGAAATTTATTACAAATTGTTTTATCATTAGATCAGTAATGAGTCAAAATCTCTTGAAAAATCTACAAAAAAACAAGAAAGCAAATTACCTGAAGATAAAAAAAAAATATTTAAATAGATAAGCATCATGTCACCATAAAGAAGCAAAATATTAAAGTTATTATCATTATTATTGTATGTAAGTATATATGTAAAAGCTTAAATTATAATAATTAGAGAAATTTAATGTACATGGTAATTAATTTGAAAAAATAAGATATCTTATATGAGAAAGTGGCATTCCAAAATACTAAGTAGATCGACTAGAACATTCTTGACTGCCTAATCAAACGCAATTTGAAATTTCAAATAAAGCCAAAATAATAAAAAAATAAAAATATTAAAAAATTTAAAAACTAAAAATTTGATAGAGCTCATAAAGACAAGTTTAAGATTTGATTCATCTCAATTGACCTTATTTAGAAATATTTTAGTTTAAAAAACTAATTAAGCAAACATTATAACAAATTAATATTTTAATATTAATTTAATATATATTGAGGCTATAATGAGATCTATTGAAACAGTAACATATGATAAAACCAAAGTGATATAAAGGTGGGATTGGAGAGTCAGTTGAGTTTTATATTATCATAACCAAATAAAAGTAAAAGAATTTGAAGATACGAGATCTACAAATTAACGTTCATAATGAATACGAATTAACAATATTAAAATATAATTTTAATATTAGGTAATTATTTTTAAAAGTAAAAATAAATTTTAAAAAAATGTTATTTAATTATGCCGAAGCTATGTAAAGGTTAAATGAGAGATGATTTAGAGAAACATTGTGACATAAGAAAATAAATTTGATATTTAAGAAAATGATATAAAATATAAAAGATATTTTAATCCCAATATATTAGACGTAACTTGTGTAATACCTTTGATCATCTTATCAAGTATGAAAAAAATGTATTTTAAAGTGTTCCAAAACCATATAAAATAAAAAGTATAATAAACGAGGAATATGTAATTGGGAATGGCTTATTGAGATAATTCTAAAGTTGTTTGTTTTGTTTTGATCAAACATGGTTTTTTATAATTGAGAATCACAAAGCTAAATAAGCATATATAATAATAAATTTTTTTTAATATTAATTAAATATTTATTAAGGTATAAATGAGATAAAGTGAACAAATGTACTATTAACATATCAAAATGATATAATGTTTACATGAGAATAGATTTTGATTTGCAAAGTAATATAACTAAATCTGAGCAAAATATTTGAAGTAAGATATATTATCTAACATTTGGTATGAATCTAAATGAATATTAAAGTATGGTGAAATTTTTGAAAGTAAAATCTTATGAAATATGAAAATAGTTATTTACTTTTATATAGTTTAATGACATGCATTCCACAAAATATCTTTGTTTCTATTAGGCTTTTTTTATATTTACTATGGATAACTTTAGTAAATTTTTTAAAATAATAATAAATTATTATTTTGATATTTAGTAAAATATATTAAAGTCGAAATTATATAAATTAGAGAAAGTAATTTTACAAAATCAAAGTAACGTAAAAGTCACATGAGAAGAGAATTTGAAATATATAGCACCAAACTAGAGTAAACCTTTATTTAAATGAGATTAATTATATGGGAAATTTGCATTCCAAGTTAATAATGAAATCGAGTATATTGTCCTGTATTTCAAAATATGGTTCTAATCAAAATGTCTCTTGAAACATGCAAAAAATTATAGGCAATAAAATATTGGAAAGCATAAAAATTAATTTTTAATGGGAAAATGGTAATCTATAAAAGTTCAGTGACATTTATTCCATCTTGAACTATTCTCTTTTAAATTATAATAAGTTTTAAATAATTAAAAAGGCAATGGAATGTCTCCATATTGATGTGATGCAAAGGTTTCACTAGCGGATATTTTGAGTTGCAAAGCAATATAACCAAACCAAATCAAAACATATGAAGAAATAAGATAAATTACATAGAAAACTTGCATCAAAGATACTAATGAGCTCAAGTGCAACACCCTTGATCATAAACAAGGAATGAGTTAATGCATCTCAAAGGGCTTGCCACAACCCTAAAAAAGAAAATAATTTAGAATTTAAAAAGTGAAAGTTTAATTTGGTAGAGCTCATCAATGTGCATCCAACAATGATTTTTTCTTCCCCATTAGAACATGATTGGACTTACAATAAATTATAAAAATATTTGACAAATTAATATAAATTAATATTTTAGAATTAGGTGAAAAGTTAATACAACCAAATGTCATAAGTCTAAATACGTGATATAACCAAATGAAAGTGATATAATGTTGACATGAGATAAGGATTAAAGTTATAATTTAATACAACCAAATTGAAGTAAAAATTTTTATTAGAAGAGATAAACAACACAAAATCTTTGCATTTCAAGATGCTAAAGAGTTCAACTATAGCTTCATTGTTTTTTTAAAAAACATACAAATCAATATACTTTAGAAAGTTTGCAAACAACTAATGAAATAAAACATTTAAAAGTAAAAAAATGATATTAAATTGGATTGAAAATAGGCAAAATTTGCTTGGGAAAATGGCATTCCAAGATATTAAAAAGTTTTAAGAATCAAAATGCTTTTATAAAGTATGGAAAAACCCTAGAAAATGGAATATTAAAAATATTAAAATTAAGATTTATTGCATATTGCTCATCGAAGGCAAGTATAATTACTTTTATTTCATTTCTATTAGACCTCATTTGGATTTATTAAAAATTATGAAATTATGTAACAACGAATAATTACTAATTATTATTTTAATGTTGAGAAAATATCACATAAAGCTTAAAAAATTATTCAAGTAATATAATATAAAGAAATCAAAGCAATCTAGAGGACAAGAAAAAATAGAATTAGCTTTTCATATTATCAAATTAAAGCAAAATATATGAATAAATTAAATAAACTATACAAGAAAAGTTTACTCAAAGATACTACGAATATCGAGTGAATGTTTTAGAACTTGAAATAAGATACACATTAAAATGTCCTATAAAAAGTGGGAAAAACGTTAAACATATATTTGAAAATATTAAAAGTGAATTTTTAATTTTTTTCATGCTCTTTAAAGAGTCCAATGATGAAAGTTTCAACTCATTTCGGCCTCATTTTGAAATATCATGAATTTCCTAGTCACTATAGTATAACCAAATCAAAGTGAAAACTTTGACAAATTAAGATATTGTTTTTTGGGAATGTTGCATTGCAAGATACTAAGAAGATCAAGTTTATCCTATTAGATCATTTAAATTCCATATTAAAGTTATAATCAACTATACACATTAAAAAGAAAAAAAATGAATCAATAGATTTTTGAAGTACCCAAAGGTAATATATTTAATTTGAATAAGACAACACATATATCTATATCAATTGGTTGCCTCCACAAGTTGTTTCTAGCAAATATCATTCCCAAATCATTTTAATAGTACAATTAGACCAATGTTTTCTTAATACTTGTTGAAAAAGATTCATTATTCTCATAGAAATGGTGGAGCTAAAACAAATAACATCCATAATAATCAAAATAAGTATGAATCAAAATCCTTTATAAAGAATTAAAAAACATTTAAAAAGTTATTAAAAAAATAAGTAAAAGAATTCTTATTGCATAAAGTTCATCGAGATGAGTATAATGATGTCTGTTTCATCATGATTGACATTAGTTTGTGATAACTATGAATTGTGATAGTAAATAAGCATGAAAAATAATGAGTTCTTCTTTTAAACTTATGTAAAAATAAATAATAACTAAAGCAAAAAAAATTCAAATAATTTCAATCAACAAAATGATAGTTATTTAAATATTGCATGAGAGGAGAATTAGACTTTTTTTGTAATATAATCATATAAAAAAGTTTAGATAATGACAAAAATTGTATGAAATTTTTTTATTATATGATACTAAAGAGATCATGTGTAAAAGCTATGTGCTGATAAAAATGACTCCTAAAATATGTAAATCGTTCATAAAATAAAATATGTAAAATGGATGTTATTAAAAATTATTTGAATTACAAAAATAAAAAAAAATAATGAGATAAATTGAAATAATATAACATATTAAATCAAAGCAATGAAAAGATAATATGAGAAAAAATTTTTGTTTCTTAATAATATTATAATATCAAAAGAAAATTTTGAAGAAAATAAAAATTACATGTGAATTTCTTTCCAAGAAAGTAAAATAAGACATGAATCCAAAACTTTTCATAAACAATGAAAAACCGATCAAAAATATATATTAAAAGTTATAAAAAATATGAGACCATTCTAGTGACTTTGGTCTTCTCTAAAATAAGAACAAATAAAAATGTTATTTTAATTTTGCAAAATTATATAATTAAAGCTAAATAGGAAATATTGGAGCAACATAACAAAAGGAAATGAAAGTAATGTAAAAGCGACCTAGGAATATAATTAGGTTTTCAAAGAATTATAAATGAATCAAAGAAAAAAAAGATGAAGAAATAAGTTAAACTATACAAAAATATTACATTCCCTCATACAAAGGAGATCAAGCATAACATCCTCAATCATTGAATCAAGTACAAATTAAAATACCATAAGAACTTCTAGGAACATAAAAAAACTAAAAATATAAAAATGAGTATTTACTTTATTATTTCTAGTTTGACAAGTCGAACAACATTTGTTTACCTGTTATAGGATATCATTTCAGATTATTATCAATTACCATATGCATAAAAATATAACAAAATAAATAAATATTTGAAAAATAAGATAAATTGTATTGGAAAGTTTCATTGCAAAATATTAAGCTAATCATAATTAACATATTCCATCATCAAATCAACAACGAATAAAACAATTCTAAAAAAATATTTAAAAACTATTGAAAACAATATTTAAAAACATGGGGAGGAATACCTAATTTGATAAATCTCATAAGGATGAGTCCAACAATCTTTGTTGCATCTCGTTTGACATAACTATAAACTGTCTAAGAAAATAAGCAAAAATATTAAATACTTTTTTATATTAATGTTGAGTAAAAACATATTAATGCAGAAATGAAATAAATTTAAGAATCATAACATACAAAAATAAAAGTAATGTAATGGTCACAAGAGAAGATAATTAGACTTTCGTGATAATTTATTCAAATCAAAGCAAGAACTTCATTGAAATGACATAAATTTTATACTAAGGTTACATTCTATGATAATAGGACTTTGATCGTAACATTATTGATTATGAAATTGAGTATGAAAAAAATGTCTCTCTAATGGGGCAAAATTCCTAAAAAAAGTGCATCTAAAAATATATAAATAAATATTTAATTTGATAGAGCTCTTTGATTCGAATCCAGTGAAGCATTTTTCATTTTGATTTTACTACAATTTGAAATAGTATGAATTACCAAAACATATAAGGAAAAATAATAATAAATCAATAATTGACATTAAGGAAATATATATTTAAGATTAAATAAAGAAATATTATAAGATTGTAATATAACAAAATTAGAGTGATGTAAAGTTAACGTGAGATGATATTTATGGTTATGTTGTAACATAAACAAATAAAAAGAAAAAAAATTAGGAAATGAAAAATTGTTTGTGAAAGTTATAGTTCTAGATTCCATGGAGATTGAGAGTAACATCATCAATCATCAAATTTTATTGAGATTAAATGCCTTAAAAACCAACTAAAGCCATAAAAAATAAACTAATAGATACTATTGAAATAATTATTTAATTGAATAGAACTTGTGGAAATGAGTCTAACAATGTTTGCTTCATCCTGATCTAACCATGATTACAAGTGTTATGCATTACCAATGTAAGTAACATTAAATAATAATAATTAAATTTTTAATATTATTTAAATATATAATAAAACTAAAATATTATAAATTGAAGCAATTTAATATAACATAATGAATATGATAGGTTAAATTGGATGAGAATTAGAACTTCATAATAATATATCCAATTCAAAGAAAAATATTTGAACAAATGAAATAAATTACATAAGAAAATATTATCCTTTGATACTAAGGAAACTTAATATAACTTTCTTAACCATCAAATTATGTATAAATTGAGATGTCTTATAAATGATGTTAAAGAAGTTCAAATTAAAAATATAAAACTAAATATTTCATTAAATGGAACTTATTGTGATAAACAAAACAATATCTGTTGCCTCAATAAAAATCTTGTTTAGTTTCTCAAAATAACTGCAAACAAGGTTTGATTAAGAAAATAATATATGCCCTTAAACTAATCTTCCTATGCTTTGTCCAAGTAAATAGTAATTTATTTATTTTGAAATATTTTATATTCATGGGTTTTTGCATGTTTCTAAGACATTTTGATTGAAACCTAATTTGACAATAAATGATGTAAGCAAGAACTCTTTTGTGACATGGAATGCAACTGTGGTACATAGTTTCTCGCATTTCTTTAAAAACTTTTCTATTATTTTTTTATGTTAAGTTATAATTTCATTTTATCACTAATATATGTTTTCTTAATGCTATAATAATTCATTATCATTATTTTTACTTATTATATTGATAATTCTAAGTAATTACAATTAAAGTTTGACTTATGTTAGCTTGCCTACTACAGTTAAATATTCAATTTTATATTTTTAAATATTTTACTTTCTAGATTTTGCAACCCATTATGAGTTTTTTAAAATTTCACTTGATTTTTCGATAAAAAATATTTGGCATGATCGACTTCAAAAAATTGAAATGCAGCATTCATGAAAACTTTATCTAATTTTTAAAAATATTTCACTCTGATTTAGTTATACTAATATGTCCTTAATATTACAATAATAAATCTTTTTTACATTTCACTTATTTAACTTGGTAGTTCATAATAATTTCAAATAAGATTCTATTGACATGAAATTAAAAATCATTAATCTCATCTCAACAAGCTTCATCTTAGAAGGAAACTTTCTTATTAATTTTTTCTAATTTTTAAAATGTTTCATGTGTATTTGGTTCTATTGCTATGACACTATAATTCTCCACTCGTATGATTTTTAGATTAATTTGAAATGATTATCTAACATTTTTTTAAATTTGTCTTATTTTTGATTTAATATATATATATATATAATTATATATTTAAAATTAATGTTATGATTTGTTATTGTTTATTTTTATTTACTTTTGAAATTATTGTAAATGCATATGAGATCCAATCGAGATTAAACAAATGATTTGAAATGGAGGTCAATCTATTTTAATGTTCACTAATATATTTCTAAATATGTTTTTGATAGTTTAAGCATATTTTATGAGTTATTTTTAACCATACTTGATTTTACGATTAAGGGTGACATATTTGATAACTTTAGTATATTAGAATACAGGTTTTAGACACAATGTTTCTCTTTTCTTTAAATTTTTTGAATTGTTTATATTACTATGTAACTCAAATCTTCTCATAGGTGACCTTTAGATTTCTTTGACTTCGTTATATCGCATTATTTCAATTTATCTCATTACAACATTAATCTAAATTATTAAAAAATAAAATTAAAATTTATACTTTGTTACTCTTTTTTTCGCAATTTCCAATAAATCTTAGCAAAGTCTAATCAAGATGAAACAAATGTCATTGGGCTACTCTTGACTTGCTCTCTTAAATTAAATATTTATTTTTTTAATTTTAAATATTTTATTTTTTAAGAGTTCAACATGCTTCTTGAAGATGTTAAGCTCAATATCGATAGTGTATCAAAATAAGAATTTTTCATGCTATTCTTGATTTCATTTAATTTTTTTTTGATTTGGTTATATAATATATATTTCTAATTCCCCTTATTATGTAACTTTTATATCACTTTGACTAGGTCATATTACATGACTTTAATTTATTTTACTTTACTATAGAAATATATTTACTTTATATTACAATTAAAATTTGTTATCGTTTAAGCTTATTTTTTGGTAATTTCCTTCAATTTTGAATTTGTTCAAACGAGGTCAAACAACCATCATTGGACTCATCTTGGCCAGCTTCATCAAGTCAAATATTTAATTTTATGTTTTTGAATATTTTATTTTTTTACTTATTTCACGTATTTTATGAGATATTTTGATTTACCCTTAATTTGATGATAAAGTATGTTACAGTCTTCCTATCATGTCACGTTTACATCTTTCCATTTTGTTATAATAGATTGTTTTAATTTATCTTATTTAATCTTTAATAAATTATTTTTTAAGAAAATAAATTACTATCAATTTTCATATATATTTTAATGATTATCATTATTTCAAATGTGGTTTGATCAAGATGAAACAAATGTCTGACTCCAAATCTAAACAATCTCCATCAAAATAGATATTCATATTTTTGTTTTTAAATATTTTCATTTTCTAAGATTTTAGTGTACTTTATAAGGAATTTTGATTGTTATCTAATTTAGCTAAAGAGGGCATTATTCTTAATCTCCTTCATATCTTGGAGTGTAATTTACTTGTATAATGTTTCTCACAATTTCTAATCTTTTACTTCGATTTTATTATAATATAATGTAACTCAAAATCTTCTCTCATATGACCTTACAAAGCTTTGGTTTTTTCATATTGTCTTGATTTTGTCTTTAGTGTCTCATGTCGTGCGTCCCTTATATTGTCTTGATTTTGTAAAATTATGTTACTTCAATTTATTAATATCTAATTCAATGTGTGATAACTACTAAAAAAATAATTTGTTTTTATTTACACCCATTCACTTTGGTTATCCCAATGTTTTAGTATTTAACAAACATTGGTGTACTCTTCTTGATTAAATCAATCTAATTACATATCCATTTATATGATTTGAAAAGTTTTATTTTCTATGATTTATGGTATATTTTATGAGAAAGTTAGAATTGTACCTCATTTGGCATTCAACTATGATACACTCAAGCTACTTAGTATCATGGAAGTCAAATTTACCCATTTAATTTATCAGATTTCCTCAAATTTCATTTTGACTTGCTTATAAAACTATATAAGTATAAATTCCATCTTATGTGATAGCTTGATTGCTATGATTTTCTTCAATTTTTTTTATTTTAACTTCGAACATGGTTTAACTTAAAATTAAAATAATTTTATTTTTTGTTTAGTTTGGAAACTCTAATTAATTAAAATTGAAGACCAAATCTATATGAAAATAACGTAATTAAACTTCTCTTATCAAGCTATATCGAATTAATTATTCATTTATTGTTTTGAAATGTTTTACTTTGAAGGGTTTTTGCTTATTATTTGGGACTTTTTGAATAATATATAATTTGAGGACCGATTGAGGATGTTCAACTTTATCTCCTTAAAAGCATGGAATTGAAATTTATTGTATACTTTACCTCATTTATTGTACCTTTTGGCATTAATTTGCTTATATTACCACAGGACTATAATTCTCCACTAGTGTGGAATTTAAATCATTTTGATAAGGTAATATTATATTATTTTAATTTATTTTTTATTTATTTTTAATTTTATTTTATTAAATTTTTACTAAATTTTAATATAATTTTTTTCTTTATATTTATTTTTTTTGATATTTCATTGTAATTCAAAAGTTTTCCCCACAAGATGACACAAATGTCATTGGACTATACTCATGAGCTATATTTGGTGAAAAATTCATTTCTGTTATTTTTAAATAAAAAATAAATTTTTAGGTTATTTCCATGCTTTATACAATATCGTGATTCGTGCATGATTTATTGATCAAGGATCTTACGCTCCATCACTTTAATAACTTAGAATGTAGCATTCTCATTGAAATTATCTTATTTCATCAAATATTTTTATTTAATTTGGATATATTAGTGTGAAACTCTATCTCAATCTTTGTTTGACCTTCACATTATTTTGATTATGTTATAGTCCATTACACCACTTATCATATTGCAACTTTAATATATTTTAGTTGATATTCAAAAAACATTATTACTATTATTACTTATTTACTTTGTTAATTAATAATAACTACAAATAAGAAAAAATTGAGATAAAAAAAATGATTGTTGGACATGTTTAATAATGATCTCTATCAAATAAATATTCATTTTTTTATTTTTATATATCGTCTCTTATGTTTATGCATGCATTGTGAGTTATTTTATTTTGTACCTAATTTGATGATTGTTATACTTAATCTCTTCATTATCTTATAATTCAACTTTCCAATAATTTTTATATCAGTCCTTAAAACGTTTTGTTTTCATTTGCATGTATTATAATTAAACTCCAATACTCCTCTTGTTTGACGTTTACATGGTTTTGAATTGTTTATGTTACATTACATCAATTTATCCAATTTTAGGTTTAATATATTTTTATTTATTACTAAAATAATTATTTTTTATTGATTATTCTTTTTAATTTAGTAATTCATATTAAATCCAAATAAGATATAATCAAGACTAAACAAACATCTTTGGAATTGTGTCGCTAAGATATTTCAAGTTAGACATTCATTGCTATATTTTTATAAGATATTTATTTTCTACAATTTTGTTATGTTTTATGACACATTTAAAATCATAAGTAATTTGTTGATTAAGGATGTTGCGATTAATCACCATTATATCGTGGATTACAACTTCTTTGTACAATTTATCTTTTTCATTCAATTCTTTTTTTTTAATTTTCCTATATTAGTATGAAACTCTATTTCTCCATTCGTGTCAACTTTAAATCGCATTCATTAAACTGTATCACATTGTTTCAATTAAGGATGATTTACTTTAATAATTTGTAGTAATTTGAAATGATATTCAATTAAGAAGAGATAATTGTCATTTCACTAGCCTCAATGATGTACATACTATAGATATTAATTTCTATAAGTATGAATATTTTGTCTTCTATAATTTTGCATATTTAACGAGACAATTTAATTTGTAGTTTTTTTTTATGATCGAGGATGTTACACTTGCCCTCAATATGTTGGTATGTAAATATTCCAAAAAAAATGTTTCATTTCTTAATATTTTTTAATTTGATTTTGTTTTAACACAGTGAAATACTTTTTTACACTTTGTAGTCTTTATATTTCTTTCATTCAGTTCAATTACAATGTAGGAATTCATCTCATTGTTCTTAATTATACATCAACTTAATATTAAGATAATAGATTTTCATTATTTATGCTTATTTATTTTAGTAATATTAGTAATACAAAAATAAGTTTGGTAAAGATGAATAAACATAATTAGACTCATCTAAATTAGCTCTATCAAACTAAAATATCTGTTATCTTTTTGAAAATATATTTTTTTAAAGTTTTGGTATGCTCTATGAGATATTTGGAATTTAATATTATTTAATGATAAAGGTTGTTACATTCGATATCTATAACATTTTATGATATAACTTTGCTCAATAATATCATTTCTTAAAATGTTTTACTTTGATTTGGTTATATTAATTTATAACTCTAAATGTTCTGTTACTTGACTCTCACGTCACCTTGACTTTTTTAAAATATATTTTTTTTATTTATTTCATTTCAAATTCAACATATGTTGTCTTAATATTTATAAAAGAATTTATTATTACTTACGCCTATTTACTTTTGCAATTTGTAAAAATTCCAAGTGAGAATTGGCTAACATGCAAAAATATGATTTGACTCATATTAATAAACGTTTTCTAATTAAACATTGATTTTTGTATCTTTAAATATTTTATTTTTTTGGGGGTTTTTAACCATTTTTTGAAACATTCAACTTGTACATAATTTGATGGTTAAGGATTGTACTATCGATTTTCATAATATCTGGGAATATTTCTTTCATATATGTATATATATATATATATATATATATATATATATATATATATATATATATATATATATATATATATATATATATATATATATATATATATATATATATATATATATATATCTTCACTGTCAAATTTTTCTCTTAAACTTGGTAGTTTTATGATGAAAACTATAATTCTACTCTCAGATGACCTACATATATTCAACATATCTCATTTTAGGTTTAATATTTGTTTACTTAATGTTAAAATAATAATTCTTTACTTTTTATGTTTGTTTACTTTGATAATTTGTTGTAGCAGAAAATAAGATATGTTGGAAATGTAAATGTCATTGGACATAGCTCAATGAGCTCTATCCAATAAAATATTTAATTTATCAATTTAAAATATTTTGTTTCTATGTTTTTTTGGCTCACCTTACTAGGCATTTTTATTTACACTTAATTTGATGAGCAAGGATATTATAGTTGATATTTTTAGTATCATTGAATTCAACTTTTTCACATAATTCAACTTTTGTCTTCAACATTTTTCACTTTAAATTTGATATATTATTATAAAACTCTAATTTTTCTCTCATGTAATGTTCATATTGTTTTGATTTCATTATATTACAAAGATTCAATTTATCTCATTTTTATTTTACAATATATTTATGTAATGTTATTAAAAAAATTAATATTATTTATAGACATTTATTTTTTTAATTTAAAAGAATTCAAATTAAAGCTAAAGGAGGTGAAATAAATGTCATTGGGCTCTTCTAAATTAGCTCTATGGAAATAAATATTATTTTTTACATTTTAAAAAAATGTAATATTCTATGATTTTAACTTATTTTATAATGCATTTTAAATCATAACTTATTTGATGCTTGTGGTTATTGCACTTATTATCCTCCATTTCTTGGAAAAAAACTTTATTGAATAACATATTTATTTCCTTCAAATTTCTCCCTTTCATATGGTTATATGATTATGTCACTCTAAATTTATTGTTATTTGACCTTTACATCTCCATGATTTTGTTGTATTCCTTTCATTCAAAAAAGCTCAATTAATAATTAATGTATATTTAATTAATATTAAATTATAATTTTATATTATATTTTTGGCAATTAGAAGTAATTCCATATGATGTATGATTAAGACAACACAAACATTTTTGGTCTCTTCTGGACAAGTTTTTTCTTCTTAAACAATTTTATTTTTTTTTAAATATCTTCATTCCATGGTTTGTTGGATACTTTAAGAGTCATTTTTGATTCATACATGATTTGGAGATTGTGGTTCTTAACCTCAATATCTTTAAAATCTTAGAATGTAGCTTTTCCAAAAAAATTATTTTATTTTTTTAATTTTTTTATTTTGGTTGAATTACATTGAAACAATAACTCTACTCTCATCTGGTATTTGAATGCTTTGGTTTAAATATATTACATTGATTTAATTTATCTAATTTAAAATATTTATATATTAACTAATATTGAAAAAACTTTATTATTATTTATATTTTCTATTTAGTTAACTCAAAATAACTTAGAATAAGCTCCAATCGTGTTAAATTCTTATTTTTTACCTTTTTAAAAATGGTCTATTTAAAATGAAACAAAAATTGTTTAACACTTCTCAAAATGCTCTATCTAATAAAGTATTGATTTTTATATTTTTAAATGTTTTAATTATTATTGTTTTGATATGATTTATAGAAAACTTTATTCATAAATAATTAAATGTTTAAAAATATTACACTCAATATTTTTAGTATCTTATAATATACCTTTTCTGTAAATTTTATCTAACGTTTTGAAATATATTTGCTTAATTTGGCTATACTACTATCACACTCTAATTGTTCTCTCATGTGGCCTTTACATCATTTTGACTTTGTTATTGTACATTACCCAAATTATATTATTTTAGCTTTAATAAATATTTACCTAACACATAAATAGTAATATTTTTTTGTTTTTGCTTTTTTCTTTGGTAATTTTTAGTATTTCGAAACTATCTTATGGATATGGAACAAATTTCATTAAAGTCATCTTGACTAACACCATCCAATTAAACATCCAATTTCATAGTTTTTAATATTTTATTTTACTACTTTTGCACTTTTTTTGACACATTTTCATTCATATTCAATACAATTTCATTCATTTTATTGTTATGAAACTATAATTCTTCTCTTATGTGATAATTACATTGTCTTGATTTTTTTAAATTTTGTCATTTTGGACTAATTTCTATATGTTTTATTCAACAAAATTTTAATTTTTATATTTTTTAGTTATTTTATTTCATATTTTTTTATCTCTCTTTACAATGCATTTTGATTAGTGCCTAATTTGATGATCGAGTATGTTAAACTCAATCTCTATAGCAACATGAAATGTAACTTTCTATTACAATTTGCCTTTTTTCTTTAAAATTTCCATAATTTGGTTATATCACTATAAATATCTAACACTCCTCTAGTGTGACCTATAGCACATTGATTTTAGCATAATATAGTTCCTAAATTTATCTCAATTTAATAAAAAACCAGATCCAATGAACTTAAAACAAAAGTTATTAGGCACATCTTAATGAGCTTTATCAAATTTTATGTGGATTTTTATATTTTTAAATATTTTATGTTCTAATATTTGGCATGTATTTTGGGAAATTTTGATTTTATATTCTAGCTAATTTATTTAATTTCTTGATGCCTTACTGTTCGTTTCTTTTTTTACTATATAACATTAGACCTTTAATCACTTGACCTTTATATCACATTTATTGGGATACATAACCATTCTTCAGTTTGTCTTATTTTACGATGAATATCTTGTTTTCTTGATATTTATATAATAATTAACAATTATTTATATTTACTTATTTTTGTAATTAGTGGTAATTTTGAACAATGACCAAATGAGATGAAACAAATGTCATTGGTCTCATCATGATAAACCCTTCTATTTTAAACATTTAATTTTGTACTTTTGAAAATTTTATTTTTTAGTTTTTAAGATGCTTTATGAGGAGATATGGTTGATACTTGATTTGATAATGAAGGGTCCTACCCTTGATCTCTTTTATTTTGTTATATTATATTGTTTCAATTTATTATAATTTAACATTATTATATATTTGCTAAATATAAAAGAAATTATTATTTTTTATTCACACTTTTTTATTTAGTAATTCAAAGAAATTCTAATATCTGATATGGAAGAAACAAAAATCATCAATCTCTTCTTGATTACTGCTATCTAATAAATTCCCTTCCTTATATTTTTAAATTTCTTATTTTTTAAGTTTTTGCCAATCTTTTTGAGACATTTTTAATCATACTTGATTTGATGATAAAGCATATTGCACTTAATTTCTCTAGCACTTTGGAATGCAACTTTCTTATATAATTTAGCTAATTTCATTAATGCTTTGTTTTGATTTGGTTATAAAACTATAAACTCTATTTCTCCTATCGTGTCACCTTTGTAAGACCTTAATTGGTTTATATTATATTTCTTCAATTTATATCATTTAGCTTTCACAAATGTTTTCTTAAATTCATTATAATATTTTATTTTTATTTATTCTTATCACGTTGTAAGCCTTACAAGATATTTTGTTTGTACATGATTTAATGGTTAGAGATATTACACGTTATTCGTTAAATATTTTTTCAATGAAATATTTTTGTATAATTTATCTCTTTTATTGAAATTGTTTTCTTCAATGTAGGTACATGATAATGAAACTCTAATTCTTCTCTACTAAAACCATTACATATCTTTAATTTTGTCATATTATATTATTTAAATTTAACTCATTTCAACTGTAATATGCATTTACTTATTATTGAAATAATAACATATTATTATTAATGCTAATTTACTTCATTAATTAATAGAAATTACAAATCTATTTTGATGGAGATGAACTAAATATTATTGGACTAGTCTTGATGAGCACATTCAAATTAAATATTAATATTTCTATTTCTAAAAGTTTTATAATCTATGATTTTGGCATACTTTACTATGTAGTTTTATCATATCTGACTTCATAATCAATGATGTTGTATTTATTCTTCTTAGTAATTTGGAAAGCAATTTTCAAGAAAATTTTCTAATTTCTTTAAACTATTTGCTTTTATTTAGTTAGATTAAATTGCTTTCTTTTTTTAATTTAAACTTTACATAGATCTACTTAACACTACAACACTAATATATTATTATTTATCTTTAATTTCTTTGTGATTCAAAGTAATTGCAAAACATGGAATGGCAAAGGTTAAACAAATGTCATTAGGCTTCTATCAATGAGCTTTTTAGATTAAAGACTTATTTTTTAAAACTATTTCATTTTCTTCAGTTTGAAATAGTTTATTTGAAATAGTTTATGACCAATTTTGATTTTTATTTGATTTAATGATGGAGAATATTACACTCAATCTCCTCAATATCTTAGTGCCATGTGACTTTTACATTACTTTGATTTATTTATATTACATTGCTTCTATTTATCTCCATTTACTTGTATTAAGGTTTACTAAAAGTCGTAGTTAGCATTATTTATGTTTATTTTTTCTGTAATTGCCAGCAATTCTAAGCTTGGTCTAATTAAGTTGATACAAACCACATTAGATTCATCTGGCTGAGTTCTATGTAATTAAATGTTAATTATTATATTTTTAGTTGATTTTTTTAGGATTTTGGAATACTTTACTTTTATATTTATAAAACATTCAAAGCTTAAGCATGTTATATTTGTAATTCTTACATCTTCGAATGCACTTTCTTATACAAATTATCTAATTTCTTCAAATTTTTCTCTTTGACTCTATTATGTTATTGTTTAACTCTAAATCACCTTTTGAGTGACCTTTAACTTTTATTAATTATGATATATTACATCTCTTCCATTTATATCCTTACAAAAAAAATTACACTCTTTATTATCAAAATAATATTTATTATTATTAATGCTTATTTTATTTTATAACTTAGAGTAATTCTAAAAGTGGTAAGATCAAGATGAAGCCAATGTCATTAAATTAATTTTGTCGTAGTTTATACAACTAAATATTTATATTTTTTATTTTTAAATATTTCTTCAAGTTTTTTCAGATATTTAGAATTATAACTATTTTTATGGTCACGAGTGTTAAAGATAATCACTTCAGTACTTGCAATGCGACAGTCCCATACTCTATGTCTCATTTTCTAAATGTTTTTGCTTAATTTAATTATATTAATTTGAAATGCTTATTTTCCCATCATGTGACATTTACATCACTTTAATGTGGTTATATTACATTACTTAACTTTTTCTAATTCTAGCTTTAATATATATATTTTAAATTTAAAAATAATAATTTAATATTATTTATGTTTATATAGTTTGGTAATTTATATTAATCAAAAATTATATTTGATAGAGAGTAAATTAACGTCATTAGGTTCATCAAAGCTAGCTCTGTCCAATGAAATATTAATTTTTGTATTTTATTAATTTGATAAATGAAGATATAACACTTGCTCGCCATGGTAGCTTGGAGTGTTGAATTTTTGTATCATCTCTTTAATTCATCAAAGCTTTGTCATTGATTTGGTATCTCCTTTAATGCATCCTTTACATCACTTTCATTTGGTTATATTACATTTCTTTAAATTATTATATTTTACAATTATAGTATATCTCTTTAATATAAAACTCATAATTTCATGTTATTTAAGTTTTTTTTCTTTGAGTATTTGTAGTATTTCCAAATGAAGATAGATGGAGATGAAATAAACATTAATGCTCTTATATAAATGAGCTACATTAAATTAGATATTAATTTTTTAAAATTATTTATTTAATTCATTTTTTATGGGTTTTGCACGCTTTATGAAATTTTTTATTCATATCTAATATCGCAACATGAGTCCACCCTTGCTAGCCCTTAGTTGGTTAGAGGCTATTTTAAACTTTTAGGCTTATTTTAAACCATAATCGATGACCATAAAGTACCTCCAATTTAGCCTAAGTGGGTAGACACACATTTGATGAAATCTTGGTAAAATGGGATGCTAAAACTTGATAGAGTTTGTAAGAAAACGTTTCTCATTGAAAACATAAATATTTATTTCATTAAGGAGTACACCCATAACAAAAAAGACCCTTACAACAAAAGCATTGATGGTCATGCATTGCTAGGGGATAAGATAATCATCAGAATATTATTCATAGCAATCATATTATTAGCAATAACTCATAACAAATTAACAAAATTGTTAGAAGTACTATCATTAAATGAAGATATGAAGAAATTAATAATCACATTAAGAAAACAGTCTCTTGGAGAGAAACAAATGTTAGAGAAACTAAGGGTTAAATTTGTGACTTGGACAATACATCTACATCAAAAGAAATAATATGTATAGAAAATGAAATATTATAAAATATAATAATTTAAAAAAATGGATAAACAACCATGGGGAAAAATGTTGGAAGTTGGAGTATTAGTTGATGTTGAAAGACATTTACAAAATTTTAAAGAGTAAGATAAATTTAATTCCTTGAGGAAAGATACTTTTTAGACACTACTTTTTATTTGATCATCCAAAAATAGAAATGATATTTTACTAGTTGCCATGGTAGGTTTAGTTGTAGAATTTGAAATGATTATGATGCTTTACAAAGGGAAAATAAAGATCATGATTTATTTTTTAGACTCTAAAAATCCTACCCATTATGCAATAGAATATTTCAATATAAATAAAGAAATATGGGAACAAGAAGCAACTCTATATGCTATATTTCATGAATTTGATAGGAAACAACAATCTCATAGTCATCTAGATGTTAAAAATGTTGAATTGTTTTTTTCAATGCCATAATACTCCCAATCTTTAAATATTAAAAAAAACTTTATGCATTGTGGTACCCCTCATTTTTCTCACCTTCCCCCTCAACCTCGAAACCAAGAACAAAACCATTGTCATGAGATGGATTACATGAATTAGAATTTTTAGGGAGCAATATAAAATTATATGGTAGTATGGTAACAAACACCTCAAATACATCTTTCTTAATAACTTCTAGTATCCAAACACAAACCATATTACTAAACACACCTAAAACAACATCGTATGGAGCAGAAAGTAATCGTTTCACATTGCTAGGACGAAAAGGAACGAGAGAAAAAAAGGATACTATAAGAGTGCTACAAAAATAAAATAACTCAGGAAGCATCTTATTATTATCGAAGACCCACCCTAAAAAATGGGAACAATTACTAGATACTGTGAAAGATATGCCACAAATTTATTAAATCAATTTTAGGACATGGAACCCCAGCAAAATGCCCTAATCATTTGGAAGATTCTATAAGAAGAAGCCCAATGATTCTTTCATAGATAAAAATTATCATATCCCAAAGTAAATTAACAAATGTTACAAGTAGTAATTATCACTCTAATGTTCCCGACCAAATTGGACAAATCATCTTATGCATAGACACTAGTTGAGGACATATTTTTGTAGGACCAAGAAATGCAATTCTTAGAACGTTTCATAATAGCTAGTTATGACAATATTGTTCCTTTTAGTAAAGATTATTTAAATGAAGGAGCACAAACTACTCGAAGTTTTAAAGATCTCACATTATGCAAATAATGTTTTAGTAAATTGTTCAAAACACTTAGAAAAATAGTTAATTAAAATGGAATCAATCTGTAGGTTTTAAGAGTATCCTTGGAATAAATTCTATGGCAATGTTCATCATCAATTATCTCAAAAAGAATTGCATGAAACAAAAAGTCATTAAACAAAGTAAAAGCTCTTACTATTGTAATAACATAATGATTCCAACATACCGTGGTGCTAGCATGGTTACGAAACAATTAAGAAGTTAACATATATAAATGGTAGACCTAGGAGAAGGTAGGTTAAATTGTTTAGAACTCACAAACTACCTACAAAAAATGTAAATGCTTTATTTGTAGCCAAATTGATCATTTTCCTAAATAGTGACAAAATGAGATTATAGATAAAGGAAGATTAAACATGCATACAAAACTAAATAGTGATGAAGGATATGGTATTATCAGCTCAGACAAAAATGAATAAGAATTAGATAGTCATATATACACTTATTTAGATGAGAAAGTTTGACTAGAAGATAACGCTTAGATCTTTTAAATATGAATATTAGAAACACTTGGTATTTATATCAAGAAACCTAATATATTATTAAAACTTATTAATGTAAAATATTAGAAGTACATTATGGACATGAATTTGAGGATTGTAAAATTATGAGTTAACAAAAGTGCAATGAATGTCAAAGACATTTAATCACAAAACATGAAACAATAAGTATGATGTTTAACCAAGACTTGTGTAGGTTTTGTGCTAAATAATTAGGACATAATAAGATAAATTCTTAAATAAAATTGTAATAGCTTATAAAATAATGAACAATTAGAGATCAAGATACTTCATAAAACCATTGGACAATTACACATTGGAATAAAACTCCTAAAGTTTAAGCTACCATAAAAAATGGCAAAACGTGATAGTTAAGAGTTCAAACAAGTAAATGTAAGGTATGCCTAGCTCTAAGTTATGTTTTTAGGACTTTGTGCTTCAGAAATTTGTAGTAGGTCTTATGAATAGTTTGAGTTCAATACCATTTGGTGAGCTTTCATGTATTTTATGGATGGTGTCCTATGATTATAAAGTTCTTCATAAAACCATTGGTACAAGGCAAGAGGGCTCAAGTTTAGTCTTAGCGAGATATAATGATTTGATGAGGGGTTCATTATTTTTGTAATGTTGGATAAACCATTGGTGTGAGATGGTTTATTGGATTACAGCACAAGTGATTCTGATTAGGCTCTCAAGTCACTACATGATATAGTACATAGTAATTTAACTGATGTGTGTTGTTTAAGAAAGGCCATTAGGAAAAGTGTAATCATTATGGTTTAGTTTTTAGGCATTAGACATCCAAACTATTTTGTTATTATAATAAATTTAATACAACAGCTATTGGTAAAAGCTAATATTATTGCTTCAAAAAAACTCAAATGATGACCTAAGCAGGTAATGAAATCCTACAAAGGCTTCTAAATGAAACCGAGAGAAAGTCTTACTATAGAAAAGATAAATAAATGGACCTTAGAAGATTTATTTAGAATTCAGAGGAAACGTTAAAGTACATTGGTAATTGATTCATATGCATTATCCTTTATATTATCAAAAATTATAAAAAATTGATATTGGATATTGTAAAGGATAATGCATTGACATCACACATAGTTAAAAGACTTTTGGGTTTTGAAAATGCTACCATGTACAAAAAAGATAATAGTACAGGTATCCCTCCACTCCACCGGTCTTTCCTTGCTGATTAATGGTATGCCGTCGGGATTCTTCTGCCCCAACTGCGGCGTGAAACAAGGAGACCCCCTCTCTCCCAGCCTGTTCGTTCTTGCTATGGACGTTCTTAGCCGCATGATCAATCTCCTCCGCAGCTCCGGCAAAATTGACGCTTTCTCCGGCCCTCACCGTACGCGTCCTGTCTCACACCTTGCCTATGCAGATGACTTCCTTATCTTCTCAACAGTTCGACTGCACTCCACCAAACGGCTGGCAGAGGTGCTGGAGTTGTTCTCGAGAGCCTTGGCCCTCCAGATCAACCGCGGCAAGTCACATGTCTTCCATGCGCGCTCCACGTCTAAATCCGCTATCCGAAAGACTGAGAGGATTCTGGGGTTTGCTTCGTCTTCTCCTCCCTTCGTCCACCTGGGCTGTGGGATGGGGGTTGGGCGTCGCCGGTCGGAACGCTTTAGGCCCCAATTGGACAAGATCTCCAACAAGATTCGAAGTTGGCACTCTAACCTTCTGTCGATGGGGGGAAAAAAGATACTCATTAACTCAATCCTCTCCTCGATGGCCTCCTACTGTACAGCAGCTCTAAATCCTCCAAAAGCGGTGATTAAGGCTATTGACAGACGTTTATCTCAATTTTTCTGGGGCAAATCAAAGAACTCCCTCAAACATCACTGGGCCTCGTGGAATCGGCTCGCTCGCCCCGTCTCAGAGAACGGCATCGGCATTATCAACCTCTCGGTGAAGGTCCACGCACAGACAGCTAAGCTTTGGTGGAACGTCATCCACGGTGACTCCCCCTGGGCGTGCTTCATGCGTGATTGCTACCTGTCGGGAAGGCCCTCGATAACATATAAGCCGGGAGACTCTCCGGGTTGGCACCGTCTCTTCCTCTTCTTCTCCTGCTGGATACGGCCTCCGGAAGCCGAATGCTGTTTGGCCCCTTCCCCGGTCCGGTCTAGTCACACGGCTCAGGGTCCAACCGAACCATCTGAGCTGGTTCACAGGTGGCTCATCTCCTACTTGGGTCAGGGGAATTCCTTCCCCTTCTCACGGGCTTACAACTTGTTGGCCAGGCTCTCCCTCAAATCCATCCAACTTCCATATAACAACGCCCATCTTTGGAATAAGCGCATCCCGGAGAAGGTTGCTATTTTCACCTGGAGGTTACTGAACAATGCCCTTCCAGTCCCGGATGCTCTGAAACGCATTGGCCTCTCCTTCGCCTCTAAATGTCCGTTCTGCCAGGCCTCCGAGGAGGACAACTACTTATTCTGGTCCTGTTCCTTATCCTCCCCCACCTGGGATTGGTACGAAGTCAGACTGGGTCTCCCGTCATCTAAACATCAATCAAATCGTCTCTTCCACTGGTGGTCCTTCAAAAGATCCATTAGTTCTCTAGCCTTCTCCATTCCAGCCTTGATTTGCTGGATAGCTTGGAAAACTTGGAACGCAACTCTATACTCTAGCAAAACATGCTCGGCGGACTCTTTTTTCTGGGATACACTAGGTCTTCTCAAATCCAGATATCTCTACCTCGGTAGTAAGCTCGACCCTCTCGAGCGCCTTAATCTTCACCATCTAGGATTACTGTAGCTTGGGCCGATACTTAATGGCTCAGTTTTCCTGGTCGCTTGGACCACCTTTTGTACTAAATCTGCCTATTATCAATATAAGTTGACGATTAGTGAAAAAAAAAAAAAAAAAAAAAAAAAAAAGATAATAGTACAGGTATAATCCCTTAAAAGCTCGTATATGTATAAGTTGTTTAAGGATCATGCACATGTAGAAAGGGAATCATCTATGTAGGATGAAATTTTGCACAAACTTGTAACTCTATTAGGTTTTTTTGCACTTTTTACTGCTATTATATTTGGATTATGTGAATACAAAGGTATGTGCTCTTTCACTTTGAATTATTCTCTATAAGATCATTTTTTGACTTGTGTATGAATTGTAAATCATTATCATTCAAAGTTATTATTATTTTATCATTTTGTTAGGCTTGTCTCAATCTTACATATGTGATATTGGATCATTTATGTATAATTCTACCATAACTTATTTTTAACCTAGAACTTTCGAAGTCTTCTTTACAAGAATGTGCATCATATGCATTAATACTATATGATGCATGAAATGGTAGAAAACACAAACAAATGAGTTGTCTCTTCTATATCTAATGCCAAGTATTACAATGCATGATAATGTTATAATTCATTTGTTTGAGTGAGAATTGTGGTAATACTAGCATCATGAGACCATGGAACTTTTATAACAAATAATATTCACTATACATCACAGGGGTCTTAGAGAAAAAATGTCGACCATACTTCTACAATGAGGGATAACATTTCATAAAATTATAAGGTAGGTAGCAATTAAAGCTTTTCATCTAGTTTACTTCTTGGCACCCAAGTTTAGTTTTATTCTAAAGACTTGTTCAATAGTGTAGAAATCAAACGTACATTGTTAATTAATATTTATTAAATACTTCGACTCATAGTAGGAAGATTAATAAGTTGGTATGATTATGTTGGAAGAATATGATCCTCTATTCTGTAAAGTAATAGTAAAGTCATAACATTCTAACCAATTTGAGTAGTAGATGATGTGCTTTGTATGGCAAACCATGCCACCAAGAGTTGAAGCTATTCGCTCCATGCATTGAAAGATGTGTCATGTTCCTAAACTACGCCACCAATAACTTAACTTTCATTGCAAGTTTACTTTTTTATTCCCATTCGCTAAATATTTACTCTATGTTAACTACATCTTTCACAAATGATTAGTAGATAATTTTCTTTTTTGTGATCTAATCAAAGCACATAAGACATCGGGTCATTAATCTCCTTTAGGTGATGATTAAAGAAACTTTACTAAAATTAAAACTATGCCAATGTTCCGTACATAAATGTATGCAAATAACTGAAGAGATCTGAAACACAAATACAACAAAATTTAGTATTAACACATAGCAAAAAAAACTTCTCTTAAAAGAGAGCTCAACTAGCTTCACATGTTGTCAAGCCCCCACCGCCATCAATACCATTAGATCACAAAATGAACATCAGAGTCACGAGATACAACATCTAAGTGAGGACAAATAAACAAAACCCAAAGGTGGGGACCCGACGGTAAGACAAACACTAACTCAAAATCCAAAGTATATATATAAAGACATGTTTTTAAAAATTTAATCACACTAAAATTTTCCCTCTCACACATCTCTTGGAAAGGGCTCTCTTGTAACAGCGTCATTCCCAGTTCTCGGTGTAGTGGTTTCATGACCTGTGATGTAAGCACTAAATGAGATTTTATAAATCTCAGTAGATAAATCCACATAGTTAACCAAGAAAATAAAAGGAGCATAACAAATACCATTAACAGTAAAGATGAATGTCATACATACATATAAGGAAATGCCAAATGAAAACCATAAAGAATGCAAGTTCCTTATATAGTGTGTTATTACCGGGCCCAATTCCCTTTGACGCATTATCCTCTGGATCCAATCATCATCAATAAATGACCTCCAGCCGGCATCCAACCAATCACATAACATTAGGCAGATATCTGATCCGAAGATCGATACCCTGCAACACATGCTGAGCCTAATGCCACCAGGCAGGTATAGTACCATACCCTGCAACACATGCTGAGCCTGGTGTAAATCATCATGGAGTCATAGCACATAATATCAGGAAGATATCTGATCCGAAGATCGATACCCTGCGACACACGCTGAGCCTGATATAAACACTAGGCAGATATCTGATCCGAAGATCGATACCCTGCAACACATGTTGAGCCCAGTGGTGAGGATAATGTTCTCTGGGAATTCCATTGTTTTATTTGTCATTTTCCAAACATCAATCCATGTCATATCAAAAGTCCTTTCATGTCATATTGTTTCATATTGTACCATATTATTTCTTTCCTTTTTATGTTATAAACATATGCAACAATCAAAATTCTATAACAATAAGAAAAACATGTAAAAAACACATAATATCGTGCTACATCACAGGGTTAGGAAATTATTCTACCTGGATTTGATGTACCAAATTTTCTTGTCCACTTCTAATTGATTTTCTTGATGTCCTACAAGGCCATAGTGCAAACATAATCAAGTTAAAATATGTTTATTTGCCAAAAGTTGCTTTCAAAAAGCTTTCCCAAACACACCCCAAAATAATCCAAACAGATGGGCTTACGCGGCACTGAACTGCCCGCGCAGAAAAAGCTTTCTAAAAGCTTTTCCAAATATTCTTTAACTATTGGTACTTCTGAGGGTTGACAAATTTGTCGATCCAAATCCACAATAGATATCAAACATCCAGCACATCCTTTCTTTAGTAGCTTCTAGGCTTTGAGCATAGTTATGATAGGAATTTTTCTTCCTTGACTAAAATAGATTAATTTATCTTCTTTAGGGATTGAGATTTCAATCCTCCTTTCATAGCAATCTATTTTACTTTATGCTAAAAAAACCAATCTTGTCATGGATTGGTCAAATAGACTCTGAACTACATTCTCTCCTATAACATTTTTTTTTTTTTTTTCTTTTTTTTTTTTTTTTTTACAATTCCCGCATCTACTCATTCCATCTGAACGCTAACTTGTTCTACTAGTACTCCATCCATATTGTCTAAACCTACTAGGTCTAGAATGAGTAGAAGTTTCTCCTTTTGAAAAACTAGGACTTTTATTTTCTGGTGAATCTAAATTTAGATTTTAAAAAAAATCAAAATTTTTTTTTTCTTCTCTTCATTTTTTTACTAGTTGTCAACAAACTGAATTCCAGTTCAACCATGCGACATGCTCTAATAACTCCACGTAGTTTGTTGTTCAAACTACTACTAAAGCTGCCCGAATTTCGTCCCGTAAGCCTCGTCAAAACATGTAGCATCGTTGTTCTTCAGGTGTTACTAACTGGGAGCTAGGTGGGAGAATTTGATTTCATATGTAGTAACTGATAAATTTTCTTACCTGAGATTATTCAAGTCTTCCCTCATTTTGACTTTGATTGATAGAGGCATATATCATTGCTCAAATTCTTTTGTGAAGTCTTCCCTGGAAATGTCTTTCATTGGTCGGCTAAAAAATTGAAACTTATGTCAAGAACTCCACCACAGTCTGGCAGCATCTTTTAGTACCAAAACTGCCAAAGCTAACTTTCTGCCAGTTGGGCACAACATCCCTTCAAAGATAATATTCATGTACTATAGCCATTTTTCAACAATCATAGGATCATCTTCCCCAACAAAAGCAGGGGGATGCATCCACTGAAATTGGTCAACCACCAAGTCGATAGATACCTCTCCTCTATGACTACCAGTGCTTCCAATTGATTGCAACAAAGAGACTAAAGTTTGCGTTAATTCCTGTTACGTATCTCCTAGCTGCCCTCTTTCTTTACCCTTCTCTATATTTTCATATTCAGATCTTTCCATGGTTTGAAATATATTACAATCTTACAAAACCATAGAATATATTTGACAACTAACATTTAAGCTAAAAGTAACACTAAAGATGCAAATGCATATGCTGTGCTGGTGTCCTCACTCTCGTTTCTCACCTATTTCTAAACCAAAGCTCTTATACCACCTTGTCAAGCCCCCACCACCATCAATACCATTAGATCACAAAATAAACATCAGAGTCACGAGATACAACATCTAAGTGAGGACAAATAAACAAAACCCAAAGGTGGGGACTCGACGGTAAGACAAACACTAACTCAAAATCCAAAGTATATATATAAAGACATGTTTTTAAACATTTAATCACACTAAAATTTTCCCTCTCACACATCTCTTGGAAATGGCTCTCCTGTAACAGCATCATTCCCAGTTCTCGGTGTAGTGGTTTCATGACCTGTGATGTAAGCACTAAATGAGATTTTATAAATCTCAGTAGATAAATCCACATAGTTAACCAAGAAAATAAAAGGAGCATAACAAATACCATTAACAGTAAAGATGAATGTCATACATACATATAAGGAAATGCCAAATGAAAACCATAAAGAATGCAAGTTCCTTATATAGTGTGTTATTACCGGGCCCAATTCCCTTTGACGCATTATCCTCTGGATCCAATCATCATCAATAAATGACCTCCAGCCGACATCCAACAAATCACTTAACATTAGGCAGATATCTGATCCGAAGATCGATACCCTGCAACACATGCTGAGCCTAATGCCACCAGGCAGGTATAGTACCATACCATGCAACACATGCTGAGCCTGGTGTAAATCATCATGGAGTCATAGCACATAATATCAGGCAGATATCTGATCCGAAGATCGATACCCTGCGACACACGCTGAGCCTGATATAAACACTAGGCAGATATCTGATCCGAAGATCGATACCCTGCAACACATGCTGAGCCTAGTGGTGAGGATAATGTTCTCTGGGAATTCCATTGTTTTATTTGTCATTTTCCAAACATCAATCCATGTCATATCAAAAGTCCTTTCATGTCATATTGTTTCATATTGTACCATATTATTTCTTTCCTTTTTATGTCATAAACATATGCAACAATCAAAATTCTATAACAATAAGAAAAACATGTAAAAAACACATAATATCGTACTACATCACAGGGTTAGGAAATTATTCTACCTTGATTTGTTGTACCAAATTTTCTTATCCACTTCTAATTGGTTTTCTTGATGTCCTACAAGGCCATAGTGCAAACATAATCAAGTTAAAATATGTTTATTTGCCAAAAGTTGCTTTCAAAAAGCTTTCCCAAACACACACCAAAATAATCCCAAAAGATGGGCTTACGCGGCACTGAACTGCCCGCGCAGAAAAAGCTTTCTAAAAGCTTTTACAAACGGCTTCTAAAATAAATCTGGCTTACGCGGGCGCTGGACCGCCCGCGCCCGACACTGGACCGCGCGTGCTTGGCACTTGACCGGACGCTCGGCGCGCTGGACAGCGCGCTCAACCTGCTGGACCGCGCGCCTCGGCATTTTGTTCAACAGCGTAACCCGGTCCAAAGCCTGGACCGGTTCACGCCGCCCTCCCTCTGTCTCTCGCGTCCGGCAAAACCGAAATCTTTCGCCGGCACTGGATTGGCCGTTTCATGTGCTGAATCGATCGAATCCGGCTCGGCTTCCGCCTCTCGGTCTCCCGCGCTCACCGGAAAAATTACATAACCCTAACGACGAATAAAAATTATTTCTTACCTTACGGAAAACCTTCGCCGGCCGTCACTGTCGCGTGCCGGAAATCCTCGACGGCCATTATTGTCGCGTCCAATGCTCACGGAACCCTCGTTGGATGTTAATGTAGCGTGCAGAAACTTCTTTAAGATATTCTCCGAAATCTCGCCGTCGCACTCCGGCAAACTCTTCGCCGCCGTTTTTCGCAGAAGCGCTTTTCCAAACGCACCTGGGTCGGCCTTTTATAAACGCGGTCGAAACCGATAAGCCCTCGGTTCGTGAACCACGTTTTTGCAGAAAACCCCTTCTAAATTTTATATTTGCAAATATATCCTCCGCCAATCGGATTTGAACTAAGCCGACATTTAAAAATTATAGATCTATCCTCTACGTTACAAATTTATCCCAAATCTTCAAAAATTCATAATTTATTCATTAGAGCTCCGAAAATTACAAATGAAACATCGTTGGATTCGTCTCACAGAGCTCTTTCTATAAAAAAAAAATATAAAAATACAAATAAGAGAAAACTAGGGCTGTTACAATATTCCCTCCTTACAAAAATTTTGTCCCAAAATTTAGAACAGTTCTGGATACCGACCGATCATATCTGTCTCTACTTCCAATGTAGCTTCTCTTTCTGTTTGACCGTGCCACAACACTTTAACCAATCTGGTCTTACAGATAAGTGAGCTAACAACATCATATTTCTTTGTATTTCAGATTCCAATTGCAATTTGTCCATCTCAAAGATCACTTGTCTTTCTTCTGGGATAGTAGTTAATAAACTATTAGCACTAGCCTTTCTAGTGAGAGCATCTGTCACCACATTTGCTTTACCTGGATGATATGTGATTTCCACATCATAATCTTTAATAAATTCCAACCATCGTCTTTGCCTAAAATTTAATTCCTTTTGAGTGAAGATATATTTTAAGCTCTGATGATCAGTAAATATCATACATTTAACTCCATATAAGTAATGTCTCCAAATTTTTAAAGCAAAAATGATAACTGCTAGCTCCAAATCATGCACAGGATAATTCTTTTCATGTGCCTTAAGCTGTCTCGATGCGTATGCAATTACTTTGTGATGCTGCATCAGTACACAACCTAGCCCTTGCAACGAGGCATCACTGTATATTTGATAACCTTCTGTTCCTTCTGGCACTGCTAGAATTGGAGCTGTAGTTAATTTCTCTTTCAGTATTTGAAAGCTATTTTCACAAGCTGCATCCCATTCAAATTTTGTAGTCTCCGTGTTAAATTGGTTAACGGTGTGACAATTTGAGAAAAACCCTTGGCAAATTTCCTGTAATATCCTGCTAATCCCAAGAAGCTTCTGACCTCCGTCACTGTTGTGGGTCTTGGCCAATCGATGATAGCTGAAATCTTTTGTGGATCCACAGAAATTCCTTCTGCACTGACAACATGTCCTAAGAAAATGACTTTGGATAACCAAAACTCACATTTCGAGAATTTGGCATATAATTGATTTTCTCTCAAAGTCTGTAGTTTTAAATGCAAATGTGTACCATGTTCTTCCAAGGATTTTGAATAAATCAGGATATCATCAATAAAGACAATGATAAAGTGGTCCAAATATTTCTTGAACACTCGATTCATTAAATCCATAAAAGTTGTTGGTGCATTAGTTAGCCCAAAAAGTAGTACTAAGAATTCATAGTGTCCATATCTAGTTCTGAAAGTTGTCTTTGGAACATCTTCCTGCTTGATTTTTAGCTGATGATATCCAGATTGCAAATCAATTTTTGAAAATACAACTGCTCCATGTAACTGATCAAACAACTCATCAATTCGAGGCAAAGAATATTTATTCTTGATGGTGATTTTATTGATTTCTCGATAGTCCACGCACATACGAAGACTACCGTCCTTCTTTTTCACAAATAAGATAGGTGCTCCCCATGGGGAGACACTTGGCCTAATAAATCCTTTGTCTAATAATTCTTGTAGTTGTATTTTAAGTTCTTGTAGTTCAGCAGGTGCCATACGATAAGGAGATTTTGAAATTGGCTCAACACCAGGAATCAATTGAATTTCAAATTCAATTTCTCTATTTGGGGGTAACTCTGATAATTCCTCTGGGAAGACATCCAAATATTCTTTAACTATTGGTACTTCTGAGGGTTGACAAATTTGTCGATCCAAATCCACAATAGATATCAAACATCCAGCACATCCTTTCTTTAGTAGCTTCTAGGCTTTGAGCATAGTTATGATAGGAATTTTTCTTCCTTGACTAAAATAGATTAATTTATCTTCTTTAGGGATTGAGATTTCAATCCACCTTTCATAGCAATCTATTTTACTTTATGCTAAAAAAACCAATCTTGTCATGGATTGGTCAAATAGACTCTGAACTACATTCTCTCCTATAACATTTTTTTTTTTTTTTTCTTTTTTTTTTTTTTTTTACAATTCCCGCATCTACTCATTCCATCTGAACGCTAACTTGTTCTACTAGTACTCCATCCATATTGTCTAAACCTACTAGGTCTAGAATGAGTAGAAGTTTCTCCTTTTGAAAAACTAGGACTTTTATTTTCTGGTGAATCTAAATTTAGATTTTAAAAAAAATCAAAATTTTTTTTTTCTTCTCTTCATTTTTTTACTAGTTGTCAACAAACTGAGTTCCAGTTCAACCATGCGACATGCTCTAATAACTCCACGTAGTTTGTTGTTCAAACTACTACTAAAGCTGCCCGAATTTCGTCCCGTAAGCCTCGTCAAAACATGTAGCATCGTTGTTCTTCAGGTGTTACTAACTGGGAGCTAGGTGGGAGAATTTGATTTCATATGTAGTAACTGATAAATTTTCTTACCTGAGATTATTCAAGTCTTCCCTCATTTTGACTTTGATTGATAGAGGCATATATCATTGCTCAAATTCTTTTGTGAAGTCTTCCCTGGAAATGTCTTTCATTGGTCGGCTAAAAAATTGAAACTTATGTCAAGAACTCCACCACAGTCTGGCAGCATCTTTTAGTACCAAAACTGCCAAAGCTAACTTTCTGCCAGTTGGGCACAACATCCCTTCAAAGATAATATTCATGTACTATAGCCATTTTTCAACAATCATAGGATCATCTTCCCCAACAAAAGCAGGGGGATGCATCCACTGAAATTGGTCAACCACCAAGTCGATAGATACCTCTCCTCTATGACTACCAGTGCTTCCAATTGATTGCAACAAAGAGACTAAAGTTTGCGTTAATTCCTGTTACGTATCTCCTAGCTGCCCTCTTTCTTTACCCTTCTCTATATTTTCATATTCAGATCTTTCCATGGTTTGAAATATATTACAATCTTACAAAACCATAGAATATATTTGACAACTAACATTTAAGCTAAAAGTAACACTAAAGATGCAAATGCATATGCTGTGCTGGTGTCCTCACTCTCGTTTCTCACCTATTTCTAAACCAAAGCTCTTATACCACCTTGTCAAGCCCCCACCACCATCAATACCATTAGATCACAAAATAAACATCAGAGTCACGAGATACAACATCTAAGTGAGGACAAATAAACAAAACCCAAAGGTGGGGACTCGACGGTAAGACAAACACTAACTCAAAATCCAAAGTATATATATAAAGACATGTTTTTAAACATTTAATCACACTAAAATTTTCCCTCTCACACATCTCTTGGAAATGGCTCTCCTGTAACAGCATCATTCCCAGTTCTCGGTGTAGTGGTTTCATGACCTGTGATGTAAGCACTAAATGAGATTTTATAAATCTCAGTAGATAAATCCACATAGTTAACCAAGAAAATAAAAGGAGCATAACAAATACCATTAACAGTAAAGATGAATGTCATACATACATATAAGGAAATGCCAAATGAAAACCATAAAGAATGCAAGTTCCTTATATAGTGTGTTATTACCGGGCCCAATTCCCTTTGACGCATTATCCTCTGGATCCAATCATCATCAATAAATGACCTCCAGCCGACATCCAACAAATCACTTAACATTAGGCAGATATCTGATCCGAAGATCGATACCCTGCAACACATGCTGAGCCTAATGCCACCAGGCAGGTATAGTACCATACCATGCAACACATGCTGAGCCTGGTGTAAATCATCATGGAGTCATAGCACATAATATCAGGCAGATATCTGATCCGAAGATCGATACCCTGCGACACACGCTGAGCCTGATATAAACACTAGGCAGATATCTGATCCGAAGATCGATACCCTGCAACACATGCTGAGCCTAGTGGTGAGGATAATGTTCTCTGGGAATTCCATTGTTTTATTTGTCATTTTCCAAACATCAATCCATGTCATATCAAAAGTCCTTTCATGTCATATTGTTTCATATTGTACCATATTATTTCTTTCCTTTTTATGTCATAAACATATGCAACAATCAAAATTCTATAACAATAAGAAAAACATGTAAAAAACACATAATATCGTACTACATCACAGGGTTAGGAAATTATTCTACCTTGATTTGTTGTACCAAATTTTCTTATCCACTTCTAATTGGTTTTCTTGATGTCCTACAAGGCCATAGTGCAAACATAATCAAGTTAAAATATGTTTATTTGCCAAAAGTTGCTTTCAAAAAGCTTTCCCAAACACACACCAAAATAATCCCAAAAGATGGGCTTACGCGGCACTGAACTGCCCGCGCAGAAAAAGCTTTCTAAAAGCTTTTACAAACGGCTTCTAAAATAAATCTGGCTTACGCGGGCGCTGGACCGCCCGCGCCCGACACTGGACCGCGCGTGCTTGGCACTTGACCGGACGCTCGGCGCGCTGGACAGCGCGCTCAACCTGCTGGACCGCGCGCCTCGGCATTTTGTTCAACAGCGTAACCCGGTCCAAAGCCTGGACCGGTTCACGCCGCCCTCCCTCTGTCTCTCGCGTCCGGCAAAACCGAAATCTTTCGCCGGCACTGGATTGGCCGTTTCATGTGCTGAATCGATCGAATCCGGCTCGGCTTCCGCCTCTCGGTCTCCCGCGCTCACCGGAAAAATTACATAACCCTAACGACGAATAAAAATTATTTCTTACCTTACGGAAAACCTTCGCCGGCCGTCACTGTCGCGTGCCGGAAATCCTCGCCGGCCATTATTGTCGCGTCCAATGCTCACGGAACCCTCGTTGGATGTTAATGTAGCGTGCAGAAACTTCTTTAAGATATTCTCCGAAATCTCGCCGTCGCACTCCGGCAAACTCTTCGCCGCCGTTTTTCGCAGAAGCGCTTTTCCAAACGCACCTGGGTCGGCCTTTTATAAACGCGGTCGAAACCGATAAGCCCTCGGTTCGTGAACCACGTTTTTGCAGAAAACCCCTTCTAAATTTTATATTTGCAAATATATCCTCCGCCAATCGGATTTGAACTAAGCCGACATTTAAAAATTATAGATCTATCCTCTACGTTACAAATTTATCCCAAATCTTCAAAAATTCATAATTTATTCATTAGAGCTCCGAAAATTACAAATGAAACATCGTTGGATTCGTCTCACAGAGCTCTTTCTATAAAAAAAAAATATAAAAATACAAATAAGAGAAAACTAGGGCTGTTACAATATTCCCTCCTTACAAAAATTTTGTCCCAAAATTTAGAACAGTTCTGGATACCGACCGATCATATCTGTCTCTACTTCCAATGTAGCTTCTCTTTCTGTTTGACCGTGCCACAACACTTTAACCAATCTGGTCTTACAGATAAGTGAGCTAACAACATCATATTTCTTTGTATTTCAGATTCCAATTGCAATTTGTCCATCTCAAAGATCACTTGTCTTTCTTCTGGGATAGTAGTTAATAAACTATTAGCACTAGCCTTTCTAGTGAGAGCATCTGTCACCACATTTGCTTTACCTGGATGATATGTGATTTCCACATCATAATCTTTAATAAATTCCAACCATCGTCTTTGCCTAAAATTTAATTCCTTTTGAGTGAAGATATATTTTAAGCTCTGATGATCAGTAAATATCATACATTTAACTCCATATAAGTAATGTCTCCAAATTTTTAAAGCAAAAATGATAACTGCTAGCTCCAAATCATGCACAGGATAATTCTTTTCATGTGCCTTAAGCTGTCTCGATGCGTATGCAATTACTTTGTGATGCTGCATCAGTACACAACCTAGCCCTTGCAACGAGGCATCACTGTATATTTGATAACCTTCTGTTCCTTCTGGCACTGCTAGAATTGGAGCTGTAGTTAATTTCTCTTTCAGTATTTGAAAGCTATTTTCACAAGCTGCATCCCATTCAAATTTTGTAGTCTCCGTGTTAAATTGGTTAACGGTGTGACAATTTGAGAAAAACCCTTGGCAAATTTCCTGTAATATCCTGCTAATCCCAAGAAGCTTCTGACCTCCGTCACTGTTGTGGGTCTTGGCCAATCGATGATAGCTGAAATCTTTTGTGGATCCACAGAAATTCCTTCTGCACTGACAACATGTCCTAAGAAAATGACTTTGGATAACCAAAACTCACATTTCGAGAATTTGGCATATAATTGATTTTCTCTCAAAGTCTGTAGTTTTAAATGCAAATGTGTACCATGTTCTTCCAAGGATTTTGAATAAATCAGGATATCATCAATAAAGACAATGATAAAGTGGTCCAAATATTTCTTGAACACTCGATTCATTAAATCCATAAAAGTTGTTGGTGCATTAGTTAGCCCAAAAAGTAGTACTAAGAATTCATAGTGTCCATATCTAGTTCTGAAAGTTGTCTTTGGAACATCTTCCTGCTTGATTTTTAGCTGATGATATCCAGATTGCAAATCAATTTTTGAAAATACAACTGCTCCATGTAACTGATCAAACAACTCATCAATTCGAGGCAAAGAATATTTATTCTTGATGGTGATTTTATTGATTTCTCGATAGTCCACGCACATACGAAGACTACCGTCCTTCTTTTTCACAAATAAGATAGGTGCTCCCCATGGGGAGACACTTGGCCTAATAAATCCTTTGTCTAATAATTCTTGTAGTTGTATTTTAAGTTCTTGTAGTTCAGCAGGTGCCATACGATAAGGAGATTTTGAAATTGGCTCAACACCAGGAATCAATTGAATTTCAAATTCAATTTCTCTATTTGGGGGTAACTCTGATAATTCCTCTGGGAAGACATCCAAATATTCTTTAACTATTGGTACTTCTGAGGGTTGACAAATTTGTCGATCCAAATCCACAATAGATATCAAACATCCAGCACATCCTTTCTTTAGTAGCTTCTAGGCTTTGAGCATAGTTATGATAGGAATTTTTCTTCCTTGACTAAAATAGATTAATTTATCTTCTTTAGGGATTGAGATTTCAATCCACCTTTCATAGCAATCTATTTTACTTTATGCTAAAAAAACCAATCTTGTCATGGATTGGTCAAATAGACTCTGAACTACATTCTCTCCTATAACATTTTTTTTTTTTTTTCTTTTTTTTTTTTTTTTTACAATTCCCGCATCTACTCATTCCATCTGAACGCTAACTTGTTCTACTAGTACTCCATCCATATTGTCTAAACCTACTAGGTCTAGAATGAGTAGAAGTTTCTCCTTTTGAAAAACTAGGACTTTTATTTTCTGGTGAATCTAAATTTAGATTTTAAAAAAAATCAAAATTTTTTTTTTCTTCTCTTCATTTTTTTACTAGTTGTCAACAAACTGAGTTCCAGTTCAACCATGCGACATGCTCTAATAACTCCACGTAGTTTGTTGTTCAAACTACTACTAAAGCTGCCCGAATTTCGTCCCGTAAGCCTCGTCAAAACATGTAGCATCGTTGTTCTTCAGGTGTTACTAACTGGGAGCTAGGTGGGAGAATTTGATTTCATATGTAGTAACTGATAAATTTTCTTACCTGAGATTATTCAAGTCTTCCCTCATTTTGACTTTGATTGATAGAGGCATATATCATTGCTCAAATTCTTTTGTGAAGTCTTCCCTGGAAATGTCTTTCATTGGTCGGCTAAAAAATTGAAACTTATGTCAAGAACTCCACCACAGTCTGGCAGCATCTTTTAGTACCAAAACTGCCAAAGCTAACTTTCTGCCAGTTGGGCACAACATCCCTTCAAAGATAATATTCATGTACTATAGCCATTTTTCAACAATCATAGGATCATCTTCCCCAACAAAAGCAGGGGGATGCATCCACTGAAATTGGTCAACCACCAAGTCGATAGATACCTCTCCTCTATGACTACCAGTGCTTCCAATTGATTGCAACAAAGAGACTAAAGTTTGCGTTAATTCCTGTTACGTATCTCCTAGCTGCCCTCTTTCTTTACCCTTCTCTATATTTTCATATTCAGATCTTTCCATGGTTTGAAATATATTACAATCTTACAAAACCATAGAATATATTTGACAACTAACATTTAAGCTAAAAGTAACACTAAAGATGCAAATGCATATGCTGTGCTGGTGTCCTCACTCTCGTTTCTCACCTATTTCTAAACCAAAGCTCTTATACCACCTTGTCAAGCCCCCACCACCATCAATACCATTAGATCACAAAATAAACATCAGAGTCACGAGATACAACATCTAAGTGAGGACAAATAAACAAAACCCAAAGGTGGGGACTCGACGGTAAGACAAACACTAACTCAAAATCCAAAGTATATATATAAAGACATGTTTTTAAACATTTAATCACACTAAAATTTTCCCTCTCACACATCTCTTGGAAATGGCTCTCCTGTAACAGCATCATTCCCAGTTCTCGGTGTAGTGGTTTCATGACCTGTGATGTAAGCACTAAATGAGATTTTATAAATCTCAGTAGATAAATCCACATAGTTAACCAAGAAAATAAAAGGAGCATAACAAATACCATTAACAGTAAAGATGAATGTCATACATACATATAAGGAAATGCCAAATGAAAACCATAAAGAATGCAAGTTCCTTATATAGTGTGTTATTACCGGGCCCAATTCCTTTTGACGCATTATCCTCTGGATCCAATCATCATCAATAAATGACCTCCAGCCGACATCCAACAAATCACTTAACATTAGGCAGATATCTGATCCGAAGATCGATACCCTGCAACACATGCTGAGCCTAATGCCACCAGGCAGGTATAGTACCATACCATGCAACACATGCTGAGCCTGGTGTAAATCATCATGGAGTCATAGCACATAATATCAGGCAGATATCTGATCCGAAGATCGATACCCTGCGACACACGCTGAGCCTGATATAAACACTAGGCAGATATCTGATCCGAAGATCGATACCCTGCAACACATGCTGAGCCTAGTGGTGAGGATAATGTTCTCTGGGAATTCCATTGTTTTATTTGTCATTTTCCAAACATCAATCCATGTCATATCAAAAGTCCTTTCATGTCATATTGTTTCATATTGTACCATATTATTTCTTTCCTTTTTATGTCATAAACATATGCAACAATCAAAATTCTATAACAATAAGAAAAACATGTAAAAAACACATAATATCGTACTACATCACAGGGTTAGGAAATTATTCTACCTTGATTTGTTGTACCAAATTTTCTTATCCACTTCTAATTGGTTTTCTTGATGTCCTACAAGGCCATAGTGCAAACATAATCAAGTTAAAATATGTTTATTTGCCAAAAGTTGCTTTCAAAAAGCTTTCCCAAACACACACCAAAATAATCCCAAAAGATGGGCTTACGCGGCACTGAACTGCCCGCGCAGAAAAAGCTTTCTAAAAGCTTTTACAAACGGCTTCTAAAATAAATCTGGCTTACGCGGGCGCTGGACCGCCCGCGCCCGACACTGGACCGCGCGTGCTTGGCACTTGACCGGACGCTCGGCGCGCTGGACAGCGCGCTCAACCTGCTGGACCGCGCGCCTCGGCATTTTGTTCAACAGCGTAACCCGGTCCAAAGCCTGGACCGGTTCACGCCGCCCTCCCTCTGTCTCTCGCGTCCGGCAAAACCGAAATCTTTCGCCGGCACTGGATTGGCCGTTTCATGTGCTGAATCGATCGAATCCGGCTCGGCTTCCGCCTCTCGGTCTCCCGCGCTCACCGGAAAAATTACATAACCCTAACGACGAATAAAAATTATTTCTTACCTTACGGAAAACCTTCGCCGGCCGTCACTGTCGCGTGCCGGAAATCCTCGCCGGCCGTTATTGTCGCGTCCAATGCTCACGGAACCCTCGTTGGATGTTAATGTAGCGTGCAGAAACTTCTTTAAGATATTCTCCGAAATCTCGCCGTCGCACTCCGGCAAACTCTTCGCCGCCGTTTTTCGCAGAAGCGCTTTTCCAAACGCACCTGGGTCGGCCTTTTATAAACGCGGTCGAAACCGATAAGCCCTCGGTTCGTGAACCACGTTTTTGCAGAAAACCCCTTCTAAATTTTATATTTGCAAATATATCCTCCGCCAATCGGATTTGAACTAAGCCGACATTTAAAAATTATAGATCTATCCTCTACGTTACAAATTTATCCCAAATCTTCAAAAATTCATAATTTATTCATTAGAGCTCCGAAAATTACAAATGAAACATCGTTGGATTCGTCTCACAGAGCTCTTTCTATAAAAAAAAAATATAAAAATACAAATAAGAGAAAACTAGGGCTGTTACAATATTCCCTCCTTACAAAAATTTCGTCCCAAAATTTAGAACAGTTCTGGATACCGACCGATCATATCTGTCTCTACTTCCAATGTAGCTTCTCTTTCTGTTTGACCGTGCCACAACACTTTAACCAATCTGGTCTTACAGATAAGTGAGCTAACAACATCATATTTCTTTGTATTTCAGATTCCAATTGCAATTTGTCCATCTCAAAGATCACTTGTCTTTCTTCTGGGATAGTAGTTAATAAACTATTAGCACTAGCCTTTCTAGTGAGAGCATCTGCCACCACATTTGCTTTACCTGGATGATATGTGATTTCCACATCATAATCTTTAATAAATTCCAACCATCGTCTTTGCCTAAAATTTAATTCCTTTTGAGTGAAGATATATTTTAAGCTCTGATGATCAGTAAATATCATACATTTAACTCCATATAAGTAATGTCTCCAAATTTTTAAAGCAAAAATGATAACTGCTAGCTCCAAATCATGCACAGGATAATTCTTTTCATGTGCCTTAAGCTGTCTCGATGCGTATGCAATTACTTTGTGATGCTGCATCAGTACACAACCTAGCCCTTGCAACGAGGCATCACTGTATATTTGATAACCTTCTGTTCCTTCTGGCACTGCTAGAATTGGAGCTGTAGTTAATTTCTCTTTCAGTATTTGAAAGCTATTTTCACAAGCTGCATCCCATTCAAATTTTGTAGTCTCCGTGTTAAATTGGTTAACGGTGTGACAATTTGAGAAAAACCCTTGGCAAATTTCCTGTAATATCCTGCTAATCCCAAGAAGCTTCTGACCTCCGTCACTGTTGTGGGTCTTGGCCAATCGATGATAGCTGAAATCTTTTGTGGATCCACAGAAATTCCTTCTGCACTGACAACATGTCCTAAGAAAATGACTTTGGATAACCAAAACTCACATTTCGAGAATTTGGCATATAATTGATTTTCTCTCAAAGTCTGTAGTTTTAAATGCAAATGTGTACCATGTTCTTCCAAGGATTTTGAATAAATCAGGATATCATCAATAAAGACAATGATAAAGTGGTCCAAATATTTCTTGAACACTCGATTCATTAAATCCATAAAAGTTGTTGGTGCATTAGTTAGCCCAAAAAGTAGTACTAAGAATTCATAGTGTCCATATCTAGTTCTGAAAGTTGTCTTTGGAACATCTTCCTGCTTGATTTTTAGCTGATGATATCCAGATTGCAAATCAATTTTTGAAAATACAACTGCTCCATGTAACTGATCAAACAACTCATCAATTCGAGGCAAAGAATATTTATTCTTGATGGTGATTTTATTGATTTCTCGATAGTCCACGCACATACGAAGACTACCGTCCTTCTTTTTCACAAATAAGATAGGTGCTCCCCATGGGGAGACACTTGGCCTAATAAATCCTTTGTCTAATAATTCTTGTAGTTGTATTTTAAGTTCTTGTAGTTCAGCAGGTGCCATACGATAAGGAGATTTTGAAATTGGCTCAACACCAGGAATCAATTGAATTTCAAATTCAATTTCTCTATTTGGGGGTAACTCTGATAATTCCTCTGGGAAGACATCCAAATATTCTTTAACTATTGGTACTTCTGAGGGTTGACAAATTTGTCGATCCAAATCCACAATAGATATCAAACATCCAGCACATCCTTTCTTTAGTAGCTTCTAGGCTTTGAGCATAGTTATGATAGGAATTTTTCTTCCTTGACTAAAATAGATTAATTTATCTTCTTTAGGGATTGAGATTTCAATCCTCCTTTCATAGCAATCTATTTTACTTTATGCTCAAAAAACCAATCTTGTCATGGATTGGTCAAATAGACTCTGAACTACATTCTCTCCTATAACATTTTTTTTTTTTTCTTTTTTTTTTTTTTTTTTACAATTCCCGCATCTACTCATTCCATCTGAACGCTAACTTGTTCTACTAGTACTCAATCCATATTGTCTAAACCTACTAGGTCTAGAATGAGTAGAAGTTTCTCCTTTTGAAAAACTAGGACTTTTATTTTCTGGTGAATCTAAATTTAGATTTTAAAAAAAATCAAAATTTTTTTTTTCTTCTCTTCATTTTTTTACTAGTTGTCAACAAACTGAGTTCCAGTTCAACCATGCGACATGCTCTAATAACTCCACGTAGTTTGTTGTTCAAACTACTACTAAAGCTGCCCGAATTTCGTCCCGTAAGCCTCGTCAAAACATGTAGCATCGTTGTTCTTCAGGTGTTACTAACTGGGAGCTAGGTGGGAGAATTTGATTTCATATGTAGTAACTGATAAATTTTCTTACCTGAGATTATTCAAGTCTTCCCTCATTTTGACTTTGATTGATAGAGGCATATATCATTGCTCAAATTCTTTTGTGAAGTCTTCCCTGGAAATGTCTTTCATTGGTCGGCTAAAAAATTGAAACTTATGTCAAGAACTCCACCACAGTCTGGCAGCATCTTTTAGTACCAAAACTGCCAAAGCTAACTTTCTGCCAGTTGGGCACAACATCCCTTCAAAGATAATATTCATGTACTATAGCCATTTTTCAACAATCATAGGATCATCTTCCCCAACAAAAGCAGGGGGATGCATCCACTGAAATTGGTCAACCACCAAGTCGATAGATACCTCTCCTCTATGACTACCAGTGCTTCCAATTGATTGCAACAAAGAGACTAAAGTTTGCGTTAATTCCTGTTACGTATCTCCTAGCTGCCCTCTTTCTTTACCCTTCTCTATATTTTCATATTCAGATCTTTCCATGGTTTGAAATATATTACAATCTTACAAAACCATAGAATATATTTGACAACTAACATTTAAGCTAAAAGTAACACTAAAGATGCAAATGCATATGCTGTGCTGGTGTCCTCACTCTCGTTTCTCACCTATTTCTAAACCAAAGCTCTTATACCACCTTGTCAAGCCCCCACCACCATCAATACCATTAGATCACAAAATAAACATCAGTCACGAGATACAACATCTAAGTGAGGACAAATAAACAAAACCCAAAGGTGGGGACTCGACGGTAAGACAAACACTAACTCTAAATCCAAAGTATATATATAAAGACATGTTTTTAAACATTTAATCACACTAAAATTTTCCCTCTCACACATCTCTTGGAAATGGCTCTCCTGTAACAGCATCATTCCCAGTTCTCGGTGTAGTGGTTTCATGACCTGTGATGTAAGCACTAAATGAGATTTTATAAATCTCAGTAGATAAATCCACATAGTTAACCAAGAAAAGAAAAGGAGCATAACAAATACCATTAACAGTAAAGATGAATGTCATACATACATATAAGGAAATGCCAAATGAAAACCATAAAGAATGCAAGTTCCTTATATAGTGTGTTATTACCTGGCCCAATTCCCGTTGACGCATTATCCTCTGGATCCAATCATCATCAATAAATGACCTCCAGCCGACATCCAACAAATCACTTAACATTAGGCAGATATCTGATCCGAAGATCGATACCCTGCAACACATGCTGAGCCTAATGCCACCAGGCAGGTATAGTACCATACCCTGCAACACATGCTGAGCCTGGTGTAAATCATCATGGAGTCATAGCACATAATATCAGGCAGATATCTGATCCGAAGATCGATACCCTGCGACACACGCTGAGCCTGATATAAACACTAGGCAGATATCTGATCCGAAGATCGATACCCTGCAACACATGCTGAGCCTAGTGGTGAGGATAATGTTCTCTGGGAATTCCATTGTTTTATTTGTCATTTTCCAAACATCAATCCATGTCATATCAAAAGTCCTTTCATGTCATATTGTTTCATATTGTACCATATTATTTCTTTCCTTTTTATGTCATAAACATATGCAACAATCAAAATTCTATAACAATAAGAAAAACATGTAAAAAACACATAATATCGTACTACATCACAGGGTTAGGAAATTATTCTACCTGGATTTGTTGTACCAAATTTTCTTATCCACTTCTAATTGGTTTTCTTGATGTCCTACAAGGCCATAGTGCAAACATAATCAAGTTAAAATATGTTTATTTGCCAAAAGTTGCTTTCAAAAAGCTTTCCCAAACACACACCAAAATAATCCCAAAAGATGGGCTTACGCGGCACTGAACCGCCCGCGCAGAAAAAGCTTTCTAAAAGCTTTTCCAAATGGCTTCTAAAATAAATCTGGCTTACGCGGGCGATGGACCGCCCGCGCCCGACACTGGACCGCGCGTGCTTGGCACTTGACCGGACGCTCGGCGCGCTGGACAGCGCGCTCGACCTGCTGGACCGCGCGCCTCGGCATTTTGTTCAACAGCGTAACCCGGTCCAAAGCCTGGACCGGTTCACGCCGCCCTCCCTCTGTCTCTCGCGTCCGGCAAAACCGAAATCTTTCGCCGGCGCTGGATTGGCCGTTTCATGTGCTGAATCGATCGAATCCGGCTCGGCTTCCGCCTCTCGGTCTCCCGCGCTCACCGGAAAAATTACATAACCCTAACGACGAATAAAAATTATTTCTTACCTTACGGAAAACCTTCGCCGGCCGTCACTGTCGCGTGCCGGAAATCCTTGCCGGCCGTTATTGTCGCGTCCAATGCTCACGGAACCCTCGTTGGATGTTAATGTAGCGTGCAGAAACTTCTTTAAGATATTCTCCGAAATCTCGCCGTCGCACTCCGGCAAACTCTTCGCCGCCGTTTTTCGCAGAAGCGCTTTTCCAAACGCACCTGGGTCGGCCTTTTATAAACGCGGTCGAAACCGATAAGCCCTCGGTTCGTGAACCACGTTTTTGCAGAAAACCCCTTCTAAATTTTATATTTGCAAATATATCCTCCGCCAATCGGATTTGAACTAAGCCGACATTTAAAAATTACAGATCTATCCTCTACGTTACAAATTTATCCCAAATCTTCAAAAATTCATAATTTATTCATTAGAGCTCCGAAAATTACAAATGAAACATCGTTGGATTCGTCTCACAGAGCTCTTTCTATAAAAAAAAAAATATAAAAATACAAATAAGAGAAAACTAGGGCTGTTACACATGTAGTATACTATAGGAATAGAATTTTCATTCTAGTACGATATTTAACAGCTTTCTTCATAGCTTGAGCATGGGATTTCTTTGGATTTTTTACAATCCTATACACAATTCCAAACTAAACATAAATCCATAGCTATAAGATTTAAGGTAAAGTAATTAACCAATAATCTCTTTACACATCTTAACATCAATGACCTACTTATTCTCCTTTATTTTCTATATCATGTCCATCTATTACTTTTCTTTCAATTTTGTTACGTAATGGTTCATCATCAACACTGAGATCTTTAAACTTCTCAATTTTATCAAAGAGCATTTCACTACTATATGAACCACGACAAGATTCATAAAACATCACATAAAAATTAAAATAACACAAAACCTAGAGTTAGATAATTGTCTAATGGTATGAAAATTGTATTTAAAACCTTCCACTAATAATAAGTTTTCTATACATCTATCTGATTTACAACTTGTTCTGGTTCAAATGACCACCGTCGTAGAGTTTTTTCCAAGTATAATGTCAGCAACATGATACTAATTAATGCAGATGAATAGATAAGAGTCACTATTCATGATCCTCGAGCAATAACTATCAGAATTCCATACAACCTCCATACTCTTGGATGAAAGGAATGCTTGCAAAAGTCAACCACTTAGAGCAAATACCTTTTAGATTGAGTTGTCATATTCAAACTAGTATTTAAACAATCTCGTCTCACCCAAATATATCTTAGAGCAAATACAATTTTTAATCTTACAATGAGATTCATTGTGTCCATGTTTTAAATTATACATTTGTTTGGCTTAGGCACCATATAAAATAGTACATGAATTGATGACAAGAACATTGGAGTGAAATGTGGCAATGTTAATGAATTCTTTTAAACTAAATCAATTAATGTGCCAACATATTTTTTAATTGTCATAGTGCTAACTCCACTGTAGTTGTTTTACTTCAATTAAATAATTAGCATTGTTATGATTTAAAGGATGACATATGCCTAACTAGTTTGCATGCTCTTCTATCAACATGACAAAGAGAATTTTTTTTTTTATTTAAGAAAATGTTCTATATATTGCTTCGCATAACAAATATTAATGGATAGTTTGCAACCATTAGAAGTACAGATAATGTCTCCAAGTGTTGCCATAGGTCATGTATGACTTCTTTCCTTTCTTCCCTTAAGTAAAATTCATTATAGTTTATCTAATTAATCTTCATATACTTCTTTCTGTTCTATTTTTTTGAATTTTCAATTCTCACTTTGTAGATTGGGTGACCAAGATGAATGTGCACAGTCATTTCGCATTCTTGGAATTCTAGTTCATCATTTTTTGTCATCTTCCCCTTTATTTTCCTATTTATATCGAATCTATCAGAGGTAAGAAATTTTTGAAATAATCAAGATAATCTTTTATAAATTAATTAAGCCTACGATATAAGTGGAGGAGGAACCGAAATTTGTTGGCACTTTTTTCGTTTCTTTTTTTTCTCCTTTTTTATAGAAAACTCTTTCAATATTCTTCTTGCATGAACCATTTCTTTTGGAAGGGGAAAACCAACGTGATCATCAAGTCAAAAGGTAGATACATCCATGGGAGGTTAATAGTAGTGATCAAATTCTCATAGTGCTTTTGGAGCAAATATCATGCACACATGTTGCATATTACAAAGCTCTCTGCTCATCCTTGACAAGAGATTAATATTGTTAATAAACCCTTTTAACAAAAATTAGTTATATTCATCAAATGTCGTAAGAAATAGCTCATAATCATGGGTCCACAAGCTGACCTCACTGTCTTGTACTTAGAAGGTACCTCAATAGGTGTCTTTCAAATTAATTCTATGTTTCTTAAGGTTGTTTACGGCTCATTACAATATTATTTTGAGGTTGAAAGACCAATGTATCATATATTGATTTATATGAATGACTTTCAAAACTAAAGAGTGCTTATGTTTTTCTTCTAGAATAACTTTACTAATTTATTTTCTTTTGCATTCACCATTGTCAAGTTTACATGCAATTGTAAATGTTTTGTTAAGTTTGTCACAAACATTTTAATCCACTGATATAAACCTTGTAGCCATGCATGATATGATGTGCATAGACATTCTAATGCACAACCACAAGGTCCATAGATTCATTGACAATTATTTTCAACATATGGTTTACAACTATATGAAACTACCATCATAAGTTTCTTAATGCATAATGACAAAGACTAACAAGTTAGATGATGCCATAACTATATTCACTATTCACACCTTGCTCTCTTTGTGTTGAGATGAGAATTCTTTCAAATGTACCAAAAGGAAATATCAAAATTTCAAATTGCCTTGTCACCTAACAATATGAATGCTGACTTTATAACTATGTATGACAACGAAAATTCTAAATTAGAAAGAGTTGACATTATCATACTATTAACTTTGTGAGGGAATCCTTGTAATTTGTTCTATAGGTGTGTAAAGAAAAATTAATTAGTGGTCTTAAGCATGAAATTTTTCATTCAAAATGTCATCCATGCCTTCCACATCAAATAACAAATCATGATAGTGTGACTCAATGCTAATAAACCAAGTTGGGAAAGATTTTTCAAACACCACAACGACAAAATTTTTCTATACTACGTTTGAATGTCATTTGTCGACACTCCAAACTTCTACTAAAAGAATTTCTAAACATCATAATCATAGAGGAAAAAGGTGGAATTAGATTAAATATGTTTTATAAAAGAATAGAAATTTTGATTCAAATTCACATGTTCAAGTAATTGGAAGAATTTAAGTCTATTGTTTTATTTCCACATAAGTTATCATAAGCCTTAGTTGAGATGAAGTTTCTTGCATATTGGAGGGAACAAAGGTATTGTTTCAAATTACTATCACCCAACAATTCTGCTTTACATGTGAAGGTATATAGTGTAAGCATTCCACACAATGTAAGGGAATTATACACCATTTGATATTGCTTGCAAATTTTTAGGTTATTCCAAAATGTGGCTTTTAAGAAATTTTCTTGCGTTGAGGTTGAATTATAGAACAACTACCATAGTTTGCATGTAAGCACAATGATTCTTGTTGCATTGTCCTTTATAGCTAAACAATTTCCCTTAACTAGTTTGCTTATTATCTTGCAAGAAGTTCAATTAAAGCAAAAGAAGTTGTTAGGACATTTTTTTTTTGAGATGTTTTTCAATGGAAATTTAAAACTATTTTTAGGGACACTTGGGACATTTTTAGAGGAATTTTTTGTTAGCCATTCCTAAAAAATTTATGGTTCAATTATGTAGATCTAACACCATGAAGAAGTGAGTTGTTATGGAAATCAGTACACTTTTAATGAGCATTAGCTTGCTACCTCTTGCTAGCCACTAATTATTCCAACCATTTGTTATTTTGATAATCATCAAAAAACACTTTGGAGGTTAATCATAGTACACTCCATTTCTTGGGGATCAGCAAATTCAAATTTTCCTTGTAATCTATTACTTTTCCTTAAATATTTTAGTTTTTTCTCTTATGTTATTATTTTATTCTAAATTTCTTTTTGTGTGACCTGTACGTTAGTTTCACCGGGCTAGAGTATTGTGACAAAATTTATCTTTTTTTAAATTTAGTATATATTTATTCAAAATTGAAACAATAATTTCTTTAATTTTTTGTCATTTAATTTGGTAGTTCACAATAATTGTAATCGATGTTTTATTTAGATGCAACAAGCAACATTGGGCTCGTCCTAATAAGCTATATAGAATTAAAAATTCTTTTTGTATTTTTTCTTAAATATTTAATTTTCGAAGATTTTTTCAAGACCTTTTTATTTGTGCCTAAGTTTTGTGTGAGGATGTTTCACTCAATCATCTTAATATCATATAATACAAATTTCTTATAAACTTTATCTCATTTCTCAAAAATACATCCTTTCGTTTGGTTATATTACCAAGTACATTTACAATTTTCCTATATAATTCATCAATTGTAAAATTTTTTATGAATTGAAAGGCCTCACACAACTTTTCAAAACTTTAAAAAGGTAATCCTTAAATAAAAAATTTATTTGAATAGAGAGGGCATGTCTAAATAAGTTTAACAATATTTGTTTTATCTTAATCAAACCATGTTTAGAATTTACGTAAATTACCATATGACCAAGTGTAATTAATAACAAGTCATTATTTTAATATTAAGTAAATGTAGAATCGATCTAGAATGAGTTAAATTGAAATATTGTTATAAAACCAAATTAAAATAATCAAAATATCACATCAAGCTTTTGGATTTTTAACTGATTGGTGATCGATCATGTTATACTTGACCTCTTTAGTACCTTGAGATGCAACTTTCTCATGTAATTTTTCTCATTTCTTAAAATTTTTTCTTTGATCTCATTTGATGTGACATTTAAAATATTTTGATTTTGTTGTATCATATTACTTTAAATTATCTAATTTACTTTAATATATAATTATTTATTGTAAATATAGTAATTAGTATTATTTTTTTGTTGTATTATATTACTTTAAAATGCCTCATGTAGCTGTAATATATTTTTATTTATTATAAGTATAATAAACTTTTTTATAACTTTGGCAATTTATAGCAACTCATAATGTCATCTATTCAAAAGAAAACAAAAACAATTGGGTTCATCATGATGAGCTTTATGTAATTAAATTATCATTTTTACACATCTAAATTTTTTACATTTGTGGATTTTGTCTGAGTTTATTAAATATATCAATTCTTCTTAAATTTTATGATTAACAATAAGACACTCAATCTCAATAGTATCCTAAAAAGTCACTTTAAATTGCAATTTTTTTAATTTCTTCAAATTATTTGCTTTAATTTGGTATCATTACAATGAAGATCTAATTCTCCTCTTATGTTATAGTTACTCACTTGGATTTACTAATATATCATTACCTTAATTATTCCAATTTCTAGTTTAATATATATTTATTTTTTATTAATTTTTTTATTATTTATGTTTATTTAATTTTAAAATTTTGTTTAAATCAAAATGAGGCTTGGTGAAGACTAAGAAAAAATTGTAAGACTTGTCTTTGTAAGTTTTATTCACTTAAATATTCAATTTTTATATTTTAAAATATTTTATTTTCTAAAGTTAGTACACTCTTTTCCTATATATTTTAATTCATGCATAATTTGATCTTTAAGCATATTACATGGTCTCCATTATTCCAGGATTATAATTTTGCATGATAATTTATCTTAAAAATTTAAATTTTTTTCTTTGATTTAGTTATAATATTATTTAAGTACAGATCGTCTCTCGTGTGACCTCTACATCATTTTTAATTTATTGTTTTATATTGCTTAAATTTACCTCTTTTCAAATTTAAAATATTTTACTTAATATTTTAATATATTTATTACTATTCATACTTATTGATAAACATCATTTCACAAATCTAAACTAACTATATCAAGTTAAATATTATTTTTAATATTTTTTAAATTTTATTTTTTACAATTCTAGCACTTTGCAGGAGATAATTTGATTTATATCAGATTTGATAATTGAGAAAGTCACACATTATCTCTTTAGCATATTCAAGTCCAACTTTCCTTTGAAATTTATCTCATTTCTATGCATTTTATGCTTTGATTTGGATATATTACTAAATAAGTCTAAATCTCTGTGTGACCTTCACATTACCTTGATTTAGTTATGTTGTATTACTACAATTTAATTTACTTTATCTTATGTTTATATTTGTAAAATATTAAAAAATAATTTATTATATTTATTAAATTAAAATTTACCTTTACACTCAATGCACTAAGCATCTTCAAATTAAACTTTCTCAAAAATTAATCTCATTTTCTAAAATGTTTTGCTTTAATTAGGTTTTATTACTATATAACACTAAGTTTCATGTTATGTGAAATTCACATCACTTTTATTTTATTATATAACTAAAATTTAACATTACAACTTTTAGCTTTTCATATATATATATATACTTAATTTTTAAATAATAATTTATGAATTATTATTCTTATTTTCCTCTATAATTGTTATTAATTCCAAATGAGGATTGAGAGAGATAAACATCTTGATGACCTCTATTCTATTAAATATTCAATTATAGTTTTTGTAAATTTTCTTTTCGAGAATTCTATTACTGCTTGATTTTAGAATCTAAGATGCTACACTTGATTAACTTGCTATCTTGGACTAAAATTTACACATACAATTTATCTCCTTTTTCATATTTTTCAACTTCTTTTGGGAATATTACTTTGTTAATGAAAACACTTACGTCGCCATTTTTATTTTGTTTCATTACATTTATTCTACTTATCTCTTTTTAAGTTAAATATATGTTTTCTTGACAATGAAATTAAACTTTATTATTATTTACACTTATATACTTTTGTATTTTATAGCGATTTCAATCAAGGGCCAATTTAGAGGAAACAAACACAATTGGAATTCTCTAGACGAGCTTTATATAATTAAATAAACATATCCATAATTTACAATATTTTTTTCAATACTTTTTGCATGATTTACAATACATTTTTAATTTATTCCTTATTTAACATTCGAGGATGTAATACTCAATCTCTTTAGGATCTTAGCATGTAGGTTTCTCTTAAATTTTTATTATTTATTTAATTTTTTTTTGTTTTGCTTGGTTATATTACTATGTAGCTCTAAATCACCTATCATTTTATTTTTACATCACTGAGAATTTGTTTTTATTACATTGCATTAATTTAACTCATTTCATGTTGAACATCTTTTTACATAATATTAGGATAAGAATATTTTGTTATTTGTGCTTATTTACATTTGTAATTTGTTGTGATTCCAAACATAAGATTGTCAAAACAAGACAAATATCATTTGCATTCACTCGATAGATTCTATCAAATTAAATAATCATTTTTAAATTATTAAATATCATATTTTATTTTTTGTCATTTTTTAATAGATGTTTTTATTTATATATTATTTGATAAACTAGGGTGTTACACAAGATCTCCTTTCCATCTTTTAAAGAAAGTTACCCTTATAATTTATCTCATTTCTTCATATTTTTCAAATTTGATTTGTTTATATTACTATAACCTAAAAATCTTGTATGATTTTACATCACATCAAATAAGATATTTTATATCAATTTTGGCTTAACTTTTTTTACTTATTATTAAAATAACAAAATTAATATTATTTATGCATATTTACTGTAATAGTTCTTACTATTAAAAAATTGTTTACATATAAGTCAAACTATTGTTACTTGTCTCATCTCGATGACCTATTACTAATAAAATACTTATTAATGTGTTGTTATTAATGTTTTCCATTGTTTTGATAGGCTTTGTGAGAAATTTCAATATATACATGCTTTGATGATTGAGCATGTTATACTAAATTTTCTAATATATTAGAATGCAAGTTTCTAATATATTTTATCTTATTTCTTAAAATTTGTTTCTTTCATTTTTTTAAAATTACCAAATAACTTTAAATCTTTCTTACACAACATTTACATTAAATTTATTTTTTATATTAAAGTATTTAAATTTATCTTATTAAAAATTGAAGGTATATAACTATAAATGAAAAGTAATTTATCTTTTTATTTTCTTATTTTTTTAAGTAAATTTCAAAAATTTTAAACAAAATTAGATCAAGATAAAAAAGATATCATTTAGTAACTCTAATCATGCTCTATCTAATTAAGTATTTTTTTTTTTTTTCAGATTGTTTGTTTTTTTGGTGTATTTAAAATTTTTTAAAAATTTCTATTCATATATGACCTCATGGTCGGTTATGTTACACTTGGACTCCTTGGTATCTGGCGCTGCATTTTGTTCGGTTACATTTTCTCTTTTTTTTCCATATATTTTTTCTTTGATTTTGTTATGTTAGTATGTAAATCTATATGTCCTCTAATGTGACCATTGCATTTCTTTAACATCGTTATATTACATTACTTTAATCTATAATATTTATTTTCAACAAATCTTTAATTATTTTCAAATAATAACACATAGTTATTTAAGCTTATTTAATTTGTTAATTTCGATAATTTTATTAAATATTAATTTATATAATTATCAAATTTTCATTTTTTAGGGTCCTTATAGGCTTTATGAGAAATTTTTATTTGTACCTAATTTGAAAAACTATGAGGTTACACTTGATCTCTTTAGTGTCTTCGAATGTAAATTTTTTCTTCAATTTATCTTATTTGTTCAAATATTTTTTTATTGTAATATATTATTATGTTAACTCTAAACCCTTGATCATGTGACCCTTACATTGCCTTTATTTAGTTATACTATATTTAATCTATTTAATGATTTTTAATTTTAGTATCGACTTACTTAATATTAAAATAATACTTTAGAATTAATTATGTCTATTTACTTCAATAATTCATAGTAATTCAAAATGAGGATTGAGCAAGATTAAATAAATATTGTTTGAGACATTATGAAGTGTTTTATGTGATTAAATGTTGATTAATAAATATTTCAACATTTATTTTTCCAAGGTTTTGATATGCTTTGTGTAAGATTTAAATTCATTCTTGACTTGTTCATTGTAGCTGTTGTAATAGGTCTTCTTCTGTTCTTGGATTGCAACTTTCTCATATAATTAGTCTCATTTTTTAAAACTTTTGCTTTATATTTTTATTATATTACTTCAATTTATCTTATTAGACTTTTAATAAATATTTTCTCAATATTAAGATAATAATTTAATATTACATATACTTATTTATTTTTGTGCTTTAAAGTAATTCAAAATGAGTTCTTATGGAGATAAAAAAAACATTATTGTCTTTCCTCAATGAGCATTACTCAATAACATTTTAATTTTTGTTTTTAGAATTTTTATTTTCTAAGCATCAAGCTTATGTTACAAGAACTTTTTAATCATACCATATTTGAGGATCGAGTATTCCGAGCAAGATCTCTTAAACATGTTGTAATGAAACATTTTAACTTAGTTTATCTCATTTCTTTAACTTTTTTTTATTTCAATTGGTTATTTTATTTTGTAACACTACATTTCCTCTCATGTTACATTTACATTATCTTAATTTGGTTAATTTATGTTTCATTCGTTTGTCTCATTTAAGCATTAGCATGTATTTACTTAATATTAAAATTATAAATTATTATTACTTATCCTTATTTAATTTAGTAATTTGTAATAATTGAAAATTAGGTTTGATCAATAAGAACTATATCTCGTTGGACTCATCTTGATGTGCTCTACACAATTACATATTTATTTCAATATTTTTAAATATTTTATAATTAAGTATTCTTTGGTGCATATTATGAGACATTTCCTTCAAACATGGTTGATGTTTGAGGACCTTAAAATTTTTTTTCCCTAATATAATATAAAGTAAATTTTCTATATAATTTCTTTTTTAAAAAAAGTTAGCTTTATTTTTTTTCTTATTATAGAACTCTGAATCTCTTCTTGTGAAATAAAATATTCTTTGAACTATTTATCTTACATTTGTTAAATTTAATCATTTTTTGTTTAACAAATATTTTCAAAATATTAAATTATAATTGTGTTATTATTTATCCAAATGTACTTTTGCATTTCATTGTAATTTAAAATGAGGTATTGTTAAGACAAAACAATTCATAATGGAATTGACATAACGAATATATCTAAGTAAATATTAATCATTATATTTTTAAATATTTATTTTCTTATGGTTGGGCAAGATTTATGAGATTTTCTATTCATACTTGATTAGATGACTAAGGTTGTTACACTAAATTTCCATTGTATATTTTTATATAGCTTTCTCATATAATATATGTCATTTTAAAATTTTTTTAATTTGATTAAGTAATTTTACTATATAAATATACATTTCCTATCATGTAATCTTCATATGGTAATTATTTTATCTTACTAATATTGCTTCAATTTACATTATTCTCCTTTTTTTTTATATATTTATGTAATATTAAAAAAGAACTTGTTATTTTATTATTAAGAAAAGTCTTTACAGTCATATAAATCGGATTTATCTAACTAAATATTTACTATTAACCTCATAAATATTTTATATTATATGGTTTTTGCACTCTTTATGAGTTTCCACAAAATTTTACTATCATGGATATTGCACTTGATCTCATTAACACCTTTGACTACAATTTTTGCTTGCAATTTATTTTATTACTTCAATTTTTTGCTTTGATTTTGATATATTTCTTCAAATGTCTAAATCTCTTTCATAATGACCTCCCCATCATTTGGATATTATCTTATTATATTGACTCAATTTATCTTAATTTAATATAGATGTGCATTTATGAAATATTGAAGTAATTTTTATTATTAATTATGCCTATTTAATTTTTTAGTTAATAATAATTTTGAACGAGGTCCAATAAATTAAAAAGAAATATCGTTGTACTCATTTCAGCTAGTATATCCATTTGAATTTTTATTTTAAAAATTTTCAAATTTTTTCTTTATAAGGTTTAGTATGTTTACATTCCATCTCATTAGTATATTGGAATTTAACTTTTCTAAACACTTCATCTCATTTAATCAAAATTTTTGTCTTTAATTTAGTTATATTACGAGGAAACTATAAATATATTCTCATATGACTCTTAAATTTACTTTATCTAGTTATATAAAATGGCTTCTATTTATGTTGTTTCAATTTTAATATATATTTCTTTGATATTAAAATATAAGTTTTTGTCCTTTATAGTTATTTACTTTGGTAATTCATACTATTACAAATGAGGTTTTTTCTAGATGAAACAAACATCATTACACTTGTCTTGGTGACCATTGTGTAGTTAAATATTTATTTTTGTAGTTTTATTATTTTTATTTTTTATGGCTTTTAATGTTTTAAAAGAATTTTTATTGCTACCTTCTGTGACGATCGATGATGTTACACTCCATATCTTTAGTATCATGGAATACAACTTTCTTAAATAATTTATTTCAACATTTCAAATTTTTTATTTTGTCTTAGTTATGTTATTTTGTAACACTAAATAACCTCTTATATAATTTCTAAACAGCTTCTATTTAGTTGTATTTCATTGCTTTAATTTATGTCAATAAATTTGAAGATATATTTAATGAATGCAAAAAGAATATATTATTATTTTCACTAATTTACATTAGAAAATAATTGTAATTCAAAATAACTTCTAATTGAGGTGAAATAAACATCTTTAGGCTAGTATCTATGAGCTGTATCGAATTTAAAATTCATTTCTATAACTTTGGATGTTTTACATTTTATAATTTTTGCATGTCTTTTAGTTTTTGATTCGTATGTGATATCTTGATCGAGAATGTTACGCTTTATTTCCATAATATCTGGGAATATACCTTTTTAGTGTAATTTCTTTCATTTGTTTAGCTATTTTACTTAGATTAAGTTATATCTCTATTAATCTCTTTTATTCCCCATTACTATGCTTATATCACTTTTAATTTATTTTATTATAGTGTTTTAATTAACATTATTTTTTCTTTAACAAATATTTACTTAACATTAAGACAATACAATATTTTTATGTATGACTTTTTATTTTAGTAATTTGTTGTAGTTCCAAAGAATGTCTAAATGAGACAAAATAATCTTCATTAGACTAATTTTTATTGTCTCCATCCAATTAAATAATTTTTTAATATTTTATAACATTTATTTTCAAAGATGATTTTTCTATTTATAAAATATTTTGATTCATACTTCATTTTAAACTTTACAATGTCACATAAGATCTTCTTATTTTATTGGAAGTCAACTTTGAAATATAATGTCTCTTTTCTTCAAACCTTTCTACCTATTTTGTTTGTATCGCTATTTTACTCCAAATCTTTTCAAGTGATACCTTTGAATTGTCTTTATTTTGTTATTTTGTATAGGTCCACTTTAAGTCATTATAGTATTAATATATATTTATTTAATATTAAGAGATAATTTATTAAAATTTATGCTTATTTAGTTTTATAATATCTAATAATCTCAAATGAGGTCCAATTAAGGTAAAAAAATATCGCTAGACTTTTCTTAATGATCTACATCAAGTTTAACAAACATTTCTATATTTTTAAATATCTTAAGTAAAATGATTTGATATGCATTATAAGAAATTTTAATTTTCTTACATTGCTATGTAACTCTAAATCTTTACTCATATGACATTTACATTATTTTTTTGGCTAGCACTAAATTATTTTAATGTATCTCATTCTAATATAACACACATAAATTTCATATAAAAGAAATAATTTATTATTTTTTTTTTGCTTAATTATTTTGACAATTTATGATAACAACAAAGAACATCGAATCGAAAGAAGACCAACATCATTGGAATCCTCTCGATGAGCTCTATCCTATTAACATCATACTTCAGCATTTGTAAAATTTTTTTTTTTTTTGTAGGTACATTTTATGAGACATTTTGATTTGTAAAATATTTGATAGTCATTGATGTCATGCATAATCTCCTTAGTGCCTTGGAATGCAACTTTTGTGCATAATTTATCTCATTTCTTTAGATTTTATGCTTTCAATTAGTTACATTAATATGAAAATTCAACTCAACCTTCAAGCTACATTTACATCTCCATTATTTTGTTATATTACTATGCTTCCATTAAATCATTTCAATGTTAATATATGTTAATTTAATATTTAAATAATTATGTATTTATATTTATGGCTATAGGTTTTGATAATTAACAATAATTCCAAACAAGGTCTGATTGAGATAAAACAAATGCCTTTTATGACTCTTCTAAACAAATTATATCCAATAAAATATTTATAATTTTATTATTAAAATTTTATTTTCTAACTCTTTGGCAAAAAAGACATTTTGAATCATGCTTTTTTAAGATCAATGATGTTATACTTAACTTTCTTAGTATTATGGAATAAAAATTTTAAGCAAAATCTATCTCATTTCTCTAATGTTATGCTTTGATTTCGTTATATTGCTAAGAAACTATAATTCTCATCATGTTTTCATTACATCACTTTGATTTTGATATATTAGATTGATTTAATTAATATTATATCAATTTGAATATATGATTAATGTTAAATAAAAGCAATATTATTACTTATGCTTATTTTTTTTCGAAATTGGTAATAATTGTATTTAAGATCCTATCAAGGTAAAAATATTGTCATTAAATTCATCTTGATTAGCAATATTAAATTAAATACTATTTTTTTATAAACTTTTTAGTAAGTTTTTGAAATACTTTATAAGATATTTTTATTCATATCTAATTTGACGATCGAGAATGTTACTCTCAGTCTCTTTAATATTATACAACTCAAGTTTTTTTTATACATTTTATCTCATTTCTTAAGATTTTTAGCCTCAATTTTGTTATAATGCTATGCTACAATCTATATAATTAAACTTAAATATATATATGTAATAATGAATAATATTTTTAGTATTTTAAGCCTATTTAATTTTTTAATTTGCATTAATTCCAGTAGACATCTGACCGATATGAAAAGAAGACCATTCAAGTTTTCTCAGTGAGCTCTATACATTTAAATAATTATTTCTTTACTTTTTCATTATTTCATTTTTTTATCTTTTTGCTATACTTTTTAAGGCATTTCGATTTGCACCTAATTTGATTATCGAGGTTGCATTGCTCAATCTCATTAGTGCTTTAACATACAACGTTGTGATATAATTTATCTTTTTTTCAATTTTTTTCTTTTATTTGATTATATTAATATAACTCTAAATTTAATCTCATGTCGTCTTTAAATTACCTTTAAGTTTTTGTATTTTCTTACTTCAATTTGTCTTATTTAAAAATAATAATTTATTATTTTTTGGCTCATTCACTTTCGTAAATTATAATAATGCCAAATGAGTTCTGATCAAGATGGCACAAATGTTGTTGGACTTGGGCCAACGAGCTCTATTCAATTAATTGTTAATTTCTATTTTTGTTAACATCTTTCCTCTTAAGCGCCTCAAGAAATTTTTTGAGAAATTTTTATTGATACTTAATTTTATAAACAATGGTGGCACATTCAATCTCTTAGTTTCTTTAAATGCAAATCCCTCATACTTTAATTCCTTTATTCAATTTTTTTCTTTTTTCGTTTAGCTATATAAGTATGACTCTAAATAAACTTTCATGTAACCTTTACATCATTTTGAAATTGTAATATTAGAATCTTTCAAATTATTATATTTAAATTTTAATATATCTATGCATATATAACATAATATAAAAGTTATTTTTTGTTTATGTTATTTTTTTATTTTTTAATTTACAGTAATTCAAAACAACATCTAATTGTGGTGAAAGAAATGTTATTAAACTCATCTTTATGAGCTATAACAAATGAAATATTCATTTCAAAATTTTTAAATTTCTTATTTTTAAAGGATTTGGTATATTTTAAGAGACATTTCTATTCATACCTATTTAATGGCCAAGAATGTTATATTTGACCACCTAAGTATCTTGAAATTCAACCTTTGTGTATAATTTCAAATTACTTCTGACTTTTCACTTTGATTTAGTTACATTACTAAGTAACACTTATTTTTGCCTCTTGTTACCTATATAACTTTCTTATTCAGTTATACAATATTGCATATTTTATTTCAACTTTAATATATATTTTGTTAATAAGAAAATAATGATTTATTATTATTTATGTTTACTTAATTTGTTAACACATTATTATTTCAAATAAGGTCGAAGCGACTTGAAACATACATCAATAGAGCTAATTGAGCTAAATGAAATAAACGTCCCATTTTTTATATATAAAATGTTTTTACTAAGGTTTTGTAATCCTTGTGAGACATTCCAATTTGTTTCTCATATTATGATTTAGGAAGCTGCATTTCATCTACCTAACAATGTGTAATGTAAACTTTGAGCACAATTTATCTCAATTTTTAAACTTTTCATGTTTTAATTGGTAATATTATTAGGAAACTCCAATTATACTCCCATGTAACTTTACATCCACTTAATTTTGATATGCCACTTTGCCTTAGTTATTCACATTTTAACCATCATTGGACTTGTCTTAATGAGAAATGTGCAATTAAATATTCATTATTTTATTTCTTTTATTTTTTGTTTTCTATGGATTTGGAAAATTTAATGAGGCATTTTAATTCATACCTAATTTGGTAATTAAAAATGTTACATTGATCTCTTTAGCATCTATATCTTAAACTCTAAATCAGACAAATTATGGTAATATAATATGACAAAATCAAAGAGATTTAAAGGGAAACATTAAGAGATGTAGAGTTAATATAAATTTAACCAAATTAAAGTAAAAGTTTTTAGAAAATGAGATAAATTTTAAAGGAAATCCAATTTTTGAGATACTATTAAAATTTAGTGTAAAATTTTGGATCATCAGAATTTTGCTTAAAATTAACTTCCTTAAAAGTATAAAAAATTACAAAAATATAAATGTTTAAAAATATAAAAAAAATTCACAATATGGAGCTTATTTATACGAGTCCAGCAATGCATGCGTCATCTTTTTCAGTCAATATTTGGAATAACTAAGAATTATAAAAATAATTAAAAGTAGAAAGATATATAATTGTTTTAATATTAAGTTAATAACTTTAAACAAGAAATCAGAAAAATGGAGACCATGTCATATAACCAAATCAATGTGATGTTAAGGTCAAATGAATGGAGAATTACAGTTTCATTAAAATGTATAGAAATCAAAGCTAAACATTTGAATCAATGTTATAAATTTTGTTGGATTATTGCATTCCAAGTTACAAAAAAGGTTGAGTGTAACCTCTTTAATCTCTAAATATTATACAAATCAAAATATGTCAAAAATCATGCCAAACACAAATAAAAAAATACTTATAATTATAAAAACATTAATATTTTATTGGATACAGCAAACTGAGAAAAGTTTTATTAATTATAAATGTTAAAAAACAAAAATAATAGTAAATTATTATAGAAATATTAAGGAAATATATTTCAAAACTATAATGAGACAAATTAAAGCAATGCTATACAACCAAATAAAAGTGATGTAATGATCACACGAGAAGAGGATTATATCTTCAATGTATTATAACCAAATATATGAGAAACCTTTTAAAAAATGAGATTAATTGTAAATGAAATTTTAATTTCAAAATGCTAAGAGTTTCTTTGTAATGTCCTTGATCATCAAATGAAGTACAAAATGAAACATTTTTTAAGGCATACAAATATCAAAGAAACAAAAAAATGTTTAAAAATATCAAAATTTGTATTTAATTTCAAAATTCTTAATCAGTCAAGTCAAACTATGTTTTTTTGTCTATATTTTGACTCCTTGCAATTTTTTGAGAACTACCAATTTAAATGAGATAAAATAAATGTCACTTATTATTTTAATCCTTATTTAACATATCATAAACCTAAAATGAGAAAAATTTCAGCATTCTTATATGCAAAAATCAAGGAGAGGTCAAGGTCACATGAGAGAAGATTTGGAGTTACATTGCAATAAAGAAAATAAAAAGAAAAAATGGAAGCAATTAGAAAAATACTATGTGAAATTTTTCTTTCAAGATCTTAAGGAGATCGAGCATAACATGCTCGATCATCAAATCTCTTTCCATTGAATTGTCTCATATGCTTTCCAATACCAAGAAAAAATATTCAAAAATATACAAATAAATATTTAATCAGATGTAACATGTCAAGATGAATCCAACAATGTTTGTTTCATAACCATTGGACCCCATTTGGAACTACCACTAATTCCCAAATCAATTAAACATATAAACATAAATTACTAATTTTACACTAAGTTAACATTTATTAAAGCTAAATTGAAATGAGTTGAAGCAATGTAATATAACCAAATTAAAGTAGTGTGAATGTCATACGGGAGGAGAATTACAATTTCATAATAGCCTATGGAAATAAAAGTAAAGAAATTGAGGTTATTAGACAAAGGGTATGGAAAACTTATTTTCCATGACATTAAGGAGATTAAGTATAATATTACATATCATAAAAAACTTATGAATAATAATGTCGAATAAAGAGACCTATAACTCTATAAATAAAAATATTTAAAAATATAAAAATGAACAGAAAACACTTTAGAGCTCGTTCAGAATTGTTATACAATGTTCACCTCATCTACATCAAACATAAATTTAAATTAGTATGATACACAAGTAAATAAGGATAAATATCCAAAAATTATTATTCTAATATAATATTAAGAAATATTGAAGCTAAAAAAGGTAAATTTAAAAATGTAATAAATTAAATTAAAAGTGAAAATTTTAAAGAAATGTGATGAGTTATGTGTGAAAGTTGTATTCCAAGAAACCTAGAAGAACAAGTGTAACATCATTCATTATCAAATCTGGTATGAACCAAAATGTCTCATTAATTATGCCAAAATCTTCAAGAAAATATTAATGAATATAAAAATGAACATTTTATTTATTGTAGCTCACTAGGATGAGTCCTATGTTCGTTTCAGCTAGATCAAACATTTAGAAAAACCATAAATTATCTAAGTAAATAAGAAAAAATGATAATAAATATTTAATTCAAAATAAATAAATCAAATTATTGATGAAATGAGATAAATTGAAGCAATGTTATATAACAAAATCAAAGTGATGTAAAGATCGCATGATAGGAGAATTGGATTTTTAAAGAAATATAGCCAAATCAAAGCTAAAAATTTGATGAAATGAGACAAATTCTATATGTAACATGCATTTCAACATAATAAGATGATTGAATGTAACATGCACCATCATCAAATCAAGATTAATCAAAATATCTTATAAAGCAAATAGAATACAAGTAAAACGATATTGAAAAAAAAAGATTAATATGTAATTGTTTAAAGCCAAAGACTAGTCCAAATACATTTTTTATCTCGATCAAGCTTTCTTTACAATATTGTGAATTAACATAGTAAATAACATAAATAATAATAAAGTATCATTTCTCTTGAAAGTAAAGATGTATTAAAAGATTAATGAGATCAATCAAAACAAAAGAACATACCAAAATCGATGCCTTATATGGGTCACATGACATGTAAATTAAGATTTCAAAGTAATAAGACCAAATGAAAAAAAAACAAGTTAAAAAAATTAGTTAAATTGTATTAAATATTTTTATTTTTTTTATTTCTGAAGAAACTGAGCATAATATCATTTATAATCAAATCAAGTGGAAATGAATCTTCTTATAACGCATATTAAAATTATAAAACATAATATTTAAAAATATGAAAATGAAACTTAAACTATATAAAGCTTAATGAGACAAGTCAAATGATGTTTATTATAACTTTTAACATCAATTGAAATTACTACAAATTAAGAAGAAAGCAGAGATAATAAAAAAGTATTACTTTAATATTTGAAAGATGTTATTTAAGAAGAAATGTGATAATTATAGGCAATGTAATGAAACTAAACTAGAGTTATGTAAAGGCCAACTAAGAGGAGAATTAGAGTTTTATAGTAATATAACTAAATGAAGATAAAAAATTAGAAATATTTGATAAGATGTATAAGAAAAACACAAACAAAGATACTAAGAAAATCGAGTGCAGCTTCCTCGATCACGAAATTGGCCAATAAACAAAGCATCTCAAAAAACAAGCAAAAGTCTGCCAAAATAAAATATTTAAAAATAAAAAAAAAATAATATCTGACATGATAGAGCTTGTTAAGATGAGTCCAACATGTATTATTACATGTCAATAAGACCATTGGAATAACTACTGCTATCCTACGTAAAAAAATTAACTATTGTTTTAATATCGAGTAAATTAATATAACAAACAAAAGTAAAAGAAATCAAACAAAGTGACATTCTTGATCATCAAATAAACTAAGAAAATGCCTTCCAAAGCATACTAAATTCCTACAAAAAAGAATATAGAAATGAATATTTATTTGAATGAGCTCATCAAGATAAGCCCAAAGACCTTCGGTTATAATTAGTTAGAGCTCATTGAAACGAGTCCAATGGCATTATCCTTCTTCATTTTGAACTTTGTTTGGAATTATCACAAATCACATAAGTAAAAAAACATAAAAAATAACAAATTATTATTTTAATATAAAGTAAATATATACTAAACTTAAAATAAGGAAAATTGAAGTAATATAATATACCCAAATAAAAGAAAATAATTTGTAATATTTTGATAAATAGTGTAAAAATCTTAAAAAATAAAAATATTAAGAAAAACATATAAAACTTAATCTATGATATAGTAAAGCCCACCGATACAAGTATATAAATGCTTGTTTCATCTCAATCAATCCTCATTTGTAAAAACTCTTAATTAATAAACAAAATAAGCATAAATTATTATTAATTGCTATTTTAATATTGAACAACTAATTGTTAAAGCTAAAATAAGGTAACATAAAGCAAAGTTATATAAGAAAGCAAAAGCAATATAAGGTAAAAAAAAAAAGTAAAACTAAGAAGTTATGGTAATATATATGCAAATCAATGCAAACTATTTGATGAAATGAAATAAATTATATAGGAAAATTGCATTAAAAACATTGGTTAACGAAATAAATCAAATATTCTATGTATAAAAACATCTCATAAACCACACAAAAAGCTTAGAAAATAAAATTTCTAAAAATATATGATACGATTATTTAATTAGATAAACCATGTAGAGACATGTGCAACGATGTTTTTTATATTTAATCTCACCTTTGATTGAAAAACTCAAAATTATAAAAGTAAAAAATATAAATGATAATATTTTTTTAAATATTAAATTAGTATTAATTAAATAAAAATGAAATAAATTTAACCAATACAAAATAACAAAATAAAGGTGAAGTAAAGGTCACAAAAGTTTAGATTTAGAGTTGTATAAAAATGAAACAAAATTAAAGCAAGAAATATTTTATAATGCTAAACTAATTATTTAATTGGATAGAGCTTGTACAATTGAGTCCAACATTGCTTGTTTAGTCTTAATATGACCTCATTAGGAATAAGTATTATTTTATAATGTAAATAATTATATATAAATAAAATTATTATTTTAACATCAATTAATTTTTTTTTTAATCTATAACAAAATAAATTTAACAATTCTAATATTACTAAATAAATAAAGAAAGGTCCCATCAGAAAATATTTTGAGTAATTGGACAAATTCTGTGGGAAATTTATATTACAAGTTAGTTATGTGATTGAGAGTAATATCATCAATCATCAAATATGCAGTGAATTGAAATTTCTTATGAAACTCTCAAAAAACTAAAAAATATAAACACAAATATTTAATTAGATAGTGCTCACAAGAAAATGTTTAGTAATCCTTGTTTTCTCTTCATCAGACATCATTTTGAACTTCTATTAATTACCAAATGAACAAAATATAAAAAAAATATTTTTTAATATTTAGTGAATATATATTAAAGCAAAAATTAGTTCAATTGAATTGCTATATTTCAAGTAAATCAAAGCAATTTAAAGGCCATATGAGAGGATAATTAATGTTTCACGATAATATGATGAAAATAAAATAAAGAATTTGAATGAAAAGATAAATTGCAAGGGAAAGTAGTATTACGAGATTCTTAGAACTTTGAGTGTAACATTCCTGATTTTCAGTTATGGCATAAATAATCAATAAAAAATGAATATATATAATTAGATAGAACTCATCAAGATGAGTGTAAGAAGGTTTGCTTTATTCCCATTGGTGCTCATTTGTACTTATTATGGAAGACTAAAGTAAATAAATATAAACAAAAACTAACTATTATTTTAATATTATGGATATATATTTTAGATTAGAAATTAGATAAATAAAATCAATAAATTGTATCATACTAATAGTGACAAACATTAAAAATCCAAATTAATTGTGTGAGAAATTTAGAATCAAATATACTATAACATTTGTTTCACCTATATTCTATCTCATAAAAAATTACAAGAAATTATTAATGTAAATAAACAAAAATAATAATATGATAAAATTTTTATATTAAGTAAACATATAAGAAATCTAAAAATTAGGTAAATTCAAACAATGTAATAAAAATAACTTTATGTGTAGAATGAGACCATGATATGAGAATTGGAATTCATAGCAATAAAATTAAACCAAAAGAAAATATATTAAGAAATGAGATAAAAAGAGCTGGATAGTTGCATTGCAAGATAGAAAGTGGATCGAGTGAAAAAAAACAAAGTCATCGAGTAATATACGAATTAAAATATCTCAAAAAATGTACAAAAACATAAGTAAACAAAAAATTTTAAAGTATAAAAATTTAATTTTTAAGGGATAAAGCTCATTTAAATGAGTCCAAGGACATTTGTATTGTCTCGATCAGAACACGTTTGAAAAACTATGAATTATAAAGGAAAATAACCATAAATAAAAATAAATTATTTTATTATTAAGTAAATTTATATTAAAACTTAAAAGAGATAAATTCAAACAATGTAATATAAGTAAATAAAAGCTATTTAAAAGTTAAATGATAGAAGATTTAGTGTTTCTTTGTAATGCAAACAAATCAAAGTAAAACTCTAATGAAATGAGATAAATTATATAAGATTATTTTATTATAAGAAGCTCAAGAGATGACATGAAGCATTCCTTGTTCAAATTACATATTAATCAAAGTATTTAGTAAATCATTCCAACATGTTAGAAAAAGAAATTTAAAAAATCTCAAAGCAATTTTTAATTAGATAGATCCCATCGAGATTTTCCAATAATGTCCATTTCATCTTGATCGAGATCTCTTTTAATTAGTATCTATTACCAAAATAAATAAAAACAAAAATAAAAGCAATATTAAAGTCACACGAGACAAGATCTTTAGTACACAGTAATTAAACAAAATCGAAAGAAAACATTTCAAAATATTGTGTGAAAAAGTTTTATTCGTATATGCCAAGGACACCGAGTGTAACATCCTTTATCACAAAATCAGGTAAAATTTGAATCACATATAACATACTAAAATAGAGAAAATAATATTTAAAAATATGAAAATTAATACTTCATTGCATAGAACACATTAACTCAAATCATATAGTGATTATTTCATTTTCATCAAACCTTAGTTGGAATTACTACTAATTACTAATGTAAATAAAAATATATAACAACAAATAATTTTTTTAATATCAAGTTAATATATAAGATAACTATAAAGAGATAATTTAAAAATCTAATATGGCAAAATGAAAGTAATGTAAGGGTCACAAGAGAGGAGAACTACATCTTTATAGGAAGATAACCAAATCAAACTAAACAATTTGCAAAAATTTGACAAATTATATGAGAAAGTTGTATTCCAAAAAACAACAGAGATCAATTATAACAATCACTAAATTAGTCACAAATTAAATGTCTTGTAAAACAAGCCAAAATGCTAAAATCATATATTTAAAAGTATAAAAACAAAAATAAAGTTTCAATAAGATAAATTTCATAATAAAAGTTTCATTCTTAGATACTATGGAGATCGAGTGTAATATCCATGATCATTAATCTAAAAAAATTCAAGATGTCTCTTAAAAATTTAAAAATTAATCCTTTGTTTGATAGCATGTTGAGATGAGTCCAAAGGCATTCATTTTATTATGATTGAACATTGTTTATAATTACTAGTAAATATCAAATTAAATAAGAATAAAAAATTATAAATAACTATTTTAATATTATTTAAATACATAACATAGTTATTATTATAAATTAAAGAAAGATAATATATTAAAAGTAAAAGTGATGTACACATGAGAATAGAATTTGAGTTTTATGTGAGTGTAACCAAACCAAAATGAAAAATTTGGAGAAATATGATAAATTGTATGGTAAAGTTATATTCTAAAGCACCAAGGAGATCGAATGTAATATTCTCGTTCATCACTTCACACAGACATTGAATTGACTTTTAGAGCAAGCAAAAACGTAGAAAATAATATATTTAAAGATATAAAAAAATAATGTGAAAAATGTTAAGGAATGAGATAATTCAAATTAATTTCAAATGTGGTTTAATATAGATGAAACAAACATGTTGGACTCGTCTTAATTGGCGATATTCAATTTAATATTCTTTTTTAGAATTATTTCTTCTATAACTCTTGCATATTTTAATAGAGAGTTTGATTCATAATCTTTGAAGATCAAGGATGTTTTACTTGATCTACTTAGCATATTGAGATGCAACTACCTAGTAAAATTTATCTTTTTTATTCAAATTATTAGTTTTAATTTGTTTAACTATTATGTAACTCAAGGTGTTTTTCTTTTGTCCTTTATATAACTTTGATGAGGTTATATTACATGGCTTTTATTTATCACATTTTAGTTTACTAGGTATTTACTTAATATTTAAGTAAATATTTATTATTATTTATGTTTCTCTATTTTAGTAATTCATAGTAATCCCAAACGAGGTCTGATCTAGATTAAAAAATGGTTGCTAACCTTATCTCAATAAGCTCTATCTAATTAAATATTCCTTTTTTATATTTTGTGATACTTTGATTCATATCTTATTAGATAATCAACGATATTATACTTGAACTCCACTATATCTTTGAATTTAGCTTTACCTTAAAATTTATCTCATGAGCTAAAATTTTTTTCATTGATTTTGCTATGTTACAATGTAAATTTAAATCTCTTTATAAGTAATCTTTACATTTTTTTGACTTAACTAAATAACATTACTTCAATTTATCTTATTTTAGGTTCAACATGTAATTTCTTAATAATTAAATAATAATTTATAGTTCCTTATGCTTATTTACATTGATAATTGGTAGAAGTTCTAAGCAAGGCCAGATCATGAAAAAACCAATGTTGTTGGACTTGTCTCGATGAACTTTGTCTAGCAAATATAGTTTTTTTTTTCAAATTTTTAAATATTTTATTTTTTAGGGTTTTGACATTCTGTATGAGATATTTCTATTTGTATCTTGCCTAATGATGGAGGATGTTAAGCTAGACACCCTTAGTATCTTCGAATGCAATTTTTGTGTGCAATTTATCTCATTTTTTTTAACTTTTTGCTTTTATTTTCTTATTTTACTATGAAACTCTAATTCTTCTGTAGAGTATCTTTTACATGATTTTAATTTAGTTATTTTATATTAGCTCAATATATCTTATTTTAGGTTAATTATATATTTACGTAATCATTAAATGATAATTTATTAATTTTTAGGCTTATTTATTACAATAATTTATCAAAAATTTAATAATGATTAGATTAACATTAAATAATCTTTATTATACTCATCTTAAAAAGCTTTATACAATTAAATACTTATTTTTTTATTTATAAATATATTATTTTCTAACAATTTTTTATTCTTTACAATGTATTTTTATTTGTACCAAGTTTGATAGTTGAGGATATTATACACAATCTCCATATTATTTTGGAATATAACTTTGTAACATAATTTATCTCATTTCTTAAAATTTTTCTCTTTTATTTTGTTATATTCATATAAGATATAAATTCCTTTGTTGTATATCCTTTTATATCACAACTATTTTGTTATATTGCATTTATTTAATTTATTTTATTTTAGCTTTAATATTTACTTGCTAAATATTAAAATAAAAATTTGATATTATTTACTTTTATTTATTTTGGTAATTCTTGATAATTTTAAATGAGGTTAGGTTGAGTTATAACAAACATCATTAGACTTATCGCAATGAGCTTTATCCAATGTGGTATTATTTTTAATTTAGAGTTTTAGTAGGCTTTACAAAGTATTTTGATTATTATAAAATTTGATGATATATGATGTTAAAATCGAACTCCATAACACCAAGGAATGCAACTTGCTTACAAAATATATGTCATTTCTTAATTGTTTTCAATTGATTTTGTTATATTACAATATAACTCTAAATCTTCTCTCTATATCACTTTTTATTAGTTATATTGCAATTATTCAATTTAACATATTTCAACTTTATATATGTTTACATCATATTAAAATAATAACTTTTTAATTACTTGCATTTATTTAATTTTTAGTAATTCGAAAAAAAGTTTAGTATACGTTAAAAAACATCATTGGTGTCTTCATGATGTGCTATTTCAAATGAAATAAATACTTTTATTTTTTTAATTATTTTATTTTTTATGCTTTTAGCAAACTTCGTCACATTTTTATTCATAGTTGATTTTATGATTAAACATGAGACTCCTAATCTCCTTAATACCATTGAGTCAAACCTTCTGAAAAACTTTATCTCGTTTTTTAAAATTTTTCACTAGGATATAGTTTTTCGAATGTCCCTCTAAACCTATCCTTATGTGGTCATTGTATATCTTTAATTTGGTTATATTACTTTCTCTAGTTTATCTCATTTCAATTTTAATATATGTAAACTTAATATTTTAAGAAATTTATCATTATTACTTACTCATAATAATTCCAAATGATGACAGGTTGATATAAAACAAACATTATTAAACTTGTCTTCATGTGCTCTATCCAATTAACTATTCATTTTTAAAATTTTTAATAATTTTATATTTTACAACTTTTTTTGGTTTATAAGGCATTTAAATTTTATCTAATTTGATAATCAAGGGTATTACACTTCATCCACTTAGTATGTTGTAAAAGAACTTTTCTATACAAATTCTCAAAAAGTTTCAGTATGATTTTATTATATCACTATCAACCTTTAACTCCTTGCTCATGTGACCTATAAATTTCTTTGGTTTTGGTGTATTGCATTTCTTCAACTTATCTTATTTAAGTTTTATTAGTTATTTACTAAATATTAAAGTATTAATCGATTATTATTTATGCTTATATGTTTTGATAATTTGTATTGATTCCAAATGAGTTTGATCGAGATAGAGCAAATACCATTAAACTCATCTTGAATAGCTCGATCTAATTAATTATTAAATCAACATTTTTAAAAATATTTTACTTTCTGATATATTTGCTTGTTTTATAAGATATATCCTTTCATGACTAATTTAACAATATAGAATGTTACACTTGCTCTTCATAGAATCTTTAAATGCAACTTTCCTATACATTCTACATTATTTCACTAAATGTTTTGTTTCTATTTCATTATGCTTCTTTTAAATCATAAATCTCTTAATATTTAACTTTTAAATATCTTTGATTTAGTTATATTATAATTCATTAACTTACTTTTTTCTATCTTTAATATATATTTACTTAATAATAAAATAACAATTTGTTTCATTTTGTGATTATTTAATCTTTTATTTTTTTCTATCTTTTAATATATATTTACATAATATTAAGGGATTTTTTTGTATATCTTAATGATATCTTTAGCATGTTAGAATGCACCATTCCACTATAATTTATCTTTTCTTTCTTTCAAATTTTTTTCTTTGATAGGTTTTATTGCTATGTAACTCTAGGTCTTCTCTATTGTGACACTTACATTATTTTGATTTTGTTATATTATTTTTCTTTAATTAAACTTAGTTTACTTATAACAATTATTTAATTAATATTTATAAAAATATATTTTATTTATACTTATTTACTTTTGTAATTCATAGTAATTACAAATGACGTCTTATTGAGACTAAATTCTAACACCAAACTTATCTCAACAAGCCCTATCAAATTAAATTTTTCCTTTTTATATCTTTAAATTTTTTTTTCAATGGTGTTTGTATGCATTACAAAATATATCTATTCATAAATGATTTTATGTTTAACGATATTACACTCAATGCCGTTAGTGTCTTAGAATTTAGATATATCTTAAAGTTTGTGTGATTCTATCAGTTTTTTTATTTAATTTTGTTATATTACTATATAACTCTAAATTTTCTCATGCATTATTTTTACATTACTTTTATTTTGTTACATAACAACACAACATTTATTATTTCAGCTTCAATATTTTTTTTTTGAATAATAAAATAATCATTTATTACTACTTTTGTTTATTTATTTTTAGAATTCATAGTAATTCAAAGAGTGGAAGGATAAAGATGAAATCAATGTCATTTGAATCATCACAAAGAGCTCTATCCAATTATTTATATATTTGTTATCTTTCAAAAATTAATTTTTAAAGGATATTAAACTAAATCTCAAAAAATTCTTTAAATATAGCTTTTGAGAAGAATTTATCTTATTTTTTTTCACTTTTTTAGCCTTTATTCTATTATATTATTATGATGCAACAATTCTTTTATTTTTTTTTTTACATCACCTTAAATTAGTTATATTATATTGCCTCAAATTATCTTTCTTTCCATTGTTATATAGTTACTTCATATTTAAATGATAATTTGCTAGTATTTATGCTTAATATTGATTGGTATTTCATAGTAATTAAAATTGAGGTTAGATATAGAGGGAATGAATTTAATTGTGCTCTATACAATAAAAAATATTTTTATATTTTTTAATATTTTATTTTTTTTATCATTTTTGCTTATTTTAGAGGATATTTTAGTTAATACCAAATTTAACGATCAAGAATATTATGCATAATCTCTACACTCATGTGATCCTTACGTTACTTTTATTTTCTTATATTTTATTTTTTGTAATTTATCTCAATATTGTTATATTATATATTTAATTAATATTAAAATCATAATTTACTTTTATTTATTTTTTTTGCTTTGACAAATAATAATAATTCTAAACAAGGTTCAATTAAGACAACAAAAATGCATTTTACTAGTTTCGATAATCACTCTATAGAGTATTAACTTTTTTCAAATATTTTTTTTACAAGTTCTTGTATGCTTTAAAAGAAATTTTGAATTTTAACAAATTTAATTATCACGGATATTACACTCAATCTCCATAATATCAAAGAATGCAATCTTTTTTATACAATTTTTCTTATTCCTTAAAATTTTACAAATTATTTTTGTATTTTTAAATATTTTATTTTATATGTTTTCGCTTGCTCTAAAAGTCATTTCAATGTGTGCGTGATGTAATAATCATGAATATTACATTCGATCTCTGTGGTGCCCTATAACAAAACTTTCCCACACAATTTATCATATTTCTTCAAATTTTTATTTTTGTTTGGATATACTCATATAAAACTCAAGTTCTCTTCTCATGTGACCTTTACATCAATTTTATTTTTAATATATTATTTTTATTTAATTTATATTATTTTAGGAATATTATGTATTTAAATAATATTAAATTAGTAATTTATAATTATTTATTCTTTTTTAGTTTGAGAATTTGTTATAATTACAAATACTATTCAATCACCATAAACTAAATGCCTTTGGACTCATCTCATCATGCTCTATTGAATGAAGATTAATTTTTTTATTTTTAAAAGGCATTTTGAATTTTCTATACTAACGATCATGGATGCTACACTCTATGTCCAAAGTATATAGGAATGAAAACTTTTTGTGGAATTTATCACATTTAAACTTTATTTTTGTTTTTATACTTTTATAGATATGATTTTTAGGGTATTGGCTTGGATTACATGACAATCAATTTGTGCCTAATTTGGTGATCAAGAATGTTATAGTTGATCTCTGTAGTATTTTGGAATATACATCTTTCCCATACATTTTATCAAATTTTTGCAAGGATTTTTCTCTTTAATTATTTTATATGTTGATAAAATTCTAGTTCTCTTATCTTCTATTTTATCCATTGCTTTAGGTATTTTAATGAGATAATCTTTCAATTTGTGTTCATCTAGGTTTTATGTATTCCTAATTTTAAAATAAATCTTTATCATTATTTATGGTTATTTATTTTGGAAGTTTATAATAACATTAAATGAGGTCTATTTAAGAAAAAAAATATCATTAAACTTGTCATGACATGTTCTACTCAATTTAATATTCATTTTATATTTTGAAGTTTTTTAATTTTTAAGTGTTATGACATACTTTACGAGAGAATTGATTTATACACTATTTGATGATTAAAAATGTTACATCAGTTTTCTTTTGAATCTCGATATGCAACCTGCCCACACAATTTATCTAATTTCTAAAAATTTGCTCTTTTATTTTGTTATGTTACGTTGGAACTCTTAATCTTCTCCCATGTATCATATACATTGTCTCCCTTTGGTTTTCTTATATTGCTTCAAATTTTCTAAACTCAACTACAAAATATATTCACTTAATATTAAAATAATAATTTATTATTCGTTGTGTCCTTTATTTTGGTATCTTGCACTAACTCAAAATGAGGTCTGAAACAATCATTATTGGACATGGCTTGAAGAGTGCCATTAATTAAATTTTCATTTATGTTCTTTAAGTATTTTATTCAATGGTTTTAGCATTCTTTATTGTCAAGAATGCTATAGACAATCTCCTTATTATAATGAAATATAATTTTCCCACATAGTTGAAAGCATTTTTCAAACTTTAGTTTGTTTAGTTATATTAATATGTAATCTAAATCTCCTCTTATTGAACCTTTACATTAGTTTGATTTCATAATATTAACATGCTTCAATTGGTATCACTTGAGCTTTAATATATATTAAATTAATGTTAATATAATAATTAAATTTTAATTATGAATATTTAGTTTTGTAATTTTCAATAATTCAAAATGATGTATAATTAAGATGATAAGAGCATCATTAGATTTGTCTTAAACTATATAATTAAATTTAATATTTATTTTCAAATTTTTAAATTTTTAAAATTTTATTGGTTTTTAATGTTTTACAAGATGTTTTAATTTCAATTTGATTTGATAACTGATGATGTTAATTCAATTTTGTTATATTCCCAAAATACAACTCTTCAAAACAATTTATGTCATTTGTACAAAATTTTACTTTGATTTGGTTGTTTTACTAGTTAACTCAAAATCTCCCCTTGTGACCTTTTTCAAGAAAGGTGTATCTTATATCTTTAAGATTTTTCATATGTTGATAAAGTTAATTTTATGTGGTTAATAATAGCTTTAATATTATTTGTACTAGTTTGTTTCTTTTTATTTTCTTTAACTTTATTGCCCATTTAGCTCCAATCATTTATTTTCTTTAGTTCTATGAAGGATAGAGATGTACTTGATAAATTTCCATCATAGGGAATCCTCTTCTACACTTTTTTTGGCTATTATTTTCTCTATATTATTTCTTGTATAATTTAATCACTTTTTGAGTACTAGGACCATCAACAACTCCATCTCACAAAATTTATTTTTGACTTTCTAATTCTCAAATCAAATTAACAAAATTTTTAATTGTCCATTTTCTATTCAAAAGAAAATATTTAATAAAGGAAAATGATCATCAATGTCAAGTTTATAATACTTTCTAAAAATAAAATAAGTTATCCCAAAATATGTAGTAGTTTTCATATCATTATCAAGTCAATATCCAACAAGAATTTTTGAGATTTTCCCTTTTATGCTCGGACATGCTTTCCTATGTGGGACTTGTAAATTGATGTTATATTGCTTATTTATTACACTAATCACATAGATATTCATTTTACAAAATTTATACCATTAAATTAAAATTATTTTTTCTTCCTAATCAATTTAACAAATGTAATGAATGTTTTTTTTTAAATTTAAATAAAAAAATTCAGAAAAATCTATCCGAATAATAAATTCATGTTTATTTCCATGTAGACGTAACTATTTTATGTTTAATATCATTGAGATAAGTTATCTCTAAATATTTATAAATTCTTAAGTTTTTTTAGGCCAATGACATACATGACCTTATTTTTGTTGAAATTCTATGTCAAATTTGATTGAACTATAACCTCACTAACCATGTAATATTTTAATTCTAAATGAGACATCATAAAACCAACTAATCATATTTCCTTAAAACATCACAAGGAATAGCTGTGGTATTGACTTAATTTATTTGAATTCATGTTGCAAGAATTGTATGCATTGTTTAATATGTTCTAAATGATTAATATTCATCAATACTAAGTAAGCCTAAAATGATTTGATCTTAAAACCTAAGTTCAATAAGCTAAGGATTGTAAATATTTTTATGTGAGTCAAATAAACCAACAAAAGTTTGCCTGCATAGGATCTAAAATATGTACGCACACTATAAAGCTGCATAAGATTAAATTTAAGAACCAAAACAATCTTTTGTTTGATAGCTCTATGTTGTGGATGTTGTAATTTTGCAAAGAAATTTTCGAAGTTTATTCCCTTAGGAATCCACTCATATGTTGTATGCATAGATTTATTGATTTCTTGATTACATAGTATATAATAAGATATCAAAAATTAGAGCTACAACAACATTCAATATGAGATTTAACTTAATAATTAGATTTATACAGACAAGAAAACTATAATGCATTGAATAAATGGATGTATGTTTTTTCAAATTAAAATTATCGTTGTTTCTTGTCACATGGTGTATGATGAAGCATACTGGACTACTTGTGAAGTATTCAAGTAACCATTACTCTCTTTCAAGTGATTGAATGATGTAGCATGTCAAGTTATATGTGAACAATTAAAAGTACATACACTAGGAAATAAATTGGTATACATTAACTCTAGATCATGTATTGCTTTTTCAAGTGAATAAATTTTTTCAAGTTTTTCTTTAAGAAAAGATTGTTTTTCTTAAATTATTGTTCTCAAACTTTAAAGTACCATTGCAGGTAATATATTTGGACAATTTATTTTTGCATTCTTTATTTGAATATTTCAAACATGAAGCATTAGAAATATGAGCATGATCTTGATTAGTTAAAGAAATACTTTTCTTTTCGAGTGCATCACATTGTTCATGCAATTGAACTATTCTAGATTCATGTTTTGCAAACAGTTTCATAAGATCATCACACATTTTAAATAATATTTTATTGTCGAGAATTTTTGGGTATTAAAATTTTAAATTTCTTAAAAAAATATAAAAGTACAATCATCAAAGAATAAAAAGTACTTGATACAAAATTTCCTGCATGATTCATCTCAAAATTGAGTTTCTTCTTCCTCTTCATCTTCATCTCTTTTTTTTTCAATGTTCTCCTTCTTGCCATCATCAATACGTTGTCATTCATTGTGGCCATAGAAGTTTTCTAATAGCTAAATTATCTCAAAACATGTTGTAGCCAAACAGTCTTTCACAACAGATTCTTGATGCAATTTACACAATAAGTTACTCATTCCATCATTGCATAATTTAATTTTTATTCTTGATTGATAACTTCTACCAATTTTAATTATCAAAAATTTGAATAAAGAGCTTCCCCAAATCATTGCCAATCTTTTAAATAAAAGTTTTATTAGAAAGTTTCAAAATAAAAGCATTTTGACGCTTAAATAAAGGAGGGCATGATGAAAATCATTCACATAAAGTTTCACAAATATCAATTAGGGGTAGAATCATTTTAAAACACTTAAATGTTATTATATAATATCAAAATAAAGTAAACTACTAATAAAGTAAAAGTAAAAGATAGTAATTGATATTAATAACTAAAAAAAGCTAATGAAAGTAATTAATACAACAATTAATTTGCACAATCAAATAATGGGTCATCCTAACAATTTTAATCATTTTATGTAAGGAACCAGCTCTGATGCTAATTGAAGCTAAAATGAGCAATGAATGCCAAAAGGAAGGAGTTAATTATGAATTTTAAAATTATTTTTTCTAATTTTATAATTAAATTTTCTTTTTTAAAATATATTTGTAAAAGAAATTTAATATTAGTAAAAAATTAATTATAAATATATTATTTTAAGATTTTTATGATTATTAATAATAAAAAAAGTTTGAACAAAACAACAAAATTCTTTGGTGATTTTGTTTAAATAAGAACATACATCCACCCTTAATCGAGGTCAACAAAAACATCATTAGAAAAATGATACAACTTGGGGTTTTCCCTATGGTCCAACACCAACCTATTTTAGGTTTTCCATATTGTTCACCTCCAACCTATTAGCCATAAGAGTTTCAACTACAATTTAGGCTTTTATAAGCTTGACCCCAATGCATGTTTTTATGAGATCAAATGAAACTAGAGCTTTAAATAATGATAGGACACTTGACCAAAAGAAAATAAGAAAAATATAGTAAGAAATAAATTTCTAATAAAAATGTACAAACTTTCTATTCTTGTTGATTAATATAGAAACGAATAAATAGTTGAAAATTGCGTATTGAATTAATAAAATGAAAGTTTAAAAGAATTAGCCTTAGTTGTAAGAATTTATAATTCATAGCATTTGTAAGTGATAGTCTAGCGAGGAGAAATTTACACTAGTACAATATGATGTAGCACTTCTTTGAGATGTTAAATTTTTTTCATGTTCAAGTTCAAATTCATTTGCAATGTTTGAGTATTATTAGAAACATTTGCTCATAGCAATGACAAAGTCGAGAAAAATCTAATTGAAATTCTTTTAAACTAGTTGCCTACAATATTATGTATCATAGCTAATTAATTAGCTTTTAGGTGAGAACAACTAGAATAGCTTGTAATATCTGAGAAGATCTAAACCATTATATCAAAGTAGTAAAAGCAAAAGTGTTATTATGTTGCTGGATTAAAGCAAATTAAATATGGGTAGTCTAATGAAGCTTACTTAACTCTCCAAGGTTCTTTGAACACCCCTAATTCATAGTTTTCAAAGTGCATGGCTAGTCCTTGACAACAAAACTTTTTCCAAATAAAAACTCCATTAAAAGAAACAACAAACCATTAATGCTTGAGTCATCAAACACAACGGTGACATGACACCCCAACAATAGCTAATGGGTTTTAGGTGTTGCCAAACATTTATGTTCCTATTCAAAATTAAAAAACTTTTTTATTATTTTAATGATCATTATTTTTACTAATTAAGTTGAATAATTATATTGTACTTATTTTAAAACTTATTAAGAGAATACTATGATATGATTTAAAAAATTATGATTCCTAAGATATTTAAAAAATATTAATTATGTTTTGTAAAACTAATATATTTCTAAGATGATATACTTAAAATGAAATTTAAGATTTTTCCCTTCTAATAAAATAATTATATCAAGCTAAGTATTATGATAAAAGTAAAATTGAAATACTTAATATTCAATTAAAAATGCATCAACTCATAGTTTAGTACAAAAACAAAGATGGTAATCATGAGATTTCATATTTACTCATTTTACTATTTAATTTGTCAAATGAACAAGAGTATAACCAACAAAAAATTTAAAAAATTGTATAAATAAATTCGTTAGAAATACTTAGGGAATGCTATCATCAAATAAAGTGCCATGGCAAGGGGTCAACAATAAAATTATCAAGATGAAACTAACATTGTAGGTCTAATTTAAAGAATCTCTACCAAATGAAATGCACATTCTTATATTTTATAGTTATTGTTTCTCACATTCTTGAACATTTTATGATATATTTTTATTCTTACATAATTTCATAGTCAAAGATGTTTCATTTACTCTTCTTAGTATCTTGGAATACGACTTACTCTTATAATTTATCTTATTTCTTCAAATATTCTTTTTTGATTATTTTATGTTGTAACTTTAAGTCTCTTATCATGCAACCTTTACATCACTATTAATTGGATTTAGTATATCACTTTGATTTTTTGAAATTTAAATTTTATATATTTTTATCTAAGATAAAAATAATTATTTAATATTTTTTATGATTATTTACTTTGATGAATCAATATAACTCCTGAGTGCTCCCATTAAGAAGAAAGGCAATTTGTTGGACTTGCCTTGGTAAGCCGAATCTAAGTAAAATTTATTTTTAAATTTGAAAATAATTTATTTCATAATTGGGTATGATTTACATGATATTTTGATTTGGACATGATTAGATGATTGATGTTGTTACGTTTGACCTTCATAGTATCTTTTAATATCATTGTCTTGCATAATTTATATCAATTATTAAAAAAGTTTCCTTGATTTTGTTATGTTACTATGAAACTCTATTCTCCTCAAATGTGACCATATATCACTTTCGTTTTGTTATATTTTATTACTTCAATTTATTTTATTTCAACTTCAATACATATTTATTTAAAAGTAAAATGAAACATTATTATTCTTAATGCATATTAACTTTATTAATTTGTAGTCATTCCCAACAAGGTCCAATTGAGGTGAAACAAATTTCATTAGACCCATCTCACCAAGCACTTTCCAATGAAATTTCTTTTTATTATTTTAAATATTTTATTTTCTTAAAGTTTTAGCTTGTTTTATAAGTAATTTTAATTCATATTATATTTGAAAATTGAAGGTATTGCATTACAACACCTTAGTGTCTCAGAATTTTGCTTTCCTATTTAATTTGTCTAATATCTTTAAATATTTTACTTTGATTTAGTTGTATCAATGTTGAACTCTAAATCCCCTCTCGTGTCACCTTTATATTTTTTTGATGTTGTTATATTATATTGCTCGAGTTTATCTATTATTAACTTTAATATATGTTTTCTTAATATTAAAAAGATTTTATTATTTATGATTATTCAGTTTTGTATACCATAGTAATTCTGAATGTGGTGCGATTGTGGTGAAACAAACATTGTTTGACTCATCTAAACCACCTCTATCCAATTAAATATTAATTCTTATGATTTTATATGTTTTTCTTTCAAGGTTTTTCGTATGCTTAGTAACGCTTTTTTATTCGTACCTTACTTCATGATTGTGAATTTTTCAGATGACCCCCTTTTATCTCGGATGCAAATTTCCAAGAAAATCAAATCAATCCTTCAAAATTTTCAATTTTCTTTGCTTATATTATTTTATTTCAATTTACCTCGATTCAACTTAATACATATTTTTTAAATAATTAAATAAAAATTTGTTATTACTTATGGTTATTTATTTTGATTATTCATAGTAACTCTTAACATGGTCTGATCGAAATGAAATAACTACAGCTACACAAGTATGGTATTTGACAATTAAGGATGTTTCACTTGATCTTAATGATATCCTTGAATGTAAATTTGTCATGAAATTAATCTTAATCTTTAAAATTTGTTTATATACATTAATAGTTTTATTATATATCTATACATCTCATCTTTTGTGACATTTATATTGCCATGAATTACTTGTGTTATATTTCTTTAATTAATTTTTTTGAGCTTTATTATTCATTTAATTAATATTAAAACAATAATTTACTTGTTATCTATATTTTTTTTTGTACTTCATAATACTTTTAACGAAGTCCATTTCGGATGAAAAAACAATCATTAGACTAGTTTATTGAAAACTATTTGATTAAATATTATAAGATTAATAAATTATTATATATGATTGTTTACTTTTGTTATTTAGTGTAACACTAAATGAAGTCTAATTCAGAGAAAAATAATGTTATTACACTCACCTTAATGCCCTTTATCCAATTAAAAATTCGTTTTTAAATTTTTAAGTATTTTATTTTCTAACATTTTTGCACACTTTATAAGTTGTTCCTTTTTTTATGATGTCTGATTTTATCATAGAAACTTTTGCACCTTTGATTATGAATTCTCATATAAGTTATCTCATTTTTTTAAATATTTTAACTTGATTTTTTTGTATTACTGTGAAACTCTAAATCTATTATTAAATAACTAATATCTCACACTAAAATTGTTGTATTGCATTGCTTCAATGTTTTCTAATTTTAGCCTTACTATACATTTACATAATATCAAAATAATATCTTATTATAATTTTTTTCTCATTTTACTTAATTCATAATAATTTGAAAGAAGGTTAAATTCATATAAAAAATTATATTGTTCTTGTCTTGACTAGCAATATCAAATTGAATACTAACTATTATATGTTTAAAAATCTCTATTTTTATGGGTTTGGCATGCCTTTCTAAACATTTCTATTTATAACTTATTTGATGGTCAAGAATATTACCCTCAATCCTCTTAATATATTGAAATATAATTTTCTCATGTAATTTATCTTGTTTATTCTAATTTTGTACATTGATTTATCTCATTAAGTTCTAATATATATTTTCTTCATATTAAAAAAAATTATTATTTATGCCTATTTACTATAGTAATTAATAGTAATTCTAATAGATTTTTACTCAAGATAAATTACATGTCATTAAACATATTTCAATAAGCACTATGTAATTAAATCTTTTTTTTATTTTTAAATATTTTATTCTTATCTTCAGGACTCACTTTATGAGTCATTATGTTTCATATCTTATTTTATGGTGGACGATGTTGCACGTCATCTATTTAGTATCTTACAATACAACTTTGTTATATAGTTTAGTTAATTTCTTAAAATTTAACACTTTGATTAGGTTATTATACTATGTAGCAAAAAATATCCTATAGTGTGACCTTTACATCACCTAATTGTATTAGCTATAATGCTACAAATGATCTTATTGTAGCATTAACATATATTTACCAACTAATGAAACAATAATCTACTATAATCTATGTTCATTCACTTTGGTAGTTTGAAGAAATTCCAAATGAGGTCTACACTTGATCAAAAAAAGAACATTGGACTAGTCTTGATTAGCTCTATCCATTTAAAGATACATTTATAAGTACTTAAATATTTTTATTTTTTTTGTTTTGGTGTATTTTACTAGGCATTTCGATTCTTACTTGATTTCATAAAATATTAAGCTTAAGAATGAATATATCACTATATAACTCTACATCTGTTCTCATGTGACATTTACTTCACTTCTACTTGGTTCTATTTCATTCATTAAATATATTATTCATTGTGTTTATATACATTGGTAAGCATAATAATTTCCAACATTGTCCAATCGAAAAGGAACAAACATGTTTGAACTCATCTCGGCGAGCTCTTTAGTCGTAATTTTTATAATGTTTTATGAGACACTCTAGTTTGCCCCTATATTTGATGATCGATAATATTACACTATTTCTCTTTTGTACTTTCAAGCATACCATTTGAGTACAATTTTTCTTATTTCTTTAAACCATTCTTTGATTTGATTCTCTTATGATGAAACTCTAATTCTCCCCTTTTACTACATTTACATCTATTTGAATTTGTTATAATTCAATTCTAAAATAGAGATAATTTCAACTTTAATAAATTCATTTCTTATATATTTTTAAAATTCAGTTTTCTTTAGTTTTTTTATCATTTTTATGTTTTTTCACTTGTACCTTATTTGACAAAAATGAATGCTACTCTCCACCTTTTAATTATCTTGGAAAACAAATTTCTTGAAACAATTATGTCATTTTTTCAATTGTTTTACTTTGGATTAATTATTGTAGTTTATAACTCTACCTTTTCTATCATGTTACCTTTACATTATCTCTAAATGCTTATAATAAAAAAAACATTTATTAATATTAAACTAATAGAACATTATTAATCATTATTATATATTATGGAAATTTGATGTTATTTTGAATTAGATTTTATTGAGAAAAAATAGATGTGATTACACTGGAATCAAATATCTCTATCCATTTAGAAAATAATTTTTATATTTTCAAATTTTTTTATGGTCTTAACACACTTTATAAGGTCTACAATTACTACATAGTCTCACAATTGATGTTGTTGCACTAAATCTATTTTGCATCGTAGAAAGAAAAATTCTTAAATAATTTATCTCACTTCTTCAAATATTTTGTATTTATTTTATTTGAGTACTATGTAACTCTAAATCACTTGAAATATAACTTTTATATGGCTTTGATTTAGATATATTTCATTGGTTTAATTCAGCATATTTTAGTTTTAATTTATCATTACTTAATATTAAAAGAATTCTTTATTATTATTTATGTTTATTTATATCAATAATTCATATTAATTCATAATAACATGAACCGGACAAAATAAACATAGTTGGATTCATCTACATGAGTTATATCTAAAAAGATATTTGTTTTTATATTTTCAAATTTTTTCCAAGGTTTGTCATGTTGTAAAAGGCATTTTGATGATTAAGAATATTACACTCCACCTTATTACCATGCAATGTCACTTTCACGTACAGCATATAGCATTTCTTTTAATTTTTTATTTGGATATATGACTTTGTAATCTTAAATCTCTTCTCATGTAATCTTCACATTGTATTAATGTGGTTATATTACATTAATTAAATATATTTTATTTATGCTTTAAAATAAAATTAATTAACATTACGATAATAATTTAATATTTTTTGCTTCTTCACCATAACAATTTGCAGTGATTTCAAGCAATGCATGACCAATAGGAAAAAATGTTTTTTGAGTCATCTTAAAAAGATCTATCAAATTAGAAATTCTTTTTTTATTATTTTAAAAACTTTATTTCCTAAAAGTTTTTTATGTTTTAGAAGACATTTTATTTCATACAAGATTTTATGATTGATAATATTACACCTGATGAAGTTACAAGTTTAAATGCTTGATCTCATTTGATGATGTGATACAAGAGTGAAAACTAGATCTCACAACAAATTAAATCATTTTTGGAGTTACCTAAACGGGCAAACAAGTTCAGGGACTATCATTCCTGACCCATTAAAAAAAGCTGATATCTTCAAGGAGGTTGGATTAAAATTTTAGAAATCTAATGTTTGTCTAACATTATTAAATTAAATAAAATTTAAATTCTCTAACTTGTAATAATTATTTATATTAATCTTAACATTTTAATGAAAGTAAATCTAAAATACAAAAATTAAATTCTTAACGTCTTTGATAGTGATTTTTAGCTAAAACCAAGATGAACATAAGAAGATTCGACATTTGGACATCATCTTCCTTAAGTTCTTCGACAAACATGAGCATTAGCTTGATCAAATATTTAAATTTATTTATGTAAGTTCATTATAAATTCTTTTGGCACTATATCATTAAATAATGTACTATTATTAGAGGTTAACTAGACAACATGATCATGGTCAAACGAACATCAATTGGCTCATCTAGATGAGCTCTTCCTAACTCAATATTCTTTGTTATAGTTTTAAATGTTTTATTTACAAATTTTTAAATATTTTATGAGGTATTTTTATTCCTATTTTATTTACTATTGAGAATGACATAATAAATCACCTTCGTGTCTTGAAATGAAAAATTAAGTTAGAATTTATCTCGTTTCTGCAAAACATTTTTTTTTGTTATATTACTATATAACTCTAAATCTCCCCTTACGTGACATTTAAATCACATTGAATTGCTTTTATTATATTTCTTCAATTTATAACATTTTAGCTTTAAGATATTTTTCTTAACATTAAAATAATAAACATTTATTATTTTCTTTTATTTTATTTGATTAGTGATAATGATTCTAAATGGTGTCTAAGCATGACGAAGCAAAAGTCATCCGACTGCTTCAAACAGCCTCCATCCAAATAAAATTCATTTGATTACTTATATTTTATGTTTTTTGAAATATTTTGTTTCATTGTTTTTTCTAAATTTTTTTTGAATTTTTCTTTTTGATTTGCTTACTGTGCTACATGACTCTAGATCTACTATCATGTGACTTTTATATTGCCTTAATTGTATCGTACTAAAATGCTTCAATTTGTCATATTATAACATTAATATATGCTTACTAAATTTTAAATAAAAAATTTATAATTTTAATGCAAATTTTCTTTTATAGTTATTAATAATTCCAAAAGAGGATTGATTATGATGAAACATTAAACATTTGATTTATCTTATCAAATTAAACATATCATTTCTTCACATTTATATATATATATGATATTTTCTAGTATTTTTGTAACCATTGTGAGATATTTTCATTCCTTCCTAAATTAATGATAAAGGATTATGCACTTCATATTCTTAGCATCTTTGAATGTAACATTTTCTAGCAATTTATCTCATTTCTTCATATCTTTTATATTGCTTTGATTGTATTGCTATGCAACATTAAATCATTTTTTGTATGCCCTTTATATTACTTTGATTTGGTTGAATTACATTGATTTAGTTTATCTCATTTCAATTTTAACATTTATTTATTTAACACTAAAATAATGTTTATTTAATATTTTTGTTTATTCAGTTTTGTAATTCATATTAAATCAATAGGGGAACTGATTGAGACGAGGAAAACATTATTAAACTTGTGTTAATGAGCTCTATCCATTGAAGTATTTCTTTTTTTTATTTTCAAATTCTTTAATTTATGAAATTTTAGTAGGCTCTTTGAGTCATTATAATTCACACAAGTTTCGATCGAGGATGTTACTCTCATTCCCTTACTAGCTTATAATGCCACTTTTGCCTATAAATTACCTCATTTCTTCTCTTTTTGTCCTTTGATTTGACTATATTGGTATGTAAATAAAAATATGGTCACATAAGTCCTTTACGTCATTTTGACTTAGCGATGTTAGAATTATTCCAGACGTTTAATTTTAGCTTTAGCATAATTCACTAAATAATATAGTAATAACTTTTTATTATTTATTATCTTTTACTTTTGTTATTTTAAACATGCTCTCATTGAAATAAAAGAAACATCTTTGGATAAGTGCCTTATTTGATAAAAAGACATGATTTGATTGAAATAAAGAAAACATGTTATTTTTTATGTCTTCTCATTAATTTCAAGATGCTTTTATTCATACATAATTTGATGATTAAAGATTTACACTTGATTTCCAAAGTATCTTGTAATATAACATTCTCATAAAATTTATCCCATTTACTCAAATGTTTTTCTTTTATTTGGTTATATTACGATCAAACTATAAATCTTCACTTATGTAGCCTCCACATCTACTCAATTTACTTGTATTACATTAATTAAATATATTTTACATACTTTATTTTTAATACATATTTTATTATTAAAAAGTAATTAATTATTATTTATAGTTATTTTCTTTGGTAATTTATAGTAGTTAAAAATGAGGTTTGATCTAGATGAAATAAGCATTATCTGCCTCCCCTCGTCAAGCTCCACTTACTAAAATATTTTTTAAAAATTTTAAAATATTTGAAACACTTTACAAAATTTTTTAATTTATACCTTATTTGATGTTATAAAATCTTACACTTTGGCTCTTTTTATATCATTGAATCAAACTTTCTTTTAAAATTTATGTCATTTCTTCAAATGTGTGGCATTGATCTTGTTATAATATTATTTAACACTAAATCTACTATCAAGTGACCTTTGTAATGGTTGATTTTATTTTACTATATTGTTTCAATTTATCAATTTTCAACTTCAATAAATTTTTACTTAATATTGAAATAATAATTTATTATTATTAGTTGTTATTATTTATTATTATTCGTAGAAATTAAATATAAGGTCGGTTAGGGTGAAAGAAACATCATTTCACTTTTGTTGATAGGCTCCATCTAATAAGTTATTAGCTTTTATATTTTAAAATATTTTATTTTCTTGCATTTTGGCATGCTGAATGAAATATTTTGATTTATAGCTAACTTAATCAGTGTGGATGTTACACTTGATCTCTATAGTATCTTCTATTATAACATTCCTAGATGATGTCCTCTTATGTTACCTTTAAGTCGTTTTGAATTTTTTCATATTACATTTCTTGTTATTAACATATTTTAGCTTTAATACTTATGTATTTAATGTTAAAAGAATAATTTACTATTTTTATCAATAATTTCTTTGGATATTTATAGAAATTCTAAATGAGATTTTTTTCATGAGACAACAAACCTTATTGGACTTGCCCTAGTGAGCTCTTTTGAAATAATATTAATTATCAAACTATTAAAAATCAATTTCCAAATGTTTTTGCATACAATAATAAACATTTCTACCCATATTTTATTGACCATCAAAGATATCACACTCAATCTTTTTTGTATCTTAAAATGCAACTTTTTTATCCAATGTATCTCATTTTTAATAGTTAGAAATTAGTTCCAATTGAGAAAAAACAATCGTCATTGGACTCATCTCGAATACTTTAACCATTTAAATATTCATTTATAATATTTTGAAAATTTTGTTTTATACAGCTTGTATTTTTTATGACATAATTTAATTCTTAATAAACACTTTGAAATGTAACTTACTGATACAATATATCTCATCTCGAGGAAACAAATTTTTTTAGACTTATTTCAATAAGCTTTTATAGAACTAATATACATTAATACATTTTTTACAATATATTATTTTCTTAGGTTTTTTTATTGCAAATGTGAAATCAAGATTTCCATTCATTTTAACTCTTTTCATAAAATTATTTGTATTTGTCTAATTATATTTCTATGAAACTCTAAATCTTCTTTATGTGACATTTATATCAATTTGATTAACCTATATTACATTGCTTCAATTTTTCTAATTTTATATTTAATACATATATTTAGTTTACTTTATAAAATAAATTAATATATTATGGTTGTTTTTCTTTGGTAGTTAATACAATTCCAAAAGAGGTTTGACGAAGATTAATTAAGGGTCATTTGACTTGTATTATTGGGCTCTAGCAGATTAAATATTCCTTTTTATATTTCATAATATTTTATTTTCTAGATTTTAGCATACTTTATAAGATGTTTCAATTCATACTTGAATTGATATGAAAATTAGTAACTCGATCTTCTAGGTATCCTCAAATGTTATAGTCTTACAAATTCATATTATTTCTCCTAATTTTCTGCTTAAATTTGGTTACATAATATTTCTTTAGTTTCTCATATTTTTTTATTAATATATGAACTCTTAATATTAAATTAAAAATTTATTTTTTTCACTTTACTATTTTTGTAATTTGAAGTAATTGTATCTCAAGCTAATTAACATAGAACAAACAAGATTTTTCTCATATCTATGAGTTCTATACAATTAAATTTTCTTTTTTCAATTTTTAAATATTTTATTTTTTAGTGTTGCTTAAATATTTTATGGGATATTTTAGCTCGCACCTAATTTCATGATTAAGAATGTTATACTAAGTTTTCTATTAATCTTAGAATATAACTTTTTTCTACATTTTATCTTATTTCCTTTAAATTTTTTGTTTTGTTTATCTTTGAAGCACTTATTCCTTTTACAACATATTTATATAATATTAAAATAATCATTTATAGTAATTCCAAACATGTTCTGATCAAGGCAAAATAGACATAATTCAACTACTTTAAACATGTGCTAGTAAGTTAAATGTTCATTTTTATATTTTGAAAATTTTTTGTGTTTTTGGGATTTGGCAAGCTTTACAACACATTTCTATAAGTAACATGCTTGATGATGGACATTGTTATACTTTTCCATGTTTTTTTTAATGAAACTTTCTCACACCATACATCTCAATGAATAAAATTATTTTCTTTCACTGTTTTATAATGTTTTGTTACTTTAAATTTTTTCTCTTATGACATTTATGCCGATTCAATTTGGTTAAGTTATGTAGCTTCAATTTATTTCTTTTAGGCATTAATATATATTTAGTTAATACTAAAAAATTAATTTATTATTTTTTTCTCATTTTCTTTGGTAATTAGTAATAATTCAAAACAACGTTTGATCAAGATGAAAAAAATATTATCGAACTCATCTTATAGAGCTTTTCCTAATAAAATATTTTTTATTCTATTAAATTCTTTATTTTCTATGAATTTTATAAACGTTGCTAGTAATTTTCATTTATAATAGATTTGTCTATTGAGGGTATAACATTCGGTCTACTTAACAACTTGGATTGTAATTTCTCATAGAATCAGTCCCATTTCTTCACAATTTTTACTTTTGTTTAGTTTTATTACTATAAAACTCTTATTATCCACCCATGTGACCCCTACAATACTTTGATTTATTTATACTAGTTCAAAAATTTTAACATAAATTTAAAAATTAATGAATTGTTTGTGGCATTTATTCATATTGATAGTTTGTGGTGATTCTAAATATTGTCTAATCCAAATGAAATGAATGTCTTTGGACTCCTCTCATAGTGTTCTAACTTATTGAAGATTTTTTTAATATTCTGATATTATATTTTCTCATTCATTTCTTACATAAATTATGTCATTTATTAAAAACATTTGCTTAAATTTTTTTATATTACTATGTAACTCTAAATATTTTCCTTAGTGACTTTTATATTCTTTGATTTTGTTATATATGTTGGTTAGATTTGTCTTATTTCATGTTTAACATATTTTTATTTAATATTAAAATACAAGTTTTTAATTTTTTAATGCTTATTTAATTTGGTAATTCAAAGTAACTTATTGGGGGATCTAATCAATAAAAAACATCATTTGTTTATATCCATGTGCTCTATAGCATTATGTGCTTATTTTATTATTTTTATTACATTCTTTCATATGTCTTGGCAGGCTTTAAAAGAAAATTCCTTTCATATCTCATTTGATGGTCAAGAATAAAGCACTAAATATCTTTAATATATTTGGACACAACTTTCTTGTGTAATTTATCTCACTTTTTTTGAATATTTTGCTATGATTTGGTCTTATGGCTATATAACTAAAAAATTTATTCTTGTTTAACAGTTACATCTTCTTGATTTTAGCATGTTATATTTTTAAATGTTTTCTTAATGTAACTTTAACATATATCTTCTCAACATTGAATTAATAATATATTCTTATTTGCACTTATTAATTTTGGGCATCGATAATAATTCTGAACGTTATCCCATCGTAATGAAATAAGCATCATTGGATTCAATCTGATGGGCTCAAAGCAATTAAATATTCATTTTTACGATTTAAAAAAAATATTTCCTAGGGTTTCCCATGCCATGTAAGGTATTTTTGTTAGTAACAAAATTCACTAGTAAGGATGTTACACTCGATTGCTTAAATATCTTGGCGTGTAATATTGTAGCAATTTCTATAGTTTCTTGAAATTTTTATCTTGATTAGGTATAATTAGTATGAAAAACTAATTCTATTATTGTGTTTTAATAATGTTACTTTGATTTGGATATATTACATTTCTTTAGTTTTATCTCATTACTTAGGCTAATTGTTTAAATAATAAAAACAACTTCATAATAGCAAATTATGATAAATCCTACAAATATTAAAATCTTTATGGATGAATTTATGTGTAGAAAAATCATTTTGGATGATTAACATAGCATGGAATGCTGAAGTATAACAACAATAGTTAATCTCACTAAAAAAGGGGATCCTATATGTGAAGCTCTTAAATCTTAGTCATTATGCAACTTTAAAATGGGATCAAATTAAAGCATCATCAGACTAGGCATTTTATAAGGGCTCTCCTAATAATCTTTGAAGAATTAAATTAAAAAACATGTAGCCATAGAAAAGATTAAGTTAGACAATGAATGATTACAAAATATTTATGAAGTGTTAAAGGAAAAAGGTCAACTTTCCATAATGGTTGGTTTAGAAGCTTTACACAACAAAGTTATACAACAATTGAATTTTAATTGCTTAAGAATTTAGGCGAGAAGGTAGAGGATTGAGCTACAAATTTGGTGAGACTTCAATATGACGAGGAAGAGTTCACCCATGTGATAACAAAATGTTCAAACAGGAAACAAAGGAAAGGTTAAGAAAAACCAAACAACCTGAAAGGTACTCATAGAAGTAACTTAGCGATCTAAATTGCTAATCAAATAACTTATGTTGAATGGTATCCTCATTTCTAATACAAGGCATCAAATAAATTCTAAGTAATCGAGTAAAATTGCCTAGTTAGAGTAAAACTATATTGGGTAATTAATACAAAATGCATAGGAAATAAAAACATTTGCTTTAAAGTAAAAACATTGAGGGATTATCACAAAAAATTGAATAAAGAAAATTTTGGCAATATTTTTAACATAATCAAACTAGCCAAGGACGTAGTAAAAATTAAAAAATAGCTATTTCAAACTTGTTAATATAATGAGATATGGCAGCTACTAAATAAGGCTAATGATTCCTTTTAGAAGGCAAAGGTTTAAGAAATATATTGGGAAAAAAATGAAGGAATTACGTGGCTCAAAGAAGGTATAAAAGAAAGCCTTCTATCAAATAGCAAAAGTTAGAAGAGAAAAATGACAAATAATTTAATAAAAGATAGCATGGTAATTTTACAAACCAATAAGAAAAAATGCATGATGCTCTTGTTTACAACTTCAATATATTTTTATCATGTATCAACAATAAAAAAAATTGAAAAGCTACAAAATTGTTGTCGCCATCTAGTCATAGAGGAATAGAACTTGTGGTTTATGAAGGAGATCACAATAGAAGAAGTTAAAGAAGTTACATATTAAAAGACAACCAAAGTGCTCAATGATAAGAAGGTTTAAATGGACAATTATTCACTGGCTATTAGGAAATCTCAACGCATATGCATTCGATGTTGCTCGGTACAAACATAATCATAATCCCATAAAATAGTAGCCTAACACATTTAATGACTTTAAGTTGATTTAATTATGTTTACAATGAAATTATTCCCTAAATTGTTGATTAGCATGCACTACTATTTCTCCCAATGCTTATCTCTATAGGACAAACTAGGTTTGTCAAAAGAGGAGAAATAATAAATAATAATCTATTATCTTATAAACTGAATCTTTTGATAACCAAAACATTATGTTGTCAAGTTGGACTTTAAAAATGCAATTGATTTGCTTTCGTTAGATTTCTTATACAGTTCTCTTATAAGATTTAACTTTATGGGGCAATACATTAAGTTATAGAAGACACACATAGCAACACATGCATTTTTTATAAAAAAAAGGGTAAGCCAAACGGTTTCTTCAAAGTATCAAGGGTCTCAAATAAGAAAATGTAATCTCTGATCTATTATTCATTCAAATAATGTATATCATCAATTAGGCACCAAACAAGCTCATAATTGTTGTAAAGTAGTACATTATGTTTAATGCAAATGTTGTTCTGTAGTTACACATCTAAGATATGTAGACGGAATCAAAAACATCTATTAAGGTCACCTAAAAACAAAGCCTAATATAAATGGACAACATAACACATTTTAAGGAACATCAGGAACGAAAATTAACCATAAAAAACACAATTTGTCTCATAAGAAAAATGGAAATTACAATGAAGAAAAATCAAGGAGACAACTTAGGTTTCAAATTATTGATTTTGCCATTAATCATGATTGGTTGCCTGCTTTCAATTGATAGGAAAAAAATAGCTTATGTTTACCAAATAATAGAAAAAATTAAGAAATTAGTTAGTTGGAAGAAAATGCTTCTTACAATGATGAGAAGATTAACACTATTGAAGTATATTTTGGCCATAATCCCAATGTATTCGTTAAAGATAATATATCCTTGTATCAATAAATTGTGGTGTAAAAGATGTTGATTGGCTTCAATGGTGGTGACAATAAAGAAGTGCATAACTTTTACTAGACTAAAAGGGAAATGATTAGCCATCAAATGAATAAAAAGGGATTGAGCCACAACACAAGTAACAAATATGTTTTCTAAAAAAGAAAATGAAATAAGTTAGATATTTAGAAGAAAAAAGAAAGTATAAGGAATGTTTTTTGCAACAAACTTAACTATGCAGCACATTAAATGTGTACCATTAGATTCAAATTGTGGTTGGAAACTTTAATTTGTAATTAGTCTAAAGAGCGTTCTATAGCAAAATGTTATTCACAAATCAAGGGAAATGATATAGAAGGATAAATGTTTAGTGCAAATCTCCTTTTTATTGTTGCTAATACAAAATTTTTCCTTCAATTTCTAGAGAAATTACGGAATTTTAAGTTTTAGCCAATCTAAAAATCTCCTAACTACCCTAAAAAGGATTAATTTCATCATCTTGTTATAAAGTAAAGGAAGCAAAATATAGTGATAAACTAGATACCTATTTTAAGAAGACCCACTCCTAGTTTGCTCAGATTAATACAAGTCTATTCTTAATGAAGTATAATAGCTACAAAGTGATAAACCGAATCCCTTCACAAGCACTATAAATTGAGCTAAATATAGATGGTTATACGAATCATGAAATGTAATATGCTAGTTATGGGGACATTTTTTCAAAAGCATAACAAAAAAATTTCTAAATCTTTCAATTATGTAACTAATAAAGAATCACAACTACAATTGATTGGAATATCCTTTATTTTTGGATTAAAATGGTGTAACTTTAGCAAAGTTCATTTGATCATGGTTTTATTGGATTGAAATGTGATGCTCAAAATCATAAGATGGTTTTGGAAGATAACATGTAATATGTCCAATAATTTATAGGAAATTAAGAATGAAATAACTCTCTTATAATTCATTAGAGTATTATTTACAAAGATGGCAACAAAGTTCTTAAGAATCTAATAGAAATGATAGCATAGTCAACTAAATTAGTAATCTGAGATTCAATGAACATGCCTAAGTTATGCAAGGGTCTAATTAAGGTGGATGAGTATAAAATTCCATAGATTTCTTATTACTACATTTCCTCCATTGTAAAAAGCATCTTATCGATAAGTTAGATGATCTAACATTAAGCAACACACAGATCCATATCACAATAATTGTATCAATCTACAATTAACTTAATATTAAAATAAAAACTATTATTACTTAAGCCTTTTTAATTAAGTAATTCATAAGTATTCCCAATGTGGTCAAATAAAGCTATATCCAATTAAATGTTCATTTTTTATATTTCTAAATATATTTATTTTAAGGTATTTGGCATGATCTACAAGATATTTTAATTTATAGCTTATTTGATAATCTTGAGAATTGTACTTAATCTCCTTATTATCTTTGAACACAACTTTCCTATATAATATATTTTACATCTTAAACTTTTTTTACAATGAATTTGTAATATTATTATGTAACACAAAATCTCATATCATGTCACCTTTGCATCACTTTAATTGGTTTATCTTTCTTTGTAACAATAAATCTCTTTTAAACTTTAATATATTATTGAAGTAACATTTCATTATTATTTTTACATTATTACTTTCTTAATCATCAATAATTTAAAATCAATTGAAATGATATAGAAGGATATGTCTATTGCAAATCTCATTTTTATTGTAGATTATTCTACCAATTCTAGAGAAATTATGGAATTTTAAATTTTAGCCAATCCAAAAATCTCCTTTTTACCCTAATAATTATTAATTTCATCATCTTGCTATAATTTAAAAGAATGAAAAAATAGTGTATCTTACAGTTGATATTGATCCAAAAATTTAGTAAATCAAAGCAAGAAATAAAATTGTGATGTTGTGTAGTTAGTGGAAACATGGCGACAAAAACTTCAATAAAAGAGAAGTTGCTACAATTCTATCACTCACCATATGTTGGAAAAAAAGGAAAGTGTAGAATTTTAAAATGAGTGAAGAAGCTAGTCAAAAGGTAATCATAATTATAAACTTATCATGATGAACATGTCATCTTTAATTTTTTTTAAACTCATATAACTTTTGGAGCAGCCACTCTTGGTTTTGCTCAGATTAGTACCACTCTATTCCTAATGAAGTATAATACCTACAACGTCATAAACTAGTTCACATCACCAATAGAATAAATAAAGGTAAATATATGTGCTTATAAGAATTATGAAATGTAATACGCTAGTTGTGGGGACATTATCCAAAACGATAACCAAAAAATTTTGAAATCTTTCAATTATGTAATTGACAAAGAATCACAACTACAATTGATTGCAATAACCTTGATTTGTTTATCACAAAGGTGTAAGTTCAGCAAAGTTCACTTGATTATGGTTTTGTTGGATTTAATATATTTTTGAGAAAGTTATTCATTATTAATTACAGATATTTACTTTCTTAATCATTTGTAATTCAAAATGATGTCTTATGGAGATGAAAGAAATGTCATTTGACTAATCTTAGAAAGCACAATCTATTTAAATATTCATTTTTTTAATATATTTTACTTTCTACGATTTTTTAATGCTTTATCAAATGTTTTAATTTATACATGCTTTACACATTTTCAATGTTGCACTCAATCCCTTTTTAATAATGGAATGAAATTATACTGTATAATTTATCTCATTGCTTTCAAATTATTTGCATTGATTTGGTTATATTACTCTGATGCACTAAATTTCCTCTTTAGTGCTTCTCACACTTATTTGTTTTTGTTATATTATTAACTTGAATTAATGTTATTTCAAGTTTAGAATATGTTCACAAAATATTTAAATTATAAATAATATTTATTTATGATTATTTAATTTTGTAATTGATAGTAATACAAAATCAGATCCAACTGAGATGAAATAAATATAGTTGGATAGATCTAAAGAGTTATTTCCACTTAAATTTTCAATTCTATAATTTTTATTATTTTATTTTGTAATTTTTTGGCACTTCTTTATAATCATTTTGATTCTTACTTTATTTGATGATAAAGCATGCTATACTTGATTTGCTTAATATCTTGTAATGTCATTTTTACATATATTTTATCTCATTTCTCCAAAGTTTTTTATTTTTTATGTAGCTATATTAATATCAAACACCAATTCTGTACATTTGTGACCCTTATGTGTGTTTCATTATGTTATATTACGTTGATTAAATTTATTTTGTTTTAACTTGATATGTATAATTAATATTAAAATAATAATTATTTTTTATGTATACTTTTCTACTTTAGTAATTCCTATTAATTTGAAATGAAATATACTTATGACAAAATAAAGAGAGTCCAACTTATCTCTTGAACTCTATCTAATAAAATATTTATTTTCTTATAATTTTTTAATGTTATAGTTTTTATAATTTGGTTTCATTTTATAAGAAATTTTTATCAATATCTTATTTGCAAATTATAAATTTTATGCATTATCACCTTAGTATCTCGCAATGAGTCTTTCAAATATAATTCATCTTATTTCATCAAATGTTTTGATTTGATTTTTTTTATATTATTTAAATGTCTAAATCTCATATCAGGTGATAATTAAATGAATTTAATTTTTTATATTTTATTACTTTAAATTATCTCATTTCAAGTGTTTTATGTGCTTACTTAGTCTTAAAATAAAATTTTATTATTATTTATTATAATTTAATATTTTAATTGTTAGAAATTCAAACCTATGACAAAACAAAATGAGACAAACATTGTTCGACTCTTCTTAACAATCACTATCAAATTAAAAATTTATTGCCAAATTTTTTAATTTTTTATAAGGCTTTAGCATGTATTCCAAGATTTTTTAATTCATAAATAATTTTATTATCAAGAGTGTTGCACTTAATCTTCTTAGTATCTTAGGCTAAAAGATTTTTATAAAAGTTATCTCACCATATGAAATGTTTCACTTAAATTTTGGTTATATTATATTACTTCAATTTATCTTATTTCAACATTATTATATATTTTCATAATATTTAAATAAAAATATAATATTATTCATGCTTATAAAACTATTAATTTTCAATAATTTAAAATATCTCATTAATTATTACATTTTTATTTTTAAATATTAATTATTTATATGAAATTTTATATTATAATTCATTTGGTAAATGAAGATGTAACACTATGCTTACATAAAATCTTTATATGTAAGTGTCTTAATGAATTTAAATCTTTTCTAAAAAGTTTTCACTTTGGTTTGGTGTACCATTATGAAACTGTAATTCTCTTTAGCTTAGCATTAATATTTATTTACTTAATAGTTAAGTGCTAATTTATTATTATTTATATTTATTTATCAAGATAATTTAAAAATCTCTAAATGAGGTTTCATTGAGAACAAACAAATAATATTGGTCACATCTCATTAATCTCTATCTAATTAAATACTCTATTTTATATATTTAAATTAATTGTTTTAGTATTTTGGTGTGTAATATTAGATAATTTGATTTGTACAAAATTTTATCGTCAAGGATATTATACTTCACCTTCTTAGTATTTTGGAATACTTTTTTAAAATCTAATATATCTTATTTCTCAATTTTTTTTTCGTTTGGTTATATTACTATGTAGCTCTAATTCTCCTCACTCGAGATATTTACTAAGCTTGGATATAAATTTATTATATGGCTTCAATTTATCTTATTTAAACTTTAATTTATATTTAATTATTATTAATAACTAATTTAATGTTATTTATGCATATTTAATTTTTAATTTAAAGTAATTCCAAATAATCTCCTTTTATGTTGAAATAATCATGATTGGACTCAAGTCTATAAGAGCTATCTATTTAAATTTTTAATATTATTTTTATTTTCTAGTATTTTTACTTGATTTATGAGGCCTTCCAATTCATACATAATTTATTGACCAAGATTGTTATGCTTGACCTCTAAACTTTCATGTAATGTAAACTTCCCTAATAATGTCACTTTTTTTTGAAGTTTTTTGCTACGATTTAATTACATTGCCATGTAACTCTAAAGCTCTAGTAGTGTGACCTTTATTATATTCCATTGCTTGAAAATTATGTTACTATAACTCTAATATATTTCTTTAATAATAAAATAATGATTTATTTTCGTTTAGGCTTATCCACTATGATAACTTGAAGTTGTTCTATGCAATGTCTAATTAAGAAAAAAAAAGTTTGAGACTTTTGTTGAGGAGCTATATCTAATTAAATTTTCATTTTTATATATTTAAATGATTTATTCTTGATTTTTTACATGGTTTTCAAGAAATTTTTATTCATTTCTAATGTGACAAAGTATGTTATTATAGATGAACTTCTTAATTTCTTGTACTGTCACTTTCTAGAATATTTTGTCTCATTACTTCAAAGTTTTTAGCTTTATTTTTGTTACTAACCCTTGCTTTCCTTTAGTGTGACCTCATAATGCCTTGAATTGTTATATAACATTATTTCAATTTTACTTAATTTACTTTTATTATTATATTTACCTTATATTTAAAAAATTGTATTATTTAAGCTTTTAAATTTTGTAGTTTGCAGAAATTCTAAATGATGCTTGATCAAGATGAAGCAAACATCATTACACCCAACTCAATATGGCCTATAAAAAATATAAGGATTTTTACAGTTTTGTACCATTATATACTCAAATCTTGGAACGCTTTACAATGCATTTTAATTTTTGCTTGATTTGATGACTACGAATGTCATCATCGATCTTCTTTTTGTCTTGAAATGCAACATTCTAACACAATTTATTTCATTTAATTAAATTCTTTTCCCTAGTTTTTTTTAATATGTAAATTTAAATCTTCTCTTGCAACTTTTACAATTATTTTATTTTGCTATATTAGATAGCTTCAATTCACAAAAATAAATCTTTAATACATATTTAATTTAATGACTTATAGTTTTTCCAAATGACACATATTAGAGATGAAGTAGATATTATTAAATTCCTCTTGACGAGCTGTATCCAATTAATTAATTTATTTTATATCTTTAGATATTTTTTTGTAGTTTTCACTTAGTTTAAAAGAAATTTTTCATTCGTGTCAATTTGACAATCTAGAATTTTATGCTTCATCTCTTTAGTTCATTATATTTCAACTACTTGACAAACTTACCTCTTTTCATCAAATTATTCTCTTTAATTTCATCGAATTACTATGTAATCATAAATCTTCTCTTACATACAAGTGATAAATTTTGTTATGTATGATTCTTAATTTTATCTCATTTCAACTTTAAAAAATTTTAAAAAATATATTATTATTTAAGCTTAATTATTCTATTAACTCCAAGTAATTTTGAAAGAGAACTAATTGAGATGAAGTAAACATCAATGAAGCCGACCTTTTTTAGCCCTATGTAATTTTATATTTTTTTTGTGTATTAAAATATTTTATTTTATATTATTTGACACAGTTTATCAAGTATTTTCATTCATAAAAGATTTTAATAGAGACAAAGTAGAGCTTGATCTCCCTAGTATCTTTCAATGAAAAATTCTTATACAGTTAATCTTATTTCTCCAAATATTTAACTTTGATTTTTTTAAACTATTATGAAAATCTATTTCACCTCTCATGTAATCTTGACATCACTTTGATTTTGTTGTATAACAATAATTTGATTTATCTCATCATTATGTTTACTTATTTACATGGGTATTTCATAAATAATTCTTAATAAGGTTTGATTGATAAGAAAGAAATATTTTGAGTCTCATCCCAATGATATCTATCCAACCAAATTTTTATTTTTATTATTTTTAAAAATATTTTTGTTGCTATGCTATTGCGTATTTTATGGGACATTTTGAATCATACCTTGAAGAAGTTACCCTCAATATGTTTATTATCCTACAAGTAAACATTTCCAAACAATTTATGTCATTTCTTCAAATTGTTTTCTTTGTTTACATTATATTATTATGAAACTCAATTTGTCAACTCACATGACTTTTAGTCCCTTTGACTTGGTAATAATATATTCCTTACAATTCTCTTATTTTATATTTATTATTTATTTATTTATTGTTTAAATAATATTTTGTTATAATTTATTCCTATTTACATTTGTAAATCAAAGTAATCTAAATGATGTCTGATCAATACAAAATTAGTACTATTGTACTCATCTTGATGAGCTCTATCAATCTAAATATTTATTTTTATATTTTTTAAAATATCTATTTTTTAAGACTATAGCACTTTTTTCAAAACTGTTTGATTTGTTGATAGTTTCAGGTTCGAGGAAGCTACCCTAGGTCTTCTTTTGAAAATTGGAATGCAGTCTTCCTACTAGCTTATCTCATTTCTTCAAAAGTTTCACTTTGACTTTCATGTGACCATTACAAAGCTTTGGTTTTGTAATATAATGTTGCTTCTTTTTATTATATTCCAAAATATACTTCCCTTATATTAAAAAACATTACTAGATACATTTATTAACTTAAGCATTTAGCATTAATTCAAAATGGTATCTAATTGAGAGGAAAAAATGTCATTGTTCTAATCTGTAGAAGCTCTACAAAAATAAACTTTCATTTTAAATTTTTTTTAAAATCTAATGTTCTAAGGTTTCATCAATCTATACAAGGCATTTCAATAAAAAATTAATTTGATGATCATGGATTTTACACATGATCTCCACTATAACTTAAAATATATCCTTCCTATGTAGTTTATCTCTTTTTTCAAATTTGTCCCGTCAACATGGTTTTGTTATGTCATATTAGCATAATTTATCTTGTTTTTGCTTTAATATTTGTTTGCTTCATATTAAAAAGTATATTTTTTAAAAATATTTAAAGTTCTTAATTCATCGTAAATACAAATGAGGTGTAATAAATGTGAAACAAATGTCATTTAACTTGTCGTGAAAAATTTTTACATATTAAATTTTTTAAACACAAATGTTATTTTTGTGAGTTTTTAATGTCTTACAAGATATTTTTATTCTTACCTAATTTAATAATAAAGTTGTACTTGATCCCCTTAGTAATTTAATATGGAACTTCCCCATCAACTTTATCTACCTTTTTCAAGTTTTTTTTTTGATGTTTTAATATTTCTATGAAAGTCTCATTTTTTCTCATCTAACTTTTGTGATGCTTTGATTTGGTTACATTGCATCACTTCAATTTATTTTATTTCAACTTCAATATATAATAAAATAATACAAAAATAGTAATTATTTTTGAACTTTAATAAATAATTCATAGTAATTCTGAACCCTGTCTGATCAAGTCAAAATGATCCTCATAACACTCATCTCACGTAGCACTATCCAACTAGAATCTCACATGCATTATTCTTAAATATTTTATTTTCATGGGCTTTAAAACACCTTATGAGATTTTGAGTCAAGCTTTATTTGTTGATTAAGGATGTCATAAAAGATCTTTTTAGCGTTTTTAAAAGCATCTTTCTATTAAAATTTATTTTATTCTTTCAAAGGTTTTTCTTTGATTTGGTTATATTGATATGTAACTTTATCCATATTACATTGCTTCATTTTATCTAATTTCATCTATAATATATATTTACTAAATATTAAAAAAAATAATTATTATTTTTTGTAATTGTTCACAATGGTAATTTGAAATAAATCTAAACCAAGATTATCATGACGATAAAAAATTTATCAAACTTGTCTCGAGAAGCTCTATCCAATTAACTATTTATTATTGTAATTAAAAATATTTTTATTTCATGGTTTTGGCATTTTTTTGAGTCATCTTTATTCATACCTTTTTTGATTGTCGAGGATGTCACAATATATCACATAGTTTCTTAAAGTATAACTTTCTCATATGTTTATCTTATATTTTCAAATTATTTTTCTTTTATTTTGTTATCGTTTTATATAACTCTAAGTTCCACCTTGTGTGACATTTATATCTTTTTGACTTTGTTATTGTAATACTTTTTAATTTACTTTATTTGCAATTTAATATATGTTTAATTAATATTAAAAAAATGATATTTTTTCTTTGTTACCTCATTTTTTATTTTTTAAGATATTTTATTTTTAAAAGTTTTTACTTGCTATACAAAATATTTTTTGTACTTGATTTGTTGATTAATGATGTCGAACTGTATAACCTAAGAATCTTTGAATGCAATGTTAATTTACTATTTTTCTTATTTCTTTGAATTATTTTCTTTTAATTTGTTATATTATTATTGAACTATAATTCTCCTTCCATGTGACGATTATAATGCTTAGATTTTTTTATATTATGTAGTTTTAATTTAACTTTTTCGGATTTAATATATATTTTCAATAATAAAAAAATATTGATTATTTATTGCATAATTTTTTTTGTTAGTAGCTATTTAAAATTATGCTCAATCGAGAGGAAACAAACATTGTTAGATATGTCTCTTTGATCTCTAGTTTATTAATTATTACTTTTTATCTTTAAATATTTATTTCTTCAAGTTTTTGTAAGCTTTACAAGGCATTTTGTTTAATTGACAATCTTATAGTCGATACTCATAATAACAAGAAAATAAATTTCTAATGCAGTTTATCTTATTTCAACAAATGTTTAGCTTTGATTTTGTTACATTGTAAGGTAACTTTAAATCTATTCTTATGTGAGCTTTGCATAGCAAAGATTGTTTTCTCTTATTTTGTTTCAATTTATTTTAATTGAACTTTGATAAATATATATATATACTTAATATTAAAATGATAATTTTTTATTAACTATTTTTAAAATTCATATTAATTCGAAATAAGGATAAATCATTATAAAAAAATATCATTGGACTCATCTCCACAAGCTCTATAAAATAAATATTCATTTATATTTTTTATATATCTCTTTTTTAGATTTTTTCATTTTTTATGGGCTATGGATTTGCATCAGATTTTATCAATAAAGTTGTTAAACATAATCTCCCTAGTAGCTGGAATGCAACTTTCCTATGCAACTTATCTTAATTTTTAACTCTTTTACCTAGATTTAGTTATGTTAGTATAAAAGTCTAATTAACTTCGTGGGTAGCCTTAACATTATTATGATATGAACATGTTAAATTTCCTTAGTTTTTCACATCTTAGCAGTAATGTATATTTGTAAAATATAATAATTATAATTTTTTTATCAATTTATCATTTTTAGTTTGATTATTCCCAATAACTCCAAATAAAATCTAATCAAGAAAAACAAACACTATTCAACATATCTCCATGAGCTCTATCCAATTAAAAATTAATTTATTTCTTTTCAAGTATTTTATATAGAATTGTTTTGGAAGTTTTATGAGACATTTCAATTCATACCTAAATTGATCAGATAAGATGTTATGCTCAATCTATTTAGTACTTGGAAAGAAACTTTCCTACGTAATTTATCAAATTTCTTTAGATATTTTGCTATGATTTTGTTATATTAAATTATAACATCAAATTTCTTCATGATTGGCCTTTATATCTTAATAATTTACTAGAGTTATATTACTTCAATTTATTTCATTTCAACTTTAATATATATTTATTTAACCTTAAAAAAATTCATTATTATTATTTCTAATTATTTACATTAGAAATTCCAATGAAATTTTAAATGATGTCAAATTGATATTAAACAAATGTCACTTTACTTTTGTCAGCTAGTCTAATCTGAATAAATATTCGTTTCTTATATTTTTAAATATTTTCTTCTTAATGATTTTATCCCTTATTATAAGATGTTTTTATTCATAATCTATTTTATGATCGAAGATATTATGTACAATCTTTATAGAACTCTAGAATGCAATTTTGCATAAAAGTTATTGTTGTTTTTAAAATATTTCAATTTGATGTGGCTTTATTATTATGTCACTTTTAATCTTCTCTAATGTGGCCTTTACATCATTTTGATTTGGTTATACTACAATGCTTCCATGTAACATATTTTGTGTTTAATATATAATTTTTTAATACTAAACTAATAATTGTTTTAAAGGTCCAATTTAGAGGTAATAAACTCATTGGGCTAGTGTTGATGAGCCACATCTAAATAAGTTTTCTTTTTTATATTTTGAATAATTTTACTTTCAAAAACCATAGTCTGCTTTAAGTGATTAGTTTATTTATACATGATTTAATGGTTCAAAATATCACCCTTAGTGTCCTAGAATGAAAATTTCATATAGCTTTTATCTCATTTCCAAAAAGTTCTTTCTTTGATTTTGTTTTATTTTTATAAAAATCTAATTCTATGCTTATGCAACATTTACATTATTTTGATATGATTATATTATATTATTTCGATTTATATCATTTTAAAATTAGTACATATTTTTTTGATATTAATATAATGTTTTAGTGATATCTTTTCTTATTTACTTGGTAAGTTCATATTAATTTTAAACAATATCCAGTGAAGATAAACAGCTTTTTTTTGTCTTTAATCAATGAGCTCTTTTGAATTAAACTTTAATTATTATATTTTTAAACTTTTAATTTTTGTAAGATTAGGCACATTTTATGAGATATTTTGATTCATACCAAATTTGACAATTGAGAATGTTATACATGATTGACTTAATATACTAGAATGCACGTTTCCTATATAATTTATCTTTTTTCTTCAACATTTTTGCTTTGAGTTGTTTTTACTACAATGCAACTCTAATGTTCTCTCACACGACATTTTAATATCTTTGACTTGGTTATATTAATTTCTGCAATTTATCTCATTTTAGCATTAATATAAATATTTTAAATAATAAAATAATAATTTATTATAATATATCCTTATATATTTTGGAAATTTTAGTAAAGCTATACAATGTTTGATCGATATGAAACAAGTGTCATTGAGTTCATCTCAACTTTCTCTAACAATTTAAAGTTTTTTTAATATATTTTAACTATTTTATCTTCAAGGAGATTGGACTTTTATGATGAATTTTTATTTGCAAATGACTTAATGATCAAAGAAAGTATACTTAATGCCTTCACACATTGAAAGGTAGATTTCCCTTATAATTTCTATCATTTTTTCAAACTTCTTGCTCTGAATTAATTATATAACTATTTAACTCTAAGTCTTCTCTAGTGTAACTTTTACATCGGTTTAACCTATATATTTTGTATGGCTTATATTTATCGCACTTCACTTTCATATATATTCATTTAATATTATAATTATATGCTAGCATTATATATCCTTATTTATTTTGCTAATTACCATTAATTCAAAAAGAAGTTGAATTAAGGCAAAATAAATGTTTGGAGTAGTCTCAATGACTTTATTTAATTAACGTAATATTTTTATATTATTATGCATTTTATATTAAAATATTTTAGCAAGCATTTGAAATTTGTAGTCATACTAAATTTGATGATTTAGTGTGTCACATTCTCACTTGTTAATAATTTGGTAAGAAACTCTCGTGTATAAACTCCGTTATTTGTTCAAATTATTTACTTTGATTTGAGTGATATTTGCCAAATATTATTAGAATAAAAAATTATTATTTATCTTATTAAATTTGGCAATTCATAATAGATATAAATTAGTTTCAAATGAGATGAAACTATTATTGTTGGACTTATGATGCCTAGCCTATTCATCTAAATATCTATTTTTATATTTTAAAATATTTTTCTTGTTAATGATTTGTCTTATTTTAAAAGGTATTTTAATTTGTTTTTTATTCGATGATATTGTATGTTACACTCTCTCATGTTTAAAATTTGGAATGCAAAATTTGTATATGATCTATCTTATTTGTACAAACCCTTTTCCTTGATTTTGTTATAATATGATGTAACTCCAAATCGTCTCTACCATGCTCATTACTTCTCTATGATTTGGTTATATTAGATTGCTTCAATTTATGACAATTAATTTTTATTATGTATTTATTTTTTATTAAAATGATATATTAGTTTTTTTTTAGATATTTATATTAGATATTCTAAGCAATTTCAAAAAGCGTCGAGTCAATACAAAGCAAATGTTAATTGACTCAGGTGGGCTAGCCTTATTATTTCAATTTTTTTTATTTTATATTTAATATTATTCTAATGATTTATTGTTACTTATTCTTTTTTAATTTAGAAATTTGTAGTAATTCCAAATAAGAATAAATTAAAGTTAAACAAACATTATTGGACTCACTCAAAAAGCTCTATCAAATTAAAAGTTCATTATTATATTTCTAAATATTTTTTTTTCTATTGTATGACAATGTTTTATAAGATATTTTGAATCATAGTGTATTTTATTATCGAGTGCATCATACCGGATAACCTTAGTATGTTGGAATGTAGGATTTGGTTACAAATTTTATTTTCTCCAAGCTTTTAGTTTTATATTTTTATAATAATATGTTACTCCAAAGCTCTTATTGTATGTGCTTACATCGTTTTGACTTTACCAAATTAAATTGCTTCAATTTATCTTGATTTTGGCTTAACATATATGCTTTTAATAAAAAATAATAATTTTTTATTATTTATTGTTATTTGCATTGATAATTCATTGTAATTCAATGAAATGTCTCATCATGATGAAACAAATGTTGTTAGGCACTTCTCGACTTGCTTTACGGAATAAAATATTAATTTATATAATTTTAAATTTTTTATTTTCTTGGAGTTCATATTTATAACATTAATTTTGTTATGTTATTATGTCATGTTAAATCTCTTCTCTTGAAATGTTTCAATCACTTTGATTTGGTTATATTAGAGTTCTTTAATTTATCTAATATTAGCTTTATAATAAGTAGATAATTTTGTATAAAAAAATAATATTAGTTCCTCATTTTGTTTTTTAGTTTGCAGTTAAAAAATGATGTTTGATTGGCACAAAATAATCATCACTTGACTCATCTTGACAAACTCAATCACTTAATTATTCATTTTAAGAATTTTAACTTATTTAATTTCAATGACTTTTGGTATATTTATGAATTATTTTTATTCATAGATTTATTGAATGAGGAAGTTATTCTTAATCTCTTTATTATCTCAAGTTGAAAATTTATAGTATAAATTATCCAAAATTTTTAAATTGATTATATTACGATAACATGAAACATGAATTCTCTTACTGTGTGATCCTTATATCACTTTATGGTTTTTTACTGTGTTGATCATATTTATCTAATTTAATCATTTATTTAATTTAATCATTTATTTAAAATTGCTTAATTTAAAATAATAATTTATTATTATTTATATTTATCAAAGTTGGTATTGAAAATAACTCTAAATATGGTCCAATTAGGATAAAATTACATCATTGGACTCATCTTAATAATCTTTTAAGTACTATATCTTTACTTTTACATTTTTTTATTTTTTTTGCTTTATGACACATGTCGTTAGGTATTTCTATCCATGCCTAACTTAAAGATCAAGGAAATAACATTAAATGTTTTTTGTATACAAGAAAGCAAATTTATAGTAAAATTTATCTGATTTATTTAATTTTTTTTATTTGGTTACATAACTATAAAACACTAACTCTATTATAGTAAAACCTTCACATTGGTTCAATTTTATTAGATGACATTGCATTAATTTATCTCATTTCAAATTTATTAAATATTTAGTTAATATTAAAAAAAATATCATTATTGCTTATGATTATTTAGTTTAAAACTCACAGTAATTTCAAATAAGATCCAATCAAGAAAAACACTAACTTCTAATACCTTATATGAACTCTATATACTTGTATATCCATTTTTATATTTTAAAATATTTTTTTTTTAAGTTTTTTCATGCTTTTAAAAAATTGAAATTCTTACCTAATTTGATGCGAGATGATAATGATCTAGTCCTCCATATTACCTTGGAATGAAAATTTTTCAAAATATTGATTTATTATTTTCAATGTTTTCACTTAGAATTTTTTATAATATAGTAAACTTTTGTTCTAATCTTGTGTGACCATTAAATAATTTTTTATTTTATTATATTAAGTTTACTCATTTTATTAAACTTAATATTTTTTTGTATTTACTTAATATTAAAAAAATAATTTATTTGTTATTGGTACTTATTTCTTTTCGAAATCTACAGAGACTCTAAATGATCTTAAATTGAGATTAAACAAAGATCATTCAACATATATCATTTTACATTATTCAAATAAGTACTCTTTTTTATTTTCTAAAATTTTTATTTTCTAGTCGTTTTGCAAGACTTACATAAAATGTTCTTTCGTACTTTATATCAAAATCAAGGATGCCACATTTGTTCTTCTTAGCATCTCGAAATGCAACTTTTACATTATAATTTTTCACATTTCATAAATAGTTTAGCTTTGATTTGTTTATAGTGCATTACTTCAATTTATTTTATTTTAAAGTTAATATCTGCTTATATAATTAATTAAAATTATAATTTCTTATTTATGTTTCTAGTTTATTTTATTAATTTGTGGAAATTGTAAATGAAAGTCATGGAGACTAAATAAATATCCTTAGATTTGTCTTAATGAGCTCTACAAAATTAACTATGAATTCTTACATTTTTATTTATTTTTTTATAGAAGAAGTTTATAATCTAAGGTATGAATAAAAATTAGGGTTTTAATTTTTACTGTAAAATTAGGTACAAAATGAAATACTAAGCATGCTAATAAAATTAAAAAAAATTTATGAGATAAAAAAATTTTTTAAATTTATGAAGGTAGTAGAAATTGATCTAACAGTGTCTGCTTTATCTAGATCTCAAATGTTTGGTGTTATTATTATAGTAAATTAGCTTTTAAATATTAAGTTAAGATATGGTTAAGTTAAAATTAGATAAATTTATTTTATATTTTATAACAAAATTGAAATGATGTTTATGTCCATGTATTAAAGAACTAGAATTTCATAGTTATATAAGCAAATCAAAGCAAAAAATTTAAGAAAATGTGATAAAATATATGAGAAAATTTAATTGAAACAAAATAATAAAATCGAGTGTAATATGATTGATCATTAGATTAGTTTTGAGAAAATGTGTACCAAAGTGGAACAAATCTTAGAAAATGAAATATAAAAAATTTTTAAAAAGTATATTTAGATTAATAGAGCTTTTAAAAAAAAGTCCAATTCTGATTACTTCATCTTAATCAAGCCTTCATTTTCAATTACGACAAATCACCAAAATAAATAAGAAAAATTAATAACAAATTTATTTTCTAATATAAAATAAATTTGTGTTAATGCTATGATAATATAATCTAAAAAAATATAATATAACCATATCAAAAGTATTTTATGAAGATTTGGGGTATTTTTATATTTACATGTAATATAGCCAAATTAAAGAAAAAAAGTTAGGAAATAATATATATTTTATAGGGAATCAGCATTCTAAGATGCAAAAAAGATTTAGGTAAAAAATTATATTTTCTTAAATTTAAAAATTAAATGTGACAAATTCAAAGAGATCTAAAGATAACATGACAGGAGATTCAGGGTTTCATTTTAATCTAACAGAATCAAATTAAAAATTTTGGAAAATGAGATAAAATGTGTAGTAAGGTTGGGCTCCTAAATACTAAGGACATCGAGTGTAAGATCGTCGATGATTAAATTAGGAACAAATTCAAATAACTCGTAAAGCTTGACAAAAATAAAAAATAATACTAAAAAATGTAAGAAAATAAATATTTTAATAAATAGAGCTCCTTGAGATGAGTCTAAGTATGTTTGTTTCATTTCGATTAGACTTTGTTTCGAATGTAACCTAAACACAAAAGTGAACAAGCATAAAATTAAGAAATTATTATTTAATATTTTGAAAATATTTCATAAATATGAAGTAAGAAAAATTAACTATTTCTATATATTGAAATCAAAGTGATATAAATGTCACAATAGAGGAGAATTAGTGTTTAATCATGTTATAAGCAAATGAAAAAAATAATTGAACAATTGTAATAAATTTTATTGAAAACTTGCATTCCAAAAAACTAGACAGACCTACTATAGCAATCAAGATTATATAAAATTAGATAAATATGAAAATGCCATGTCAATAGGCAAAAACTTTGGAAAACAAAATGTTTAAAAATTTTAAAAAAAATATTTAATTTGATAGAACCCATCGTGACAAATCCAATGTTTGATTCATCTCCATCAGACATTATTTTGAACAAATGTTAATTACAAAAATAAATAAGTATAAACAATAATAGTGAATTATTTTAATATTAAGAAAATATATATTAAAGATAAAATGTGATAAATTGAAAAAAAAATACATAAAAATCAAATCAAAACATTCAAAATGTCACATGGGAGGAGATTAAGAGTTACATATTAATATAACCAAATTAAAGTGAGAATTTTTTTTAAAACTGAGATAAATTATTCAAGAAAGTTTCATTCCAAGACACTACAAAGATTTAGTGTAACATCATTGATAATAAAACTAGGGATGAATAAAAATGTCTTCTAAATTATGTAGAAATCCTCAAAATTAAAATATTTGAAAATTTAGAAATAAATATTAAATTGGATAAGTGACATCTCCAACTAGATTGGTTTCTCTTTGTTTTTACATATTTTGAACAATTATTAATCTCCAAAGTTAAAAATCAAAACTAAGAATAAAATATTTTTAATATAAAGCAAATATATATTAAATCTAGGATAGGATACATTGAGGTAATGCAATATAATCGAACCAAAGTAATGTTAATGTCACAAGTGAGGAGAATTATTATTTTAGAGAAATATAGCTATACCAAAGAGAAACTTTTCCAAAAATAGGATAGATTAAATAAGAAAGATGCATTCCATGATAATAAAGAGATCAAAAGTAACATCCTTTATTATCATGTCATATGTGGGTCAAAATGCCTAAAGAGTAAGAAATGCCTCATAAAAATATTCAAAAAAATACAAGAAAATTTTTAGTTTTAAAGAGCTAATCGCAAAAAATGAAATGAAGTTTGTTTCATCTCAATTGGACATCATTTGGAATTACTGTCAATTATAAAGATAAATAAGCATAAATAATAATCATTTTCTTTGATTTTTTGTGGTTTATGAGATATTTGGATTCATGCCTAAATTGTTGATCAAAGAGCTCGCACTTGATCTCTTACAACCAAAGAATTCGACTATCTTATTCAAATTATTAATTTTTTTAAAATTTTCAATTTAATTTTGAAATAAAACCGAAAAGCTCTAATTATCCTCTTGTGTTCCTCCTAAGTTGCTTTAATTTTGTAGTGTTGCATTGCCATAATTTATCTCATTTCAATTTTACAATATTTTTATTTAATGATAATATAATAGTCTATTATTACTTAGTTTTAATTACCTTTGTAATTCTAGTAATCCCAAACATCAACAAACTTGTCACGATGATCTTTATCAATTTATATATTAATTTTTTAAGAAAATCTTACTTTGTGTCCTTTTGGTGCACTTGAAAAGTTGTTTTGCACTTGATTTGACTTTCAATGATGTTATTGTCTGTCTCTTTAGTACCTTAGAATGAAACTTTGCCATATAATTTCTATTTTCTCGAATGATTTGCACTGTTCAAGCTACATTACTATGTAGCTCTAATTAAGTTATAATGTGACCTCTACAATGCATCCATTTTTTATATTACATTCGTTTCATTTATATCATTTTGGAATTAAAATATGTTTACATTAAATTAAAAATAATAATATTTCATGATTTAATAATTATTTTTATATTTCATAAAAATTCCAAATGTTGTGCAATTAAGATGAAATAATGTTGTCGGAATCATATCAACAAGCCTTATCCTATAAAATATTTATTTTTAGATTTTAAAGTTTTATTCTTATGTTTTATGCTATTAATTAGTCATTTTATTTTGTATATGATTAGATCATCAAGGATGTCATGCTTGGTCTTTTTAGTATCATAGAATTTCTTTTTACCCTACAAGTTATATCATTTCTTCATTTTTTTTATTTTATTTAGATACATTACTATAAAACTCCAGTTCCCCTTTTTGCTTGACCTTTAGATACTTTGAGTTGGATATATAACATTAGTTTAATTTATCTCCATTCACCATTAATAGATATTTGTTTAGAATAAAAATATTTTGTTTAATATTTATGATGATTTATTTTGGAAACTCATAGTTATTCGAAAAGTGGTATGATGATGATGAAACAACATCTTTGCACTCTTATCATTGATCTCTATCTAATTGAATATTCCTTTTAAAAATATTCTATTTTTCATTCTTTGTTGCACTTTACAAGTTTTTTTATGTCTCATTCATTGATCATGGACATCATACTCAATCTACTTAGTAACATAGAATCAAACTTATACAATTTTTCTCCTTTCATCACATGTTTTTGTTTTGTGTGGTTATACCATTATATAAATCTAAATACCCTCCTAAATTATTTTAACATTGATATGATTAGACTGCAATTCTTTACGTTAAAATGGAACATTTTAACATTAATATATTTTTACTTAAAATTCAAATAATGATTAATTATTTCATATTGTTATTTAATTTTTTTTCCATTCTTAACAAAGTCTAATTGAGGTGAAAAAAAATGCTTTTGGACACTTCTCAATAAGCATTACTAAATTAAATAATCAATTTTTTAATTATTTTATTTGGAATGTGGTTTACAAAATATTTTATTTTGTGCATAATTTGATGATCAAGGATTTTACACATAATCAAAGATTTTACACTCAATTTTCTTAGTATTTATTAGTGATAATTTATTTTATTATTTATCTTATTTCTTCAACATTTTCTCTTTTCTTTAATTATATTCTTTCAAAACTCCAATTCTCCTCTTGTGTGACATTTACATCCTTTAGATTTGGTTGTAATCCATTGCTACAATTTCATTTCAGCTTTAACATATACTTAATATTAAAATTATAATTAATTAAAATTTATATTTAATAACTTTGGTAATTCATACTATTTCTAAATGAGATATGATGGATATGAAACAAATGTCATAAGACTCACCTTGACAAGCTCAATTGGATAAATATTTAATTTAATATTTTGAAATATTTTATTATCTAGGTTTTTTATTACTTTATAAGATATTTCGATTCACACTGAGTTTATATCGTGGTTACTACTCTCAATCTCCTTAGTATTTGGAAATGCAATTTTTCCATATAATGTGTCTCACAACTTCAAATTTTATGTCTTGATTATGTCATATTAATGTGAATGAATTACCTACTCTCCTTTAACCATTAAAGTGTCTTTATTTGCTTATATAATATTTTGTCAATTTGTTGTATTTTAGAATCACAATTTGTTTACAAACAATTAAAATAATAACATATTATTATTTATGCTTATTTGTGTTATTGGTACCTAGTCGTTGGAATCACCTTGATAAGTTCTACCTAATTAATTATTAATTTTTGTACTTTGAAATATTTGGTGTTCTAAATTTTCAACATGCTTTTCAAATCATTTAATTTATCCCTACTTTGACTATTTATGATGTTATTGCTATTCTCTTTAGTATTTTGGAATACAAATTTTCTATAAAATATATCACATTTTTTAAGTTTTCACAAAGAATTCTTTATGTTATCATTAAACTCTTATTCTTTATTTGTGTGAGCTTTACATCATTTGGATTGGGTTAACTAAATTGCTTTAATTTATTTCATCTTTAGCATTAATATATATCTAATTAAAACTAAATACATAATTTTTTATAATTTTATATAATTTACTTAAAAAATTTGTAGCAATTAAAATCGTAGTAAAATTGAGACAACAAATATAATTAGAATCATTCTTTCGAGATCTATTCAATAACATACTATTTTTTATATTTAAAATATTAGATTTTCTTGTTCTTTTCTATGATTTATGAAGCATTTTTAGTTTGTCCACCATTGGCCAACTAGCGATACAATGCATGGTATATTTAGTATCTTTGAAGTCCACTTTTTTTGACAATTTATATCATTTTTTCAATAACTCCTTTGATTTCGTTAATTTCCTATGATTTTATAATTCTCCTCTCAAGTAATATTTAGAGGACTTTGATTTTATCAAATTATATTTCTTTAATGTTTCTCATTTTAGCTTGAACTTATATTGCATTAATTTTAAACAAATAAATTATTATCTTTTTGTGTTTGTTTACTTTAATAATTTGCAATAACATAAAACGAGGTCAATTCAAAGTGAAAAAACATTGTTGGATTCATCTTACCAAGATAAGTACAATTAAGTATTCTTTTAATGTTTTTATGGATATTATTTTGTTGGATTTATGGAAATTTTTTGAGACTTTTTTATTCATATCCAATTGGTGATCGAGGCTACTGCACTCAATCTCTTTAGTAATAAGAATATAAAGTTTGACATCCTCAATCATTAAATTAGGCACAAATCAAAATGTCTCATGAAGTATGCTAAAATCTTAAAACAAAAAATATTAAAAAACTATAAAAATAAATTTTTAATTAAAACAACTAATAGATATAAGTCCAACGACATTTGTTTCCTCTCTATCAGACCTTAGGAATAATTACTAAAAATTAAAAAAAAATCAATAACAATAAAAAAGAAAATAGTTTTTAATAAATGTTTATATAATAAAGATAAAATAGAATAAGTTGAAGTAATGCATATAAGCATATCAAATATATGTTTATATCACTTGAGAGCACATTTAATGAAACATAGTAATATTGTAAAATATAGGCAAAACCTTTGAGGAAAAGAGATATATTTAATGTGAAATCTACAATACAAGCAATTAAAGAGATTATGTGTAACATCCTTGATAATCAAATAAGCTACAAATTGAAATAGCCTTCTAAACAAGCTAAAATGTTTAATTTGTCTCGATCAAGCTTTCTTTGGTGTTGCTACAGGTTAAAAAAATTAATAAGCAAAAACAATAGTAAATTATTTTTTTAATAATAAGTAAAGTTATACAAAAGTTGGAATAACATAAATGCAAGTAATATAACATAAAAAAGCAATACAAAGTTAATGTATAAATAGAATAGAGTTAGAGTTTCATAGTAATATGAGAAAATAAAAGAAAAAATTTTAAAAATATGATAACTAGCATAAAAAATTTGTATTAGAAGATTTCTAGAAGATCGAGTGTAACATGATCAACAAATAATGTAGGTTACAAAAGGACCCATAACTTCTATTAAAATAAATGTCAAATACAATTTTTGAAATATAAAAGTTAACATTTAAAAAGGTAAAGCTCATTAAGATGCATTGAATGAAAATTTTTTGCTCTCGATAAGACCCTGTTTGTAATTACAACAAATTAGGAAAGCAAACCAACATAATGAATAATAAATTATTGCTTTCAATATTAAGTAAATATATATTAAAGTTAAAATGTTTTAAGTTGAAGTAAAGCAACTTAACTAAATCAAAATGTTATAATGGTGATGTGAAAGGAGATTTATAGTCGCATAAGCAAATAAAAGAAAAAAAATTAAAGAATTGAAATAAATTTTATTTAAAAGGTGCTATCCAAGATTATAACACTTTTGATTGTATATCTTTCACAATCGAATTAGATATGAATGAAAATTATTCGAAACACATGACAAAATAAGAAAATCCAACATTTATATATATATAAAAATAAATATAAAGTTGGATACTTCTCATCATGACGAGTTTACAATAATTGTTTTATATTTTTGCCCAATTTATGATAGATTTAATTTGTACATAATCTTATTATGAATGATGTTACACTCGATCTCTTTAGTATATTGGAATTAATCTTTTTCCTAGAATGTGTAATTTTGTTGAAATGTTTTGCATTAATTTAGTTATATTACTCTATAACTCTAAATGTTCTCTCATATGACCATTATAATGCCTTTATTTTGTTATATTAAATTGCTTCATTCTCGATTTGGTTGAAGGAACTCATTGGTCATGAAGCAAGAAGATTTAGCATTTAAAAATTAATTTTTTAATTTAAAAATGTTCCTTTTAGCTATGGTTTAGGCAACCTCCTTGAGACATTTAGATTAACACCTATTTCAGGGATATGGAATGCTACAACAAATCTATTTAGTATCTTGAAATGCAACATTCCCAAATAATTTCCCTTAATAGTTCAAACTTTTCACAGTGCTTTGGATATATGACTATTAAACAATAATTGTCCTCTTATGTGACCTTCACTTTGTTTTGATCTTGTATTACCTTTTTTGAAATTTATCTCATTTCTACATTAACATATATTTGCTTAATATTAAAAAAACTGATTATTAATACTTATTTACTTTAATATTAAATTTAAAGTTATTTTTTTTTATCATTTTAGGTACTTTTATTTCAAAGGATTTGATGCATTATTAGACATTTTAAACTATGTTTTATTTAATAATCTAAGATGTCAAACTAGATCTTACTACTACCTTGGAATGTAATTATCCAGAAAATTTATCTCATTTCTATAAATTTTAGCTTCAAATTAGTTATATTAAAATAAATCCATAATGAACACTCATGTGACCTTTAAATTGATTTTCATTTGTCTTATTACCATGCATGAATTTATCCCATTTTAGCTTTACTTTATATTTTGTTAACATTCAAACAATACTTTATTATTTATGCTTGTTTACTTTGAAAATTTGTTGTTATTCCAAAAGAGGTTTGATCGAGATGAAAGAAACATCATTGGATTTTCATCTTTAAGGTTAATCTATTTAAATACTTTTTTTTATATTTTTAAATATTTTATTTGACTACAATTTTAGCACACTTTGTAGGGAATATAAAATTGTACCTATTTTATGATTGAGAATGTTACAGTCAATCTCCATATTGTATTTGAATGTAATATTGCCACATAATTTATCTTGTTCTATTTTTTTTTGCTTTGATTTTGTTGTTTCATAATGAATGTTCTATTCTCTTCTTATGTGACCTTTCTTTCACTTTGAATTTGTTATATTATGTTGTTTGAACTTATCTCATTTTTACCATCAATATATACTTACATAATATTAAAAAATATTTTTGTTAGTTATGCTTATTTATTATCACAATTTATTGTAATACATAATAATGACTAACAAGACCAATCTAATCAAAAATTCTTTTTTATATTCTTAAATATGATATTTTCTAGGATTTTTTAAAGCTTTTAAAGGTATTTTGATTCCAAGTTAATTTTATATTAAGAATATTACACTCAATCTTCTCAGCAATTTGAATGAAACTTTACTATATCATTTTTCTTATTGTGACAAATTTTTTATTTTAAATTGGTCATATTACTATGACACACTAATTTTCCTATTTTATGACATCTACTTTGCTTTTATTTAGTTAATTTACATTTATAATTTTTAAAAAAATTCTTCTTTTAAATGTCTCAAAATAATATTAAATAACAATTAGTATTATTTAAGCTTATATAATTTTATAATTAACACTAACCTAAGCTAATATCCATTCAAGGGAAAAAACATCATTCGACACATGTTGAGAAGCTTTATCAAATTAAATATTAATTGTTATATTTCATAAATATTTTATTTTCTTAAGTTATAGAAAAATTTAAGAGACATTTCAATTCATACCTTTTTTGGTAGATAATTATGTTGCACTTCATACGCGTATTTTCTTGGAATGATATTTTCATGAGTAATTTTAGTCATTACTTCAAAATGTTTTTCCTTGATTTCTTTATATTTATATACAACTCTTATTCTATCCTCATGTGACCTCTACATTATTTTTATTTGAATATATTACATAGTTTAAAATATCTAATTTTAACTTAATTTTGTTATTACATAAGGTTAGGAAAAAGATGTTAATATTTATGCTTATTTATGTCAATAATTCATAGTAATTACAAATGAGGTTTGATGAGGAACACATAATTGTTGTTGGACTAATCTCGATGAAGTTAATTTAATTAAATAATTATTTTTTATTTTAAAATATTTATTTATGGTTTTGACACAATTTACTAAAGGTTTTCATTCCTTATTAATTTGATGAATGAGGATGTTATACCTCATCTACTTAGAATCTTGGAATACGACTTCCTTAAATGATTTATCTTTGTTTTTCAAATTTTTTGACGTCATTTGGTTATATTACTAACTAAAATCTCTTATAATGTGACTTTTATATTACTTTAATTAAGTTTTTTTTAACTTTAACAAATATTTACTTGATATTAAAAAAAATACTTTAGCATTTTGTCGTTTAGATTTTATTCTCTTTTTTGTAGTAGTTACAACGAAGATTCGATCAAGCTGAAATAAATGTCATTGGATTCATCATGATATGGTTTACGAAATTAAATAATCTTTTTTTAATTTTTTTAAAAAAACTTTTCTATGTTTCACAATCAAGAATGTTACACTCGATCTCCTTAGTTTCTGGGAAAACAACTTTCCATTATAATATATCTTATTCTTCTAGTCTTTTTATTTTATTTGGATATGTTATTATATTAATCTAAATCTCTGTTTATGTCATTCATAACTTAATTTTTTTTGCTGCATTACATTCCTTTAATTTGCATATTATTAATTTAATATTTTATCAATATTTATTCTTATTGTTTTATAATTTGTAGTAAATCCAACCAAGGTTTGATTAATAAAAAAGCTATTATCATTCGACTCATCTCGTTCAGTCCTATCCAATCAAATTTTTTTGTTATATTTTTTTTAAATATATGCTTTCTAAGGGTTTTAATATGCTCTTCGAGTTATTTCTTTTCGTATCTAATTTGACTAGCTGGAATGCAACTTTCACGTAGAATTCATCTCTATTTTTAAAATTATTTTTTCCAATTTAGTTATATTAATAATATAACTCTAAGCCTCATCTCCCATGACCTTTATGATGTTTTGATTTGTTTATATTACATTTCATCAACTTATCAAATTTAATCTTTAATTTATATTTATTTAATATGAAATTTAAAATTTATTATTATTTGTGATGATTTATTTCAAGATTTGTAGTAGTTCTAATCAATGTGAAAGTTAGACAAAACTAACATAATAAACTAGTCTAGTTGAGCTTCATGAAATTAAATATTTATTTTTACATTTTTAAAATCATTATGTTCTTAAATTTTTTCATAATTTACAACACCTTTTATTTTAATTTATTTCAAAATTAGGGATGTTACACTCAAATACATTAGTAGTTAGAGTACAATTTTCCCATAAAATGTATCTCATTTTTTAAAATCTTTTTCCTTTCTTTTGTTAAATTATAGTGTTACTCTAAATTTCACATAGTATGACCATGACATCACTTTGATTTGGACATGTTTTATTACTTTAATTTATTTTATTTTAGCTATAATATGCATTTACTTAATATTAAAATAAATATTTATCATTATTAATGCCTATTTCCTTTCATAAATCAATATAACTGTGATATTGGTATAATTTAGATGAAACAAATATTGTTAGACTCATCTTAATGAGCTATAGTGGTTGTTAAGTGCCTATTCTACTTCTTTTCAATTTCTTTTAATCTATCAACTCATCTCCTTCACATTTCCAAATTATTTATTTCAACATCTATGTATTCTTTATTTAACAAATATTCACAACAATATAACAAAGATTGTTAAATCCTTATGAAACTAACTATTAAAAACCATATGATTTTTTATCTTCAAAAAAGTGCTATACGATCACCAAAATGTAATTATTGATATGTGAGTTTTAAGAAAACGATTAGTTGAATAACCTCTTTTTGAAGTTAATTGTACTATATAATGTTCCAATTGTATGATACGAACCTTTGAATGCAATTCACAACAATGTTAAATGCTTCAATCATTACTTCTAACAAGTAAAACATAGTCTAATGCACTCATCTTATTATTGGAATTGACATATACCATGAAATACTCTAACTTAAGTGTTTAACACTTGCTATCCTTGGCTTGCCCAACCATCTACTTAATATTCTTTTACCATAAGACTTGTATATGAAACCATGGTCTATCACTACGCAGCTAATCATATGGTACATTGAGGTAGATAGAACAATCTGATGTTCTAGGCAATGGTTTGTTCCAGCGTCAATCACACAATGTGTTTAGTCTAATGATAATTATTATAAAGTTAGGCCACAAAATAGAACTTAGTAATATCAACTGAATCACAAAAAAATAAAAAACTAAAGCTTGACTAGCATATAACATTACATGTAATAGAAAACAATAATAAAAATATAACATAATTTTTTTACTCTATAAAAAGCAATGTTAAACGTTTATTGCTCACTCAACCAATGTTGAATTTTTTTATTGTCCTTTAGTCTCCCCCCCAAGATTTTCCTAATCTCCCCCTTCCAAAAATTTCATCACATTCAATTTTACTTATAAAATTTAAAAGAAAAGAAAGGCAAGGTGGGTTGCTTTAATGTACATTAACCAAAAAATTGTCAAAAAAAATATTTTTTCTTTTTCTTCATAAAATTTATAGAAATTTAAATTGACTATCAAAATTTATGAACATTATATTTGCACAATAAGCACACTAAGACTTCAATAATATGCCTATATTTGAAATGCAACTATGGGTGGCATGGCACTCTTTTTAATGAAAACAAATTTCTTAATTATAGATTAGCACATTATAAGATAATTTTTAAAATAATAATTCAAATTTAAGTAAGGTAGGGTTGTCAAAATGTCTATTGCATATAAAAATGTTCTTCATACATTAAAATATTTTAGTATATATGTACTTCAATGCATCTTTAACTTCTTAGTTGGCTTCCATTTATGTTTAATCAATCTAATTGATTTCGACTATGGCGGTAAATTTTATTATTGGCCATTTTGTTTCTCTCCTAGGTATTGGACTAGTTACACTTAATATGATGAATAAGACTAAATTTCAATTTCCTTAGAATCATGTTAGATCATAATTAATGGTCAGTCAGCAATGTGTCTTTTTTATGATGTACAAAAAATTTTCGAAGCCCAACATAATTTGGTTAAATTCCTTTCATTATCAAATGTAAATATTCTTATTAAATGACTTAACTTAAGAAAATCTTGCTGACCATCTTGGGCTTAATTTCTTTATGAAAGGGCTTATCTAAGTCTTTAGTAATTTTACTTGTCTCTTATTATTTTAATTTTTTTTCCTTCTCCTACAAAAAGGTAAAATTGAATTTCAACGTTGGTTGAGAAGCAACTTTTATAACTAAAATCTTTTATGGGTTTGTGCCTACCCAATTTCCATAAAGTCTAATACACATGCCCTCATCATAACTTTAAAATTCTTAATAGTTATTTTATTTTGCCATTTCTCAATTTTTGGAAAGTTGTAATCAATGTGAATTGAGTATTTGGTACTTTATTCATTTTTTCACCATACTGCCAAAATCAACTTAGGATATCTATTAGGGCTAATAACTTTTTAATATCCATTTATGTAATAACTTGTTTAAATATAGCTAATTTAACTTTTATCAAAAATGTTGTTCTGATAAAGAAGCAATGTGCAACTTTAGTTAACATATATAGAACTACAAATGCTAAAGCATATTCTATAGACTTAAAGTGCATATGGGAGTCATAATTACCCCGAAAGCCTAGTACATAATGCCTTATCTTGAGTGTTTCTTAAGCATTTCATTTTGTTTGAGGGGAAAAGCTGTTCTAAAACTTAATTAGGTATGCCACAACAATTCTAGATCCCCTTTAAAGATAATCAATTTTTAAAATTCATTATGGCTTACAACATGTTAAGCGTATAGCAGAGCAAACATTTCTAGTAAAAAGCTAGTTCTATTCGTTAAGCAATGTGGTAATTTGGTAAATCTTTCCATAAAAATCAATAATAAATCATATTTTAAAGGATTTTTGGTTGTACAAAAATAAATTCAATGCTATTACGTTCCTATTCATACTACGAAATTTTTTAAAGTTTAAAATAATCCATTAGACTTATGTTGCAGACCCTTCATTTGTTGGCAAACATGACTTTTTTTGTTATTAACCAACATCCATGTTGAAACAATGCATCAGTAATTAAGTTTCAATTTTTTACTCAACTTATTATGCCTTTTTGAATCAACTTTTAATATTTTGCATCGTTTTTTCTCAATAAACTACAGTTCTATTACTTATTTCAATAAATTCTTTACATAGATCTAATAGAAATTTTGTTGATGATGTATAAAACTAATATATTTAAGCTACTACATCAAAGTTTACTTCTCTAATGTTGCTTGGGCTTTGTGAAGAAGTCTACATTATGATGTTCTGGTCTACCTTAATGTTGTACTCCTATTATCATAGTATTATCAATATTAATTAGGATGGTACATAACTTAAGCATTCTTAACTATGAACATTAAGCAACAAATCTTGTGGTAGCTATCCATCCTATAATGCACCAATTTTAGATGGTGTGTTTATACCTATTTTTCATGAAGGTTCCCCAAAATGTTAAAGAATTGATGAACAGTCACAAAAGTTTTGTAGGTGAACACCTTGATTTTAATGGCAATATTTTTAAAACAAAAGCCATTTTCACTAGTGGGATAGATATCTTTGTCCATGATGTTCGATGGAAATCACTAGGGTTGTTCGAGACTTTTTAGAAGAAATTTACAATTGATATTTTGATTCATTTAATAATTTCTTTTGGTGAATCCAACACCATTAAAAAGTTATTAGGCATAGAATTTAATAGACTTTTGATAATCATTTGATATTGCAACCAATCATTTATTTTTATTAGTTATTGATGATGTATTAGTTTGTTGATGCTTTATTTTTTCAATTAAACATTTTTATTCTAAGTGGTTTAACAGTCAAAAGATTATTTCACAATGACATTTTTGTCTCAACTAAATTTACCTTCTATTTTGTGCTTTATTTAACATAATAGACATGCTTTTTTGTAGATTAATTCTTTGACTTGACATTTTTTGAATTAGGCACATAAAATCCATTTCAAAGATTATTTCCTTAATATTTTGATCATGATGATGTCACACCAAAATGAATGACTGGTCATAGGTATACAACAACTTGGAGTGGAAACGTTGTCAATTTTTCCACCACAATGTAAGTTCTATATTCCATCACTTAATGCATAAGCTGCATTATTAGTAAAGTAGGTGATATGACATTTGCATGTTCCACATTTATAGCTTTGAAAAAGTCACACGGCCATCCTGTAATAATTATAAAGCTAAAATGATGATAGTGTTTAAGTGGATGATTGAATTTACTGTGGAATCAAAACAAACAAACTAAACAAAATATCCCAATTAAGATAATCAAATTTCCACTTTTTATTTATTGATTTAACTCTCCAATACACTAAGTTTTTTTAGCAATTTTGCAATCTTTAATATGTTGCACTGTTTTTGTAATCCTTTTAGTAATTAATTTTTGTCAAGGTCTTACCAATTAGGGTGCGAAACTTCATTGTATTCATCTCATTAAATGATTATATAGTTTATGATTTTTAATTTCGATAGCCATCAATTTACTATAGGTGAAAGAATTGTACCTTATTAAAAAAATATTTGGTGGACTATAGAAAATTTTGTGTGATAATGAATCAGCAATATCTATAGAATTGATCATATATCCATCAAAGATTGTTGTGCTCTCACCATTATGTCCTTCCACTATACTCTTAAGCTTTTATTTGTTAACTTGTCAAGTAAGTGATTCAGTTTATTCTTTATTAATAAGGCTTGGTATGTGGCATTGGAACCCTTTTGTAGTTTTCTAACAATAATTGCATCTTGAGGTTCATGATAGATTCTAAAAATTTTTAATATCCTCTCTTGCTATCTAATATTTTCCTATAATCCAATTTGTATCCTTGTCTTGAAATTTTTAAAAGAAAACTTTACACTTTTGGAAAATACTAACAAGTGAAAATATTTTTAATTTTATTCTCTACCTCTAACCACTTAACACTTGCTTTTTATTTGTAATATAATACAATCTCAGCTTGGCAAAAGATTAAATTTACTTGTGATTCAAAACATTTGCTAATGAATTCTTTTCAAATTTGCTTCCAATTATGTCCTTATAACTATCTTTAATGTACATTTGAGACTTCCTAGTTTAGTACAATATTGTTACAATGCAAATGCTTTTATAAAAAGCACTCAATTATCTTTTATCATTTAAATGAATGCTTGATCCTAAAACCACAAGTGTATACATCCAAATTACTTAGATTTACTTGAAGTAGCTTAATGCAATTGTAAGAGACTTGGTGCACGTTAAGAGATTACATTGCTAAGATGGCGTATTTAGAAGTGAAGAAATAATTTAATCATGTTTTTGTTGGATAGTAGTTCATGTATTCCCATCCAAGTAAGAGCCCAATTCCATTTTCCATATTAGTTGAAGGACCATTCAAGTACATTTAGATAAATTAATGATGAGTCTTAACAAGGGATTGCGAGCCTCAACTAAATTTGCTTCTTGGTTGATATTTTCAAAGTATTCACTTAGATTTGAGATGACATTAAAGTCCTCAACAACTAACCAATATTTTCATAATTAGATGTACTTATGGCACTGTAGTTTTGACCATAATGATTTCCTTTGGTTTCTAGTGTTTTTCTAAAATATAGTAAAGAGGTATGCATATAAATTTATGTTCCCTTAATTCACTTTAAAGCATATTTATGCATTAGAGTTATAGATAATATCAAAAATTAGTTGCCCACATAATAAATCCACATCATATTTAATTAGTTGTGTGCTACTCTGAAGCTTTAATTTAAATGAATAAAGGGATATATTGATGGACGTAACCATTTGCATGAATAAGCTTCTTAGATTATGGAGTGCAAGATTACATATTAAACTCTATAGTGTAGTCAAGTGTTCCATGTTATTATGGACTTCCATAGGACACTACATGTAGTAGATTATGTAATCACTAGTGTTATTGGATTTTGAAGTATTGGTGTTATAGGAATGAAGGAAATGGCAACATAGTGGTTGGATATTTGTCATCTAATCACCGACATCATGTAATAATGAGATTATTGCGAATTAGTGAAATTGTCATAGTTACTTGATTAGTTCATATTATTAGAATTATCTTAGGAGGGAAGTGATTAGTGCAGTCGTATTATGGTTTTGTCCTGGGTTATGAATCAGGATTGTTGGGTAGGCTAAAGCCCTATTGTATGACGTTTTAACCTATTAACTTAACTTACTAAGTTACACTAAAATTTATGAACTAAGATTGTTGGGCAGGCTAACAGACACCTTCGAATACATGTCAATCTAGGGAGTTAGGAGGAATCATTTGGAGTTAGAGTTGAGGTGGTTGGGTTTATACATAATAGTAGTATTGGTGCTTATTAGTCTAATAAATGATGTTTTAGTTTCTAATAGTCACCTTTCTACTTGTTACAAAAACATGTGGGTTTATCATTTGCCATGGTTTTATCAACTAATTAATGTACTATGTTGTTAATCCAATACATATTTTCTTATTAATTTTATTTTGTATATTTTGGCATCAAGGATTATAAGCGGCCTAAATTACTTATTTTTGGCATCATTGCTTATAAGTACCTTTTCTATATTAGTGTATCTTTTTGGGTAACATCCAATTAGAGTAAAATAGATTCTTAATTAATTAATCAAAAAGTTAGTAAAGGAACATGGTTCAGTCAGGGTGATAAGTATGATTATGATGAGTAAATTAGAGGATCATAACTTCCTATTTTAACATCGTGCATGCAAACTAGAGGAGATAGCTGTGTTGGTCCAAAGGTTGTATTACACCATAGGATTTTAAAAACATTGGCTAGATGTAACACTCACCCTTATCTATTTGTAGGCATACTTCAGATAAATATTGGTGTAAAGGACAACTCTAGCAATTTGTAGTGCTGCTTGTTGATGCATGACATTAGAAACTAATAGTTTATCAGGGACATATGATGAAAAATGATGGTTAAGAACTACATAAGGAAATAACGTAGTATATAAAAAGCTTCACAATTAATTTATAATATTACTTTTGTTATCATTATTAGATAAATAATTTTAGTTGGTTAATTTTTGAAATAAGTGATAATGACAACTATTAAAATAATTTTCCAAACAAGGGAGATGAATGCCAAATATGAAAAAAGTAAACTATAAGCAATATAATGGTAACATAATCAATTGACTTTGTATAATTTGATCATAAAAAGCAAGCAAAAATTGTTAATCAAATAACAATATTTTAATCATAGTGTTAATAGTACTTATTAAGGAGGTGAATTTATGATGGAAAATTATGAAATTTTTATTAACATAAATAACCGAGGGCACCATCATTTTTTCTTCATCATTAACAGCAACCTTTCGCACCTTTCGCACCCTGAACATGACCTTAAAAGTAAGAGTGGCATTCTCCAAATCTAACCAACATTCTTGTGGTGTACCCCAAAAATTGATACTTTTCCTCACAACAAATTATCATGCAAGGTAACTAAAGAAGTAGCTCACTCCATGTAAGGTAACTTACCAATATGTACTAGCATGCCCATGCCATGAGAGGAAACATGGTAACATGGGAGAAGGCATATCTACAAAAATCTATGATATGAAATAAATGATTGCATGGTTCATAAGCTATACAAATGACTAACTCTAACAAATGAAATGTAAAACTAAAGATATCAAAGTCCATTACAACAATTCCATATAATCAAAAGTCAACAAATACTAATGATAATGTTGTGTCTGAATAGAAAATTATAACATCATAAAATGGCAACTAGTGAATAATCTTTTAATATATTGACTACAATGCCCCTTTCTGGCACTTTTGGTTGCTCCAATCACTTTACAATGACATATGATACAAGGGAGGGAAGCAAGCTTTTTTTAATAAAGAAACTATAAGCTTTCCTATACAAGGGAGGGGAGCAAGCTTTTGATGATAAAAGGTGTTACACTCGATGCACCATTTACCTTGAAATGCAACTCTCTTATCTAATTTATCTCATTCTTCTAGATGTTTTTCGATAATTTGCTTTTATTATTAGGAAAGTCTAATTTTGTCCTGTCATGTGAACTTTATGTCACATTAATTTTTTTGGTTAGATTGCTTTAATTTATTTTATTTCAACTTTATTATATACTAAATTAATATTAAAATAATAATTTCTTATTATTTATGATTACTTTTTTTTGTAAACTCTTTTGTAATTCTATGCGAGGTCTAATTGAGAAAAATAAATGTCATTAGACTCACATCGATGAGAATTATGAATTTAAATTTTTATTATATATTTTCAAGCACTTATGTTATAGAGTTTTGGCAAGATTTAAGAAAAATTTCTACACTGGATTTGATGATCGAGAATGCTAGACTCGATCTTCTTACTATCTTGAAATGTAATCTTCTCTTATACTTTATTTAATTTTTTCTATTTTTCCACTTTTGCTTGCCTATATTGCTATGTCACTCCAAATATTCACTTATGTAACTTTACATGTCCTACATTTTAATTTATTAAAGCAATAAGTTATTATTATTTACGTATATTTGCTTTTTCTGAAATTTATTGTAATTTTAAACAAAGACCAATTGATGTCAAACAAACATCATGTGACCTATCCTGAAGAGGTCTATAAAAATAAATAATGTTTTTCTTATATTTTTAAATATTATGTTTTTTTAATAGTTCTACATGCATCATGAGACATTATGATTAGTGCCAGAATTAAGAAATGTGGAAATTATGCTTGATCTAAATAGATTCTTAAATTGCAACTTTTAGTTACAATTTATTTCATTTCTTTCAATTTTGTGATTTGATTTCGTTATGTTGCTATGCATGGTTAAATCTGATATTGTGTGACATTTAAATCACTTTGATTTGAAACATCACATTGTTCCAATAAATATCATGCCACCATTGACATATATTTACTTAATATTAAAATAATAGTTTTTTTATTATTTATGCTTACTTTTACTAGCAAATGATGTTTGGAGATGTAAAAAAGCACATTAGACTCATCTCAATGCACTCTATCAAATTAAAATTTTCTTTTAATATATTTAAATATTTTATAGACTTTGGTTTTGAATATTTTATGGGATGGTTTTTTATACCTAATTTTATGATTCATGATGTTACACTTGATCACTTTAATATCTTGGATTAAAAATTTCTTGTTTAATCTATCTATTTTTTCTAAATTTTATTGCTTTAATTCGGTTATATGGTTTTAATTTTTATCCTCTAATGACCTTTATATTTCTTTCATTTGGTTATATTATGTTACATCAATTTATCTTATTTTAAATTTAATATATATTAAATTAATTTTAAAATGATAATTTACAATTATTTATGCATTTTAAATTAGGTGAATTGTTATAATTCTTAATGCTCTAAGGGATATAAGAAATTTTTTTCAACTCATCCTTATAAGGCTATGCAATAAGATAATAATTTTTTTATAATGTCTTTCCAAGGTTTTTGCATCTCATAATTTAACGTTTCCAAATCATTTATCTAATTTTTTCAACTCTTTTGCTTTGATTTAGATATATTACTATGAGAAATTAATTCTTTTATCTTGTGACCTTTGCATTTATTGGATTTTATTTTATTACATTTGTTCAATTTGTCTCATTTGCTCAAATCTTTCACATTTGTTAAGATTTATTACTATTAAACTCCAATTCACTTCTTCTAATAATTCACACATGATTCAATGATCAAAGAATATTACACTCGATCCCTTAATATCATTTAATGATATTTTTAAAAAAAAATTATTTTATTTCTCTAAAGTATTCACTTTGATATGTTTATATTACTATGAAACTATAATTCTGCTCTCATGTAACCTTTACATGTCTTTGATTTGGCTATAATACATTACTTCAGTTTATCTTAGTTTTACTTTATTATATGCTTACTTAATATTTAAATAGTTTTTTGTTTTTATTTATGAGTAATTTTATGGCTATTTTTTTATTAATGTTATTACACTCATGTCAAAATGTTCAATCTAATTAAAAATTAATTTTTATAATTTTAAGTTTTTTATTTTCTAAGTTTTTTATATATTTTAACTTATTTCTCAACTTTTTCACATTGATTTTCTTAAATTAATTTGGAACACTAATCCTCAACTTGTGTGCCCTTTACAAGGCTTTTATTTGGATATTTTTACTTGTCTATAATTTATCATACGTTAGGTTTATTATAAATTTCTTAACGTGAAAATAATAAATAATTATTAATTATGTTTAATTAATTTGGAAATTTTTTATATTTTTAATTGACATCTATTGGAGATGAAAAAACTATTATTTTAATTGTCTTGTTAAGATCTTTTTATTTTATTTTTTTTGCATATTTTTAAAAATTTTATTTGCCATTATTTTGTCATGTTTTGTAAGATATTTTAATGTGCACCTAGTATGATGTTTGAGGATGTTATACTCAATGTTTTTAGTATCTTCGAATTAAATTATCTAATATATTTTAACTCAATTTATCAAATGTTTTGTATTAATTTTTTTATATTATTATGTAAATTTGAATCTTTTTATTTGTGAGATTTCCATTATTTTGATTTGGTTATTTTACATTACTTAAAGTAACCTCATTTTAGTTTTAATATACTTTACTTAATATTAATATAATAGTTTTTTTATTATTTTTTCCTATTTACTTCGTTAATTAGGCATAATTTCAAAACATGTGAGACTCTTCTGAAATAGCTCATTGGACTCATCTTTACAGTATATATTAAACTAAAAATTTATTTTCATATATATATTTTTAGAATTTTTTTATTTTAAAATTGACACACTTTATGCATGAGTTCTTCAATATCATGGAAATGAACTTTTCTTAACAATTTAAATCAGTTATATTAGTTTTTCACTTTAATTTTAACATATTATCATGCAACTCAAAATCTCCTGGTGTGACTTTTCCATCACTCTTATTTATTTTTTTAACATTATATAATTTACCACAATTTAGCTTTAACATATACTTATTATTTAAATTGTAAATTTTTACTATAGATTCTTATTTATTGTGGTAATTGCCAATAATTCAAAATTAGGTCTAAAAAAATTATATTCTTATCATAAAGAGTTATATACATTGTAATATGCATTTTATTATATTTAAATATTTTATTTCCTCGATTTTTAACACTTTAGTTTATCTTAATATTTGTTTTAAAATATCTTTTGCCATTTCTTTTAACTTAATTAGTATTTCCTAATAATTCTAAATATGGTTCAACCTTGATCTAAGAAATATTGTTGGGGTGATCATGACTAACTCTATTAATTGAATAATTATTTTAACATTTCAAAATATTTACTTTTGCATTATTTTCAATATTTTATGAGATATTTAAATTTCAACAAAATTTGATGATCGAGGATTTTACTCTTGAAGTCCTCAGTGTCCTTAAATGCAACTTTGTCACATAATTTATTTAATTTCATCAAAGTTTTTTCTTAGATTTTGTCATATTATTTTATAATAACACTTATATTTCTTTGCATAAATTTATCATAATTTACCTTTAAAATATGTCTACTTGATATTAAAATAAAAAATTTATTATTATTTATGTATATTTAATTTTGTAAATCTCAATAATTTTGAATGAGGTCTAATCTTGGAAAAATTAACACCTTTAGAATCATCTCAATGATCTCTATCTTGTTGAATATTTATTTTTATTTTCTAAAAATGTGGATGTTTTCTTTCACTTAATATGTGTCTTAGAAAAAAAATTTCAAGTACAAATTATCTCAATTCTTTAAATATTTCTCTTTGAAATTGTAATGATATTTTGAAACACTAATTCTCTTATCGTGTGACCTTTACATTACTTTAATTTGATTATCTAATAATGCTTTAATTTATGTAATTTTAGCTTTAATATATCTTTTGTTAATATTATAATAATAGTTTAGTATAATTTATGCTTAATTTCATTGCTAATTCATAGTAATTTAAAATGGGTTCCAACCAAAATGTTTAAAATATTGTTGATATTGTCTCAACAAGCTCAATCCTATAAAATATTTTGACTTTATATTTTAAAATTTTTTTTTGTAGTGTTTTGGTATGCTTAAAGAGACATTTCAATTTCATTTGACTTTACTATCAAGCATTGTTACACTTGATCTCCTTTGTATTTTGGAATATAGATTTCTTACGTAATGTATCATAATTATGGAAATATTTTATTTTCATTTGGTTATTTTATGACGAATACAAAATCTAATCCTACATGACATTTACATCACTTTAATTTTCTATATTATAATGCACAAATTTATTTCATTTCATTATTAATGTATACTTCTTTAGTATTACATCAATATAAATTCTATTATTTATTCTTATTAATTTTTGGAAAAAGTAAAAATTTGAAATGACGATTGATCAGAGATCTAATATCATTAGGCTTATCTCAATAAGCTCTATCATATTAAATATTCAATTTTATGTATTTTAATATTGTTTTTCATGCTTTACAAGACGTTTCTATTCATTCTTCATTTGATGATCGAGGATGTTAAAGTTGATTTCTTTTGTGAAATGGAATACAACTTTCTCAAGTAGTTGATCTAATTTCTTCAATTATTTTGCAATGATTCGGGTATATTATTATGTAATTCTAATTCTCTTCTTGTTGGTTTATTTAGGTTATAGATCATTGCTTTAATTTATCTCATTTCTTCTTCAATATATATTTTCTTTAAATTTAAATAATACTTTATAATTACTTATAATTATTTATTTTAGTAATTTGTAGTCATTCTAAACATAGAGAAAGAATATCATTGGACTCATCTAGATTAAATTTTTATTTTTAGATTTTAGAATATTTTTTCTCACATTTTGGCATGCAATACATGCTATTTTTGACTCATATCTCATTTAATGACGTAGAATGTTTTAGTTAATGTACTTAGTATATTTGGGTGACACTTTCCTCTACAACTTAGTATATTGTCTAAATTACTTTCGAATTATAGTTCACCAATACTATAACCTTCTCATTTCCTTAATTTTATTATATTTTACTACTATAATTTATCTTATTTTATCATTAATATATATCTACTTAATATTTAAGTAATATTTATAATTATTTATATATATTTACTTTTAAGATTCACAATAACTGGAAACAACATATGACAAAGAAGATATAAAACTTGTTATACTCATCTCGACATGCTCCATTGATATTTTTTATTATATTTTCAAATTATTTATGAGATATGTTTTTATTATATTTTATTATATAAGATGTTACACTCAAATTTTTAAATATTTTTAATCACATTTTCAAATACCATATCTCATTTCTCAAAATGATTTGCTTTGATTTTGTTAAATTATAGTGTAACTCTATATCTCATCATTAGATAGAAGTTGACAAGTTATAATCAATTAAATATTAATTTTCATTTTATTAAATAAATTAATTTTTATGTTGATACATCGTTTTATTCCTAATTAGATGATCAATAATGTTAATCAAGATCCCCATAGTATCTTCAAAAATAACTTTCATCAACAATTTATCACATTTCTTTGAATTTTTCACTTCAATTTTGTCATATTACTATTTATCACTAGATTTTATCTTGTATGACCTTTACATTGATTTTATTTTATTAAATTACGTAGTTTTAATTTGTCAATTTAGTTATACTATTTATTTTCTTGATATTAAATATTGTTTTGTTATTGTTTATGTAAATTTAATTTGGTAATTTGTTGTAATTTCAAAGGAGGTTTGATGAAGATGAAACAAATGTTATTTGTCTCACATAAAAGAGCTATATAAAATTACATTTCAGTGTTAATATTTTTAAATATTTTAATTTCTACTTTTTTTCCATATTAAGGATTTTGTATTTTGACCCCTTTTTATTATGCTTTATTTTGTTATAGCAAGCCCTATGTTTTTGTAATTAATTAAATTTGATAAATTTCTAAATTTACATTTTTTTCATGTACTTTATTGGTCATTTTGACTAGTTCTTAAAATTTCCTTTTGATTTGGTTATTCTATAAGGTAATTCTTAATATCCACATGTGTCACCATACATCACCTTCATTTGCTCATATTACTTCACTTCAATTTATGCATTTGAACTTTAATATTTATTTTCTTCACATTATAATAATTTTTAATTATTTTTATGTTTATTCACTTTGCTAATGTTCTTATAAAATTTTTCCCATTTCTTCAAATGTCTGACTTTTATTTTGTTATATTATAATTTAACTCCAAAACTATTTTCCTTTGAACATAACATTACTTTGATTTGGTTAGTCAATTTTCTTTCTTTTAAATCATTGCAATTTTAATATATTTTTACTGAACTTCAAAATATTAATTTATTTTTACTTATTCTTTGTTACATTTATAATTTTCATGAATAACAAATGTGGTCTGAACAACATAAGGCAAAATCATTACACTCATCTTGAAGAGCTATACTGAATTAGACATTTTTTTATATTTTTAAATATGTTATTAAGTAGATTTTAGGCCTATTAAATGCGGTATTTCAATTCAAACAAAACCTTAAGATCAAAGATGTACACTTGACCGCTTTAGTACCTTAGAAAGCAACATTCTATTAAAATTAATCTCATTTCCTCAAAATTTTATGTTTCATTTTGTTCATATTACGTTGTAAACCTAAATCTTCTTTGATATGCCCTTTACATCACTTTGCTTTTCTTATATAAATATTTATTTATTTAACATGGAAATTTAAATTTCCATTTTTATATTTATTTAATTTGGCAATGTGTAATAACTCTAAATGAGGTCTCATCGACATGACATAAATGTCGTTCTATTAGTGTCAACCTATATTATCAAATAAAAAAATTAGTTTTATATTTTTAAACATATACTTCTCAAAATTTTTGTCATATTTTATAAGGAAATTTAATTTGTAACTGACCTAGCGATTGAGGATGTCAAAATCAATCTCCATAGCATCTTGAAAAATAGCTTTCCTAAATAGTTTCTCATTTTATGAAATATTTTTCTTTGATTTTGTTATATTGCTACAAAGCACTAAATCTTCTCTTGTGTGACTTTTACAATAATTTAATTTTGTCATATTATATTTCTTTAATTTGTCATTTCAGAATGATTATATATTAAGTAATATTAAAATAAAAAATTATCATTTATTATTCTTAATTATTTCGATAATCCATAGTAATTTCAAGCTTCAATGGAGACAAAAAAAATATCAGTGGACTCATTTCGATAAGCTCTATTTATATAAAAATTAATTTTAAAATTTTTCAAATTTCTTATTTTCTTTTGTTTTGGAATGTTTTATGAGGTAAAATGATTCGTACAATATTCACTATTGAGAGTATTATGCTTAATCTCTATAGTTTCTTACAATATAGTTTTTATATGCAATTTACCAATTTTTTTAAAATTTTTTTTTCCATTTCATTATATTACTTAATATTAATAAATCATGTATTGTGTGACCTTTATATTGCTTTTATTTGGTTATATTCTATTTTTTCATTTATCTTATATTCATGACTTTATATATCGATAAATAGTAAAATAATAGCTTCTTATTATTTATGTTTGTTTTATTTAGGTATTTGTAGTAATTAAAAATGTGTTTCGATTTAGACACATCTAAATGAGATCTATCTAGTTAAATGTTTATTTAAATATTTTTTTTTTATGTTCTTATATTTTGGAATTTTTAATGTGACTAATTAATTTGTGGCAAATTCTGACTCTCACGAACATTACCAACTATCACTATGTCATCTTGAAATGTAGCATTCCTAAAGACTTTTTCTCTTTTCTTCAATTTTTTTATTTTATTTGGTTATTTATGATGTAAGTGTATATCTCACAATCTGTGAGCCTTGATTCTCTTTTATTTGGATATAATGCATTTCTTTAATTTATCTCATTTCAACATTAATATATCTCTATAAATATTAAATTAATAGATTATTATTTTTTAATTTTAGAATGGAAATTCATAGTAAATCCAAACTACATCTTTAGCAAAAATATGAACATGATTGCACAAGTCTAGATGCGGCCTAACAAATTAAATATTAATTTTAATATTTTTGAAAATTTTTTAATAGTTGTCGTAAAATTTATTGGACAATTTTTATTTACATTACATAATAATCTATGATGTTTTGTTGAATTTCCTATGTTGAAATTCAAAATTCTTATAGAAATTATCTCATCTCTTCAAAAGTTTGGCTATAATTATATTATATTACTATGATAGATTAATTCTACTCTTATGTAACTTTTACATGAAGCAAATTTTATAACACTATATTACTTGAATTAATCTCATTTTTTTTTTATATAATTTTATGTAATGCTAAACAAATTTTTTTTATTATTTGCATCTACCAAACTTTGAAATTCACTGTAGTATGAAAGGAAGATCGACGGAGACAAAACCTAGGTTGTTGGACTTGTTTGAAAATGATCTATCATCCAATTAAATATTCATTTCTATAGTTTTCTTAATATTTTTATATCTTAGTTTTTACATGTTTTATGAGGCATTTTCATTCAGACCAGATTTAAAGACCAAGGATGTTAACTATGATCTTCTTTGTCTCTTGGAATGTAGCTTTGTCGTATACTTTATCTCATTTCAAAATCTTAGGCTTTCATTTAGTTATACAACTATGAAACTCTAATTCTCTTCTTATTTGATGTTTAGATCACTTTGGTTTATGTATATTACATTGCATTAATTTATCTCATTCAACTTTAATATATATTTAATTATCATTAAAATAATAATTAATTATTATTTATGTTTATTTACTTTTGTAATTCTCTTTAATTTTTAAAGAGCTACAATTAAGACTAAATAATCATTATTGGACATTCAATAAGCATTATCAAGGTAAATATTAATTTTTATGTTATTAAAAAATTTATTTTGTTAAATTTTTTCTTACATTACAGGACATTATAATTTGTTCCAAATTTAACAACTAAGGATATTGTATTTGGTATTCTTAGAATATATAATTACTAGATGAACCGTCTTATCATATTAATATTTCACTTTAGTTTTGTCATATTACAATGAAACACTAAATATTTTTTGATGTGACCATTACTTTATTTTCTTATATTGTCATACTTCAGTTTATCTTTTTTTTAATTTTAATATATTCTTACTTGATTTAAAATAATAATTTTCTATTATTTATATTTATTTAAATTAGTAAGTAAAAATAATTTCAACTGAGGTCTAATGGAGAAGAAACAAATGTCATAAGACTTGTCTTAATGAGCTTTAAGTTAAATATTCATTTTTATATCATTAGCTATTGTGTTTCCTAGGGCTTTAGGATGTTTTACTAGATGTTTTAATCCATACCTTGTTTGAAAGTGAAGGATATTATACATGATCTCCTTAGTACCATTGAACGTAGGATGCTCACAAAATTTCACTCATTTTCTCCAATATTATGCTTTTATTTTTTTATATTACCACGAAACTCGAATTCTCTTGTCGTATAAGCTTCAGATAATTTTCATTTAGTTATATTATATTATTTCAACTTTAAATAATATTTATTTAATAATAAAATAATAATTTTTTATTATTTCTGATTATTTACATTTTGTATCCATGGTAATTTTAAATAAAGCATGATCAACTCAAAAAAATGATAATAGCTCATCTTGTTAGGTTCTTTCCAATTGATATCATTTTTAATATTTTTAAATACTTTATTTTTTAGCTTTTTGACATGCTTTAAGAGATAGTTTGATTTGTGTCTACTTTGATTATTAAGGATATCGCACTTATTATTTTTATATCTTGGAAAGTATTTTTCACATACAATTGACCTGATTTATTCAAATCTTTTACTTTTAATATTTTATTTTACTTTGAAACATAATTTTCCTCCAATGTGACCCTATTATTATATTGATTTATTATATTTTATAGATTCAACATCAATTTTATTTGAATATGTTATATTGCTTTAATTTATGCAATTTTAATTTTAATATTTGTATTTGCTCAATATTTAGATTGTAATTACTACTTGTTCTTTTTTTGAGTAATTCAAAGTAATTCCAATCATTATCCATTAAGGCAAAGAAAAAATCATTGGACACATCTCATTATTCTTTATCTAATTAAACATTTTGTTATTACTTAATATTCTTCAGCGTTTGGTATGCTTTATTAAACAATTTGATTTGCACCCAATATGTCTAATAAGAATGTTACACTGAGTCTCTTAAGTACATTAGAATGTAACTTTTATGCATAATTTATCTCATTTTTTTCAAACATTTCACTTTGATTTTCTTACACTACAATGTAAATTGAAATCTCGTAGCATGTGATAATTGTTTTTTTAATTCATTATATTAGATTATTCCAATTTAACTCATTTTGAATTTTAATATATAATCCCTTATCATTCTAATAATAATTATAATTCAATATGCTTATTTCATTTGTTAATTTTTTGTAGCCTCAATCTAAGTGAGATCGAGATGAAACAGACTTCATTGGTTTTGCCATGGTAAAATCTTTTTATCAAAAAAATTATTTTTATATTTTCAAAATTCATTATTTTCTATGGCTTTTGCACACCTTGAAAGACATTTTGATGTTTCCCAAATTTTACAATTGAGGATGTTACACATGAACTCTTTAGTATTTTTGAATATATCTTTTATATATATGATTTCTTTAACTTTTAAAATCTTTTACTTTAACTTGGCTATATTATTATGAAACATTGAATCTTCTCTTAATTGATAATTACATTTCTTTGAATTTGTTTTGTTACATTCATTCAATTTATCTTATTTTAGTTTTCATATTTTTGCACATAATAAAAAAATAATAAATTATTATTTAAGTTCATTTTCAATATTAATTCTGTGAGTTACTAAATTAGGTCTAATGGAAATGAAGTAGACGTCATTAGACTGGCCTCATGAGGCTTGATCTAATTAAATATTTATTTTTTATATTTAAACGATATTATTTTTGAAGAAGTTTGCATGCTTTATAAGACATCTAGATATTCTAATTTGAATTGATGGTTAATTATGTTAAACTGAACCTTCTTAATACCTTCAAAAAAACTTTTTCATATAATTTATCTCATTACTTAACAGTTTCCTTTTAAATTTTATTATGTTACTAGACATCCCTTAATATCCTTGTATGTGATAATAATTTTGCATTAATTTTGTAATATTTTTGCTTAAGTTGAACTTATTTTATTTTTTAATATAAAATTTATTACTATTAAAATATAATATATTTTTTGTTATGCTTATTTACTTTGTTAATTGCAATAATCTTAAAGAGCTCTAATGAAATGAAATGGACATTGTTGGTCTTATCTATTCCATTTTTCATTTTTAAATATTTTATTTTCTAGGAGTTTGGCATTCTTATTTGAAATGTCAACTCCTATCTTCTTTAAAAATCAAGAAAGTTGCTCTTAATCTCTTTAGTTCGTTGAAATAAGACTTTCTATTACAATTTATCACATTTTTTCATAATGCTTTTCTTAGATTTCGTTATATTACTAAGTAACAGTAAATCTTTGCTCATGAGATCTTTACATCACTTTCATTTAATTGTGCTATGTTGCTTTAAGTTATCACATCTTAATTTTGTTATATATTTACTTAATATTAAAATAATAATTATTTATTATTTATGATCACTTAATTTTATAACCCATAATAATTGCAAATAGCATTCAATAAAGACAAAACAAAGATCATCTAACACATCTCGATGAACTTTTCCAATAAAATATTCATTATAAGATATTTCTATTTCTAGCCCTATGATGATCGAGAATATTACAATTGATCATGTTAGTATATTGTGATGAGACATTTTCTATATAATTTATCTTATTTCTTCTAATTTTTTTCTTTAACTTTCTTATATTACTGTGAAAGCAAAATTCTCCACGTATGTGACCTTAACATCATTTTGATTTTATCATTTTATATTCCTACAATTTATCTTATTTTAGTAATAGTTTATATGTACTTTTAAAATAATAATTTTACTATTTTTTTTTAAGTTTACTAAATTGTAGTAATTTTAAATAATGTTTGACAGACAATAAAATAATATTTTCTTTTTATTTGGTCTTAATTATTTGAGAAAGTGATTGTAATTTAGAACAAGACAGGACCTAGATGAAATGAATGTTGTTTTATTTGTCTCGATGATGTTTGTTCATTTAAATATTTATTTTTTATATTTTTAAATGTTTTTATTTTGTAAGATTTTTTCAGATTCTACAAGGCATTTCAATTTATCCAATTTGATAGTAGAAAATGTTATATTTGATAACTCTTAGGATTTAAAATGAAACTTTCTTATATAGTTTATATGATTTTTTTTAAATGTCTCATATTAATTTGGTTAAATTAGTGTGTAACTCTAAATGTTCCTTTGTGTGTGCTTTACATGTCCTTATTTTAGTGAATAACATTGCTTCAATTTATTTAAGTTTGACTTTAATACATATTTTAAGAATATTAAAAATATAATTTCTTATTATTTATGGTTATTTAATTTTATTATTCATATAGATTCCAAGTTATCATCAATTCAGTTGAAACAAAAATCATTGGACTCAGTTTGATGAGTTCAATCTAACTAATATATTCTTTTTCATATTTTTTAATATTATATTTTTTAGTGTTTTGACATGATTTACATGTCTTTTTGATTTCTACTTGATTAAGCAATCTAAGAAGTTGCACTCAATCCTTTTAGTGCATAGGAATGCAAATTTACCTTACAATTTGTTATTTCTAAAAATGTTTTGGTTTGATTTCTTTTTATTACTATGAAACTCTAAATCTATACACATGCAACCTTTACATTACTTTGATTTAGTTATATTACTTGCTTCAATATAACCCATTTCATCATTATTATTTATTTAATTTATATAAAATTATAATTTCTATTATTTATGCCTTTTTAATTTGGTAATTTGTATTAATTCCAAATGAGGAAAAATTAAGATGACATAATTATCATTGGAATCCACTCAATGAGTTTAATCAAATGAATTTTTTTTTATTTTTAAAATATTTTTTCTATGGTTTTGGATGCTTTAATATATATTTTGTTTCATAACTATTTTCATGATTAAAGATATCACACATGGTCACATTATCTTATAATGCACTTTCTAATATACTTCTCCTTGTTTCCACAAAACTTTCTTTTTCACTTTGTTATATTACTATGAAAAAGATTCCATTGGGCTCATATTAATGAGGTTTTCTCAATTAAGAAGTCTTATGTTTTAAATATGTTTCTGAGATTTTTGCATGCTTTAAATGATATTTTTTTGGAACTTAATTGGACAATTGATGATGTTGTACTTTATCTCCTTTGTACATTGTAGCGCATCTTTCCTCAATATTTCACCTCATTTCTTAAAAAGTTTCACTTTTTATTTGTCTATATTGCTATCCAACCCTAATCCTCCTCTCATTTGAAATTTACACGTCCTTGGTAATGTTATATCACATTAATTCACTTTTTCTTATTTTGAGCTAGATTATGTCTTTACTTAACATTAACAAAATTATTCAATATTAAATACACTTATTTACCTTCAAAATTCATACTAATTCCAAATGAAGATAAATCAAGATGAATGTAACATCATTGGATTTCCCTTAACAATTTTTATCCAATTAAGTATTGATTTTTTAATTTTTAAATTCTTTACTTTCAAATATTTTTGCATGCTTTACAAGTCATTTTAATTATTACATTATTTGACAATTGAGGATGTAATACACAATCTTGTTAGCATATTAGAAAGAAGATTTACCAAAAAGTTTACCTCATTATTTCAATTTTTTTCAATTCATTTGGTTGAATTACTACATAACTCTTGTTCTCCTCTCATATGTTATGTACATGTCTTTGAATTGGTTTGATTATCTTGCTTTATTTATGAGATTGGGTTAAATTATGATGACATTTTATTTTAGCTTTATTTATTCTATTGATCATATCACATTTCTATCTTATATATATATATATATATATGTATTTAATATTATACTAATAATTTGTCCTTATTTATTTTTATTTAAGTGAGTAATCCATTGTAATTCAAACAAAGGTCCTATCAATGCAAAACAAACTTTATTGGAAACATCTCGATGAACTATACATAGTTCCCAACTAAAATAACTTATATTAATACTCTTCTCCTAAAGTACTACATAGCATCCTCGTGGATATGCAACTCAAACAAATAGATGATTGATCAAATTTAATTTTCAATATTTTATCCTTTTCAAGGATTTGTTCTATAAACTAATCATTCAAATAATAAAAATAAATGATTAAAAATTCTTTTTCAATTTTATAATTTTTTATTTTATATGCTTTTGGTTTGCATTAAATGGTACTTTGATTCATAGCTTATATGACCACCAAGGATGTAGCACTCGGTCTTCTTATAATTTTGGAATGAAACTTTCCTTTATAACGTATTACATTTCATCAAATTCTTTACTTTAATTTTTTTAATCTTATTAAGGAGCTCTAAATCTCATCTAATGTTACCATTGCATCTCTTAGATATGCATATATTAGTTTGTGTTAATTTATTTATTTTAACATTTATTACAAATGTATTAAGTATTAAAATTGTAATTGATTATTATTTATTCTTATTAAAATTAGTAATTCATTACAATTATAGATGAGGTCTAATTAGGATGAAACAAACATGGTCAAACACATCTCAACGAGCTTTAATCGTCTAAATATTAATTTTGAACTTTTTAAAATATGTTGTTTCTAATGATTTTTTAGTGCTTTGCAAGGCAATTTGATTTCTACTTGATTTGATGATCGATAATGTTTAAGACAGTCTTCAGCATATTCAATAATGCAACTTTTCTCTACCATTTCTATCATTTCTCAAATCATTTTCTTTGATTTGGATTTGTTATTATGAAACTCTAATTATCCTCTCATATAATCTTGACATCACTTTGGTTTTCTTGTAATATAGTACACGAATTTATCTTTTTTCAACATAATTTTTTATTTAGTTAATATTAAAATACCAAATTTGTAATTATGTATGCTTATCTACTTTGAATAATTTTCTAATTCTAGACAAAGATCTATCAGGGTGAAACAAATCTCATTGGTCTTGTCTTAATAAGTTATACCAAGTTAGACATTAATTTGCATATTTTTTTAATTTTAGTTTTTAGAATTTTTTCATGCTTTAAGCTTTATTTTGCTTCGTAAATGATATGACAACCAAGCATATTACACTCAATATCATTAAGATCATTTATTACTATTTTCTCATATACTTTTCTAATTTTTCAACTTCTTTACTTTGATTTGGCTATCTTACTATAAAACCCTAAATAGCCCCTCATGTGGCTACATAAATATCTACTTAATATTAAAAAATAATTTATTAATATTTGTTCTTATTTATGTCATTTATTGCACTAATGTTGATAAGCTCTGTATAATTAAATTTTTTTCTATTTTTTTGAAATATTTTTTATTATATAGTTATGATGCACTTTATTACTATGTAACTCAAAATGTTTACTAATGTGATAATTGCATAACTTTGATTCATTATATTACATTACGTAATTTACCTTATTTCACCACCAATAAATATTTACTTAACATCAAAAAATACTTTATTATTATTTATGTTTATTTAATATATAAATCATAAAAAATCTAGACAAGATTCAAGCAAGAGAAAATTTGAATAACACATTTTGACACGTAGCTAATCTAAAGACTAAGCAAGTTACACACAATCACCTTAAAATCTTCGAATGTATCTCTTATTCTGCACTCCTATGACATTTACATTTCTTTGTTTTAGCCATATTACACTACTTCAATTTATCTTTATTTATCTTTAATATATATTTTCTTTAATACTAAGATAATAATTTATTAATATTTGTGATTATTATATTTTCTTATTTGTAGGAATTTTGAACGGGCTCAAATCAAAATGAGGCAATATTGTTTGACTCGTCTTAGAGAGTATCAACAAATTAAATATTTATTTTACTTTATTAATTTTTTTGATTTATTTATATTTTTTTGATAGTCTAATTCTCAAATTAAGCAACATTTACATCAATCTGATTTAGTTAGATAAAATTGCTTCAATTTATCTCATTTTTACTTTAACAAATTTTTAATTAACTATTATTTATATTTATATTATTATTAATCCATAGTTCTTCATAATAATGTCTAATTGATACAAAATAAATGACAATCAACATTTCTTATTTAACATAATTCAATTAAATATTAATATTAAATTTTTTTTTGTTTCTTGTGTTCTAGAATGTGTCGTGAGATATTCTTTTCAAAAATTATTTTATGAACACGGTTATTGTACTCATTCACCATATTATCTTACAAAGCAAAATTTTAAAACTTTTATCTTATTTCTTTTGTTTTTTCAACCTTGATTTTGATATATCATTATAAACTATAATTCTCTGATTGTGTGACATTTATTTCATCTTCATTTTGTAATATTACATAACTTCAATTTATCACTTATTAGATTTATTAAAAATTTATTAAATTGTAAAATTATAATTTATTTTTATTTTTTCTTATTAAGATTGATAATTTTTAATAATTCCAAACCAGGTCTCATATTGAAGAAATAAACATAGTTGCACTTGACCTTCTTTCTTATGATGTTTACATGAATTTGATTTAGTTGTGCTACATTGCTAAACCTTATGTCATTTGAGCTTAATATACATCAAAAAAATGTTTAAGTAACCATTCATTTATATTTGTGCTTTTTTACTTTTGTAATTTGAACTAATTCTTTCTTGAATACAATCATGATGAACAAACATCATTGGACAAATATTGATGAGGTTGAATAAATTAAATATATTTCTATATGTTCTTAAATATTTTAGTTTCTTAGTTTTTTGGCACACTTTATGGGGCACTCAATTCTAACAAGATTTTGAGGATCAAGGATCCTACATTATCTCTTAATTATTTCATACAACAACTGCCATATAATATTTATCTCATTTACTCTAACTTTTCCTTTTCATTTTAATATTTTTATTATCTAAGTTTAAACCTCCACTCATGTGTCCATCATGTCACTTTAATTTAGCTATGTTATATTAATCAATTCAATTTTGTGTATATCATTTCTAAATGAGGTCTCATGCAAAGGAAAAAAGTATTCTTGGACCTTCCTTGACAAGCTGAACCTAACATAATATTCACTTTTATATTTTTAAATATTTTTTCCTTATTTTAAAAATTTTTTGTCATAAATTTTGACTTGTAAGAGATTTGATGATCGAAGTTATGCTACGTCCCCATTGTATGTTTGTGTGCAACATTACCATTTAATTTATTTTATTCCTTTAATTTTATTATTTGAATATAAAACTATGTAACACAAAATTTCTTCATGTTTGTGCTTTTATAGAGGCTTGATTTGGTTATATTATATTATTTTTTATGCTTATTTACTTTGGTGGTTCAAAGAAATTCTAATTGTTGTCGAATTAAGAGGAAACAAACATCATTAAACCTGTCTCAATGAGCACTACCTAATTAGATATTCATTTATTTAATTAAAAAAGACTTTATATGAGATATTTTATTTATACTCAAGCTCTTTATCATCTTAGATTACAGCTTTCTCATGCAACTTAACTGCAGTTAATCACATTTTAGAATTAAAAGATTTTTACGTAACATTTATTTTTATTTTATTTTTTAATTAAGTGCAATTACAAACAAGGAATGATCAAGATCAAACAAATTTCAATCACTAGTCTTACCAAGCTCTACTCAATCTAATATTTCTAAAAGAGAATTTGATTCATAACTTACTTGACAATTGAGTCTATCGCACTCAATCACTTTACTACCTTGGAATACATTTTTTTCAAAAAGTTTATCTTATTTTTTAAAACTAGTACTTTGAATTGGCTATAATGCCATGTACCACTATATTTCCCCTTATTTAACCTTTATAATGATTTTATTTCTTTATATTACATGGTTTTATTTTTTCTCACTTTAATATTTAATAATTTTTTGTTTATATTTATTTAATATATATTTTGTAATTATTTATGCTTATTTTCTTTTGAATTAAAGCATTGTTCTCAATGTGGTCTAACTGAAAGAAAATAAATGTTGTTGGACACATTTTAATGAATTCTACCTTAATAAATTAATAGTTTTATATTTTTGAATATTTAAGGTCTTGACATGCTTTCAAGGAGTTTCAATTTTTTTGGGATTTAGACATTGTTGGCCTCTCACTTGATCTCTATTATTTATTAGCATGAAACTTCTTATATAAGTTACCACTTTTTGTAAAAGTTTGAACTTGATTTGGTAATATTACTTTGCAACAGTAATTCTCCTTTGAGACCTTAATATCTATCTGATTTTGATATACCTCATTGCTTCAAATTATCTTAATTCAATTTTTCTAAATTTTTTTTAAAATTAAAATAATAATTTATCATTATTTATGATTACTTAATTAGTAATTTGTAGTTTTCCTGAACATGGTACTATTTAGACAAGAAACATCATTGAACTTCCTTTAAGGGAAATTTTTATACATATTTGATTTGATGGTTGACGATATTACATTTGAAATCCTTTAGATATAGTACTGTAACTTTCCTATAAAATTTGTCTTTTCTTCAAATTGATTGCTATGTTATGGTTAAATTACAATCAAACTCTAAACCTTCTTTTGTGTGACCATTACATCTCTTTTATTTTGTTCGATGAAATTGCTTAAATCTGTCTCATTTTAGTTTGTTATACATTTAACCAATATTAAAAAAACAATTTTCTATTATTTTGGATTATTTGCTTTGGTATTTATAGTAAATGAGTATGAGTCTAATCATTATGAACAAAATGTCGTTGCACTCATCTCAATGATCTCTTTCCAATTTGAAACTAATTTTTAATTTTTTGTAAGAATTTAAAATAAGTTTTGCTTATTTTTTAAAAATATTATATTTTTTCCTGATTTACCAATCAAAGATGTTACACCTAATCTCTTTAGTTTCTATGAATACAACGTTCTAATTGAATTTGTTTAATTTCTTCAAATATTTTTTTCAAAATTTTTATATTATTATAAAACTCTCAATCTACTTTTTTTTGACCTTTTATATCTTTTTTATTTATTAAAATTTTTTTTTAATTTTTTTTTTTCATGTTCTATGGTTCATCTCGATTGGTACTTAATTTGGCAATCCATGACATTACACTCAAACATTCTCTTGTGTGACTTTTATGTCACTTTGATTTAGTTATAATGTATTACGCCAATTTATCTTATCTTAGATTATATATATATATATATATATATATATATATATATATATATATATATATATATATATATATATATATATATATATATATATATAGTTTCTTGAGAGTAAGACAAAAATATTTTATTATTTATGTTTATTTATTTAAGGAAGTCATAGTATTTAAAATTTAGGTCTAATCGAGACAAAACAAATGCTGTTGGACTCATCACAAGCACTTTTATCCAACAAAATATAATTTTTCATGTTTTCAAATAGTTTGCCTTTTATCATTTTATCACTCTTTATAGGACATTTTGATTCATAACTAACTTGATGATAGAGGAATTTATGTATGCTTTTCTTTTGTGTCTTGTAACTCAACATTCTTGTAAAAGTTTTCTCATTTTTGCATTAAAATTAGTATATTATTAAGAAATTCTAAATCTTCTCTAATGTGACCTTTATGTTACCTCTATTGTGTAACAATACATAAATTTGTATCAATTCAGCTTGTAATTATATCTACTTTGTATTAAAATTATTAATTATTATTATGTATTCTTACTTTATTTGATAATTCACGAAAACTCCCTATGTGTTTGATCACAAGAAGAAATAAAGTTTGCCAAAAATGTCTCGTTGAGCTCCATATGAAATTAAATATGAGATTTTATATATTTAAATTTTCATTTTAAAGGTTTTGACTTGTTTAATAAGATAATTGAATTGACAATCGTGAATGTTATGATTGACCTCCATAGTACTCTCGAGTGCAACTTTCCTGCAAAATTTATCTCATTTCTTCAATTTATATTTTATTTTATTTTATTATTTAGCATCCCTAAATATTCTTTATTATTAACTTTACATGTCTTTGATTTACTATATTACATTCCCCTAATTTATTTCATTTTACTTATAATACACATTTACTTAATATAGAAATGATACATTTTTATTATTTATGATTATTTATTTTAGTAATTTTTTAATAATTCAAAATGATGTCATATAAATCTAGAACAAACATTATTAGACTTGACTTGATGCGCGATACAATTAATTTATTTTTATATTAACATTTTATTTTACAACATGTTGGCCAACTTTATGAGGCATTTTAATTTTTACATTATTTAATAGTGGAGGATGTTGCACTTGATCCCCTTATTACCTTGGAATACGAATTTATGATACAATTTATTTCATCTTATGAAAAGTTTTGCTTCAATTTTGTTAGATTATTAAAAAATATGAATTGTCCCCTTCTGTGACCTTCACATTGCGAATTTTGTAATTCAAAGTAATTCTAAATCAAGTGCAATAGGGATGACAATTACATTACCAAAAAGTCTATATGGCCTCTATTAAAAAAAAACTTTTCGTTCTTAAAGATTTAAATATTTTTTTTTTGAGACTTTTGGCCAATTATACATGGAATTTTAACTCAAACCTAATTTGATAATCAAGGATTCTACATTTAATCTCTTTGGAACCTTGGATTGCAACCTTCCCTAACAATTTCTCTCATTTATTCATTGTTTTTTCTTACATTTAATTATATTATGAAGAAACTCTAATTCTCTTATCTTTTGACCTTCATAGCACTTTGAACCAGCTATGTAACATTACTTCACTTTATTTCACGTTAGATTTTATAATTATTAACCTATGATTGAAATATTAATTAATTATTATTTAAATATAGTTAACTTTGTTATTTGTAGTAATTCCAAACTTGATATGATTGTGACAAATTAAACGTTGTGACTAATGTTACCGAAGTCTATCAAATTAAATATTTTTTTATTATTTTTCATATTTAGTTAGTTAATTGTAGTAATTCAAAATTGAAACTATTTTAGAGAAATCAAATGTTCTCCAAATTATTTCAATCAACTTGGTCTAATTAAATATTAATTTTTTACATTTTTAAATGTTTTATTTTCTAATATTTTACTTTCTTGTTAAAAAAATTTTATTTGTGTATGATTTTTTAATCGAGGAAGTTCTACTCAATGTTATTATAGCCTTCATGTTCAACTTTACCAAGCAATTTATCTAAATTCTTTTGATTTTTTTAGTTAAATTTGTTATATTACTATCACCTCTAATTCTCCTTTCTTACAAAAATAACATCATTTTCATAAGATTACATTATTTAGCTTCAATTGATTTTATTTTACCTTTATTATTTATTTATTAATATTAAACTAATAATTTATTTCGTTTTTTTTTTACCTATTTTGCTAGTTAGTTGTAATTCCAAGAATGTTTTGATCTAGATGAAAAACTTTGTTGGCCTCATCTCAATATGCTCTTTTAAATTAAACATAAATTTATATCTTTTTTAAATTTTTTCTTTTCAAATGTTTTGACATGCTTCACAAGATTTTTTAATTTGTAGTGATTTTATTTTATAGATGTTCTTACATTTTATTACATTGTTATCTTGGAATGTATCTTTCCTGTACAATTTACCGAATTTGTTCAAGTTGTTTTATTTAGATTTAGTTATATCTCAATGAAGCTCTTACGCTTTTATGTTTTCACCTTCACATCGCTTTGATTTTTTCATATTACAAAGATCCACTTTATCTCATTAAGGTTTTAATATTTATTTACTTAAAATTAAGAATTTATTTTATTCTTATTTAATTTTGTAATTCATAGTAATTCAAATTGAGACAAAACAAACATTAAGAAACTCATCTTATTGAGCTAGATCTAATTAATTATTTATTTTTTATTTTAAACATTTTATCATTATAATTTAGGAACACTTTTGGTGATAATTATTTTTATACTTGAATCTACTATTAAATATGGTCCACTAAATCTAAATAGCATCTTTTAATAAACATTTCCCATACAACTTATCTAATTCTAATTAATTATTCATATTTATATTCCTTTATATCGCTTTCATTTGGATTTATTACTTTGCTTTGGTTAATTATTTAAGCATCAACATATATTTACATTGTTTTTAAAAAAATATTATTACTATTTGTCATTATTTGGTTTTTTTATTCATAGTAATTTCAAATGCTGAGGTATCGAGATAAAGCAAATATCGTTCAAATCTTTTCAATGCACTCTACTTAACTAAATATTAATTTTTATATTATTTGCACATGCTATATGAAACAATTTCATTCCCACAAAATTTTGCAATTAAGTTACACTCGATCTACTTGATATTTTTCAATTAAAGTGATTTTATTTTCTTGATTGTTGGTTACAATACTGTGAAACTTTAAATCTTCTATTTTTTATTGCATCATTTTATTATACTTATATTATATTTCCTCAACTTTTGTCATTCTAGCTTTACTATATAATGATTATTCTTAAAATAAAAATTTATTTATTATAAAGTTATCTATTTTAGTGATGAGTAGTAATTCTAAACAAAGACTTATCGAGGCAAAACAACATCATTGCCATCATCTCAACAAGCTCTTCCAAATTAAATATTTAATTTTATGCTTTTGAAATCTTTTATTTTTCATAGTTTTAGTATGCTTTATGAGATATTTCAATTCATACCTAATTTAACAACAAAGTATGGTACGCTTGACCTCATTAGTGTAATTGAATGATAATTTCTTGTATAATTTATCTCATATCTTTAAAACTATCTCTTTGACTTGGCTATATTACTTTTGAACTCGACATCTCCTATCATGTGACATTTACTTCACTTTTATAAGGTCATATTAAATTGCTTCAGTTTGCCTCTTTTAAATTTTAACAAATTTACTTTTTGTTAAAATAACAAATAACTATTTTTTATTAATGTTTATGTCGATAATTTACACTACTTCTGAACGAGCTCCCATGGAGTTGAAAGAAATATTTTCAATGTCTTCTTAATGAACTCTTTATAAATAATTACTCATCTTTGAATTTGTTTGTTAATTGTTTTATATTCTAAATTATTGCCTTACCTTACACTCAAACTCCTTAGATTCTTCGCATGCAACTTTCCTATAAACATTATCGTATTTTTTAAAATTTTTTTCTTAGGTTTTTTTATATAACTATGAAGCTCCAACTCCTCTTACATGTGAACTTTACGTGGATGTTGTTCAATTGTATTATATTTCTTTAATTTATTTCATTCAAGCTTTAATAAAAGTTTTCTCAATTTCAAGTAATAATTTATAATAATATATGTTTATTTATTTTTATAACTTACAATAGATCCAAATGATGTGTGTTTAAGGCAAAAAACATCAACAGACTCGTCTTGATGAGCTCTATCCCTCTAATTATTCATTTTCATATTTTTAAAAACTTTATATTTAACATTTTAGATGCATTTTATGACTAATTTTAATTCATTCCTTACTTAATGATAAATTTTGTCTCTCATAATTGCATTAATATCATGGAATGTAACTTTATAATAAAATTAATGTCATTTCTTCACTATTCTTTTGTGATGTTACATTACATTAATTTTTTTCTCTTTCTTAACATATATTTTATTAATACTGAAGCACTAATTCACAACTCTTTAGGCTTATTTAATTTTGTAATTTTTAGAAATTCTTAAAAAGTTTTGATGGAGATAAAAAAATGTCATTGGACCTGTTTCAATGAGTTTTACCAAATTAAAAGAAAATTCAATTTTTTAACTATAAATACAATAATTCCTCATGTTTTGACATGCCATTAAAGACAATCTTATTTCTACTTAATTATTTGATAAAAAAGGTTATGCTTGGTATGCTTTGTGTCATGGAATGTAACTTTTTGGTGCAATTTATTTTATTTTATAAAAGTCTTTCTTTGATCTGGTTATATTAGTATTAAAATTTATTTCTTTACTATATGACATAAATAATTCATACATTTATTTCATTCTAAATTTATTATATATTTACTTATTATTAAAATAAAAAATTAATTGTTATTTATTTTTGAATTTTATAAGTTATAGAAATTCCAAAGATTGTCTAATCAAAATAAAATAAATATCACTAAACTAATCATGATAGGCTTTATAAATTAAATATTTTTTTTTATACTTTTAAATGTTTATTTTTTAAAAAAAAATTTCATCTTTTATGGGCTTTTTTAATTTATACATGTCGTGACGATTGAGAATGTTACAGTCCATCTCCTTAGTATAATAGAATGCAACTTTCCAAAAAAAATTTCTTGTTTCTTGAAAATATTTCTTATGATTTTGTTATATTACATTGTTTCAAAATTTTAGCTTTAATGTATTCTTGGTATTAAAAAAGAAATTTAATATTACAATTGCTTGTCTACATAAGTAATTCTACAACATTGTAAACAACACTCCATGGAGACAAATCAAGCATGATTGGACTTGATTCGATAAACTCTATCAAATAAAATATTCATTTTTATATTTTTATATTGTTTATTTTGTATGGGCTTTGCATGATTTAGAAGATATTTTAATTCAAACCTAACTTGATGATCAATGATAATAAACTTTGTCTCCTTAGTATTTTATGACACTTTCGAAAGAAATTTACGTTGTATATTAAACTCTTTTGCTTTAATTAATATATAACTCTGAAACTTCTATCATGTGGAATTTAATTTTATTTGATTTTTTCATATTAAATTGCAATATTTTATTTTCTTTCACCTAGAATATATATTTTTATAATACTAAAATAATAACTTATTATTATTAATAATTATTTATTATGGTGATTCAAATTTCAATAGGCTTTAATACACATATTAATAGTATATTGGAATGTAATTCGCTTATATAATTAATCTTATTTTTTGAAAATGATTTTTTATGTTGTTATATTACATTGCTTAAAGGTATCTTATTTTAGCTTTAAGAAATAATTACTTAAAATTAATATCATTATTTAATATTAGTTTTGGATATTTATTTTTATAATTCATATTAATTCTAAAATGTGGTTTGATTGTAACAAAATAGATATTATTGGACTCAACTTAATCGGCTTTATGAAATTAAAAAATAAATATCAAAAAATTCATTCTAATTCCAGTAATATGAAACCAGGACTATTCGAGATGAAACGAATCTCATTGTGCTTAACTTGATGACCCCTATCTAATTAAATATTCATTTCAATATTTTTAAAAATCTACGGGGTTTTGATAATTTCTATGAGGCATTCAATTCATAAATTATTATACAATCAAGAAAGTTATGGTCTAACACTTAGTTACACAAAATGCAATAAATCTTTATAATTTATCGCATTTGTTAAAATATTTTTTTTTCTTTAGATGTATCACTACGAAACATTAATTATCTTCTCATGTAACTATAAGAGTTCTTTGATTTGTTTATATTATATCACTTAAATTTGTCTCACATAATAGAATTCCAAACTATATATGATTTAGATTAAATAAACCTTGGTGGATTCAACTCTATAACCTCTAACAAATTAAATATCAACCTTTTTAATTTCAAGTATGATTTTTTGATGTTCTAGCATACTTTTAGAGGCATATTTTTTCATATCAATTTTGATAATTAAGAATGTTGGACTCTATCTTCTTTGAATCTTGAATTACAAAATTCCTACTCTATTAATCTCAATTCTAAAAGTTTTTTGTTTAATTTTCTTATGTTAAATTGCTTCAATTCATTTTATTTATGTTATAATATATATATATTTGCTTAATATCAAAATAGTAATTTAATTTTTTTCTTCTTCTTAATAATGATGACTCTTAGCAATTCCATATGAGGTCAGCTACAGTATAAAAAAATGTCATTGGACTCATCCCATCCAACTCTATAAAATTAAAATTTTCTTTTATATTTTTAAATTTTTTTATGGTTCTTTCTTTCTTTACAAGATACTCAATTCATACTTCATTTGATGATCAAGGATATTACATTTAATGTCATTGGAATATTGGATTTTAATTTTCTACGAAATTTATCTTTTTTTTTCAAATTTTTACCTCTATGTTATTGAATAACTCTACTTAATATTACAATAATTGGAATTTTGGAATCATTTTAATTCATAATTGGATTGGATATCAAGAATGTCATCGTATATCTTTTTAGTACCTATGAAAATAATGTTTCCATAAAATTTATCTCATTTCATCAAATGTTTTAATAGAATTTGTTATATCATTACATAACTCTAAATCTACTCTCATGTGCCTTTTAAAATACTTTATTTTTTTATATTATATTTTTCTTATTCATCTCATTTTAGCTTTGTTATAAATTTAGTTTATATTAAAAAGATAATTTATAATTTTTTAAAATTATGTAATTTGATGATTAACTATAATTTCAATTGAGGTCTAATCGAGATGTAACCAACTTTGTTGGAGCCATATCAATAGCTCAGTCATATTAAATATTTATTCTTTTTAGATATTGTTTTTAGCGATGCTTTAGGAGACATTTAGGTTAGTACTTTATTTGATGAAATAAAATGTATCAGTCCATCTTCTTAGTACCTTGGAATGGAACTCTTTCATACAATATATCTCGCTTGTCAAAACCTTTAGCTTTGACTTCGTCATATAATTGTGTAACTGTAAATCTACATTTATTTGACCTTCACATCAATTTGAGTTTGTTATATCACATCACATTAATAAATAACTTTTCAACTCTAATATTTCTTTGCATTATATTAACATGCTTTTATATTTTGGCAATTCAAAGTAATTTAGAACATGGTATAATATAGATGAAACACACTTCATTAGAATTGATGAGCCATATCCAACTCAAGGTTAATTTTTACATTGTTAAACATTTTTAGTGTTGTAAAATGTTTTATGAGACTTTAATTTTTCTCAATTATTCTTTAGTCTATATTTACTTAATATTATGATCATAGTTATAATTTATTATAATTTTTGCTTATTTATTTTTGTGCTTTAAAATAATTCTAAATAAGTTTTGATTAAGACAACAAAGAAGCTTTTTGACTCACTTAAACAGACTCTATTTATTTTAATTTTTAAATTTATTATTTTAAATAGTAGAATTTTAAATATTTTAGGATTTATTTTGAGATATTTTGATTAGTAATTTCATTGATAATCGAGAAGGTTACTCTATCTACTTAGTATCCTGCAATGCAACATTATGAGAGAATTTATCTTATTTGATAAAACATTTTGTGCCTATATTAATATATAGTGGCAAATATTTTGTCGTGTTACTTTTATAATGCATTATTTAATTATATTGCATTTCTTTAATCAATCTTTTTTAGATTCATTAAAAATTTTGTAATATTACAATAATAATTTATAATTATGCATACTTATTTAGTTTGTTAATTAACAATATTCCAAATAAGGTCTAATCAAGATGTAACAAACTTTGTTGTATTTATTTTAATAACACTATCATTTTAAGTAATAGTTTTTAAATTTTGGAATATTTTGTCTATTATGTTTTATATCTTTATGAGTAATTTTTAATTTTTATATGATTTGACGAACTAAAATACACAACTCGACCTCCTTTGTATCATTCTGTGGAAGTTTTTCACACAATTTGTCTCATTTCTCCAAATGTTTTACCTTGACTTAGTTTTACAACTGTGTAACTATAAATCTCCACTAGCATGACCATGGCATAGATTTGATTTGGTTATATTACATTACAGTAATTATTCGAATTTCTGCTTTAATATATCTTTGCATAATATTAATATATACTTTTTAATTCACAATAATTAAAAATTGCATCTAATCGAGGTGAAACAAACCTTTTGGGCTCAACTAGATGAGCTATACCTAATTAAGTATTTATTTTTATATTCTTAATTTTTTTAGTGCTTTGTCATGTTTTATGAAACATTTGACTCATACCTGATTATACAATTAGAAATGCAAAACTCAATCTACTTAGTAACTTCGAATGCAACATTATCATAAAATTTATCTTATTTGTTTAAATTTTACAATTTAATTTTGTTATAAAATTATGAAACTCTAATTCTCCTCTCATGTAACCTTAACATCAGATTGATTAGTTTACTTTATGTTACTAACACACATGTCATTTTAGATTTATTATGTATTTATTTATTATTAAAATAATAGTTTATTATTGTTTACCGTATTTAACTTTGTTATTAATAGTAATTCAAAACATTATTTTATCACGGCAAAACAGCCATTGTTGGACTCATTGCAATGAGCTCCATCAAATTAAATTATAATTTTTATATTTTAATATTTTCCTAAGGCTTTTACATGCTTAATGAAGCACTTTGATTTGTTCATAATCTGATTTTTGAGAATGTTATAATATTTCTTTGATTTCCTTATATTACTTTTCTTTAATTTATCTAATTTTTACTTCAATATATTTAGTTAATATTAAAAAATTAATTTTTTTATTTTACTTTCTTTTTTTGATAATTCATAGTTAGTCCAAACGACATTTGATTTAGATGAAAAGAAAGTCATTAGACTAGTCTCAATGACCTATAATAATTAAAAATTTCTTTTCAAATTTTTAAATATTTTATTTTCACATGTTTTACCATAAGTTATAAGATTTTTCAATTCATACTTAACTTACTAATTAAGGATGTTAAATTGTTAGTACTTTGTACCTTGGAAAGAAATGTTTCCATTAAAATTACAAAACTTTTTAATAGCACTTGCTTTAATTTGTGTATATCACCATGGAACCCTAAATAATCTCTCGTGTGATGTTTACATCAGTTTCATTGGTATATAATACATTGCTTCAATTTATTACATTTTTTTATAATATATAGTTGCTTTATATTTAAAAAAGTTTTGTTAATTTTTTGCTTAATTGTTCGACAATTCTCAAAAATATCAAATGAGTTATAATTAAATAAAAGCAAACATTATTCTAATCACCTCAATGAACTCTATAAAATTAATTAATTATTTCTTATTTTTAAAAATCATTTTTTTAAGGTTCTGGCCAACCATATGGGACATTTCAAATTCTGTCAATTTTGATAATCAAAAGCGTTATGCTCGATCAATTTAGAATCATGGAATTGAGCGTTCCCATATATAAGTATATGATACAGAATATTACACTTGATCTCCTTGCACAGTAATATTTAATAATAATTTATCTTACTTTGTCAAATTTTCTAATTTGACTAAATTATATTACTATAAAACTTTAAGTCTCCCCTTATATGACCATAACATCACTTTTATTTGTTTTTATTAGACATTTCTTATGTTAGTCTCATTCTAGATTTATCTTACTTTTGCTTAATAATAAAAAATAATTTTTCTTATTTAATTTAATTATTTATATTTTTTAACATCAATCTGATCAAAATGGATAAAACTTTGTATGTCACATTGAATGCGCTCAATAAATTTAAATAGTTCCTTTAATATTTTTGAACATTTTAAATTTTTAATATTTGGGCATGCATTAGAAAATATTTCAATTCGTACATGATTTGACTGTTGGGAATGTTGCACTCTACATCTTTAATATCTTGGAATACAACTTTTTGATAAACTTTATCCAATTTCCTAAATGTTTGTCCTTCAATTGTGTCATATTATATTGCAAAAACGCTTTTGATTTCAAATTTAATATATGTCTAGCTAATACTGAATAAATAATTTATAATTTTTTTGTGTTTTCTTACATTTGTAATTCAAAGTAATTTCAAGAAAGCTTTGATGGAGATGACAAAAATGTCAATTGACTCCTCTCAAAAAGGTATATCAAAGTAAACATTCATGTTTATAGTTTTAATAACTTTATTTCTAATGTTTTAGCATCATTAATGAGACATTTTGATAATTAATTGATTAGATGATTTAGAATTTTAAACTCTACATCAAACCTATCTTGGAAAGCAACTTTCCCAAGCAATTTATTTGATCATTTAAAAGTTTACTTTTATTTCAATATAGAAAATGTAGCTCTGATCCTACTTTCATGTGATATTTAGATCGATTTGATTTTGTAATACTATATTACATCAATTTATCCCATTTGAGTTTTAATATATATTTATGTTATCTTCAAACAACAATTTTTTGATATTTATGCTTATTCTTTTTTTTAATTTACTCAAATTACAAATGGGGTCTAAAGGGGATGAGACAAACTGTCACTGGATTAATCTCATTAAAACTTTCAACTTAAATGTATATTTTTATATTTGTGGACATTCTATTATCTTAAATTTTTATAATTTTTTATATGACATTTTGACTGGTGCATAAGTTGACAATCAAGGATGTTATTGTTGAACAAAATATTATCATGGAATAAAAATTTTGTGCACACTTTATCACGTTCAATTAAAATTTTTTCACTTTGATCTAGTTGTACAACAATGAAACAATAGTTTTGCTATCCTTTGACCTTCGCATTGCCTAAATTTGGTCTAAAATATTGCTCAAACTTTTCTCATTTCAACTTTAATATATTTTAACTTAATATTCAAGTAATTATTCATCGTTATTTATTCTTATTTAATTGTTTGTATGTAATAATTCTAAAAATCTAGATGAAGCACATTTTTGAAGAATTATTTCTATGAGCACTATCTTATTAAATAATCATTTTTTAATTCAAATATTTTTTGTTTTTCTGTCATAGAATGCACTTACCCTTTACAACATATCCCATTAATTCAAATTGTTTTATATAATTTCGTTATATTAATATGAAGCTATAATTCTATTATCATGTTACCTTTTTTTTTCTTTTGGTTATATCATTACAAAACTCTAATTATGCTATCGTGTGACCTCCACATTATTTTTATTTAGTTATACCATGTTGATTCAACTTATTTAATTTTTCTTTAATATTTGTTTACAAAATATTAGAATATTAATTTGTATTATTTATGCATATTTATTTTTATAGTTTGTAGTTTTGTGAAATAAGGTCTTATCTATATGAAATAAATGTCAAAGGCCTTACTCGACAAGTGTTATCTAATTCAATAATTATTTTTATATTTTTTAATACTTTACATTAAAAAATTTGGCATCATTTATATAATTTTTTGATTCATACATGATTTGACTATCGAGAATGTTACACTTGATCTGCTTAGTGTCATGAAATAAAAACTTGATCTATAAGTTATCAATTTTTTAATTTTTTTGTACTTTGCAGTACTACTACATAACTATAAATAATATCCTGATAACCTTGACATTATTTTATTTAGTTATAAAAAATTTCTTTAATTTTTCCTATTTATATTTTAATATGTTTGTACTTAATATAAAAAAAATATTATCATTATTTGTCATTATTTAATTTTTTTTACTTTATAGCAAACATAATTGAGGTATAATCAAGAGGAAAAAAATATTGTTCAAATTATCTCTAACAGCCTTATCTCATTAAAAATTCATTTTTATATTTTTTTAAATAATTTATTTTTAGCTTTTTCATATTCTTTACATATAAATTTTATTATTAACTTATTTCATGATCAATGTGTTACAGTTGGTCTCCTTAGCATCTTCCAATACAACATTCTCATAGAAGTTATCTCATTTTTAAAATTTTTGTTTTCATTGATTTGGTATACTACTATGAAACTCTAATTCTTCTCCATTGTAACCTTTGCATTTCTTTAATTTGGTAATACTATTTTGCTTTAATTTATCTCATTTCATCACAATATGCATTCATTTAATATTAAAAATAACATTTTATTTTTGTTCATTCTTGCTTTATAATTTTTATTAATTCCAAACGAGGTCTAATCAGGACAAACTAAACGTCAACATACTCGTTTAGAAATACCTTTTAAAATTAAATATTTTTAAAATTTTAAATAGTTATTTTTGGGGTAATGCTATGCTTTATTGGATTTTTAAATTTGTATCTTATTAGAAGATTGAGCTTGTCACACTTGATCTTCTTTGTATGATAAATTCTAAACATTGGTAGGCTTGTCATAACTTGGCCTATGAAATTAAATATTAAATTTTTTATAATTTTTAAATATTTATTTTTAGGCTTTTGATAATTTTATATGACATTTACACTTTTACATGATTTTTTGATCAAGTATGTTACACTTGATCTATTAAGTATCCTAAAAAACACTTTTTTGTGAAATTTATTTAATTTCTTCAAGGTTTTCACTATGTTTTTGTTATATTAATATATAACTCTAAGTCAAAATTCATATAGCTATTAAACATTTTTTGATTTTTGTTATATTACATTAATTCAATTTATCTCTTTCCAAGCTTAACATATAAATTAATTTTGTATTAAAATTACAATTGATTATTATTTTTTCTCATTTATGATGTTAGTTTGATGTAATTCTAAATAGTCTCTGATTGATATTAGAAGCATATTGTTTAAATATCCTCAATGAGGTCTATCCCATTAAATATTCATTTCTAGTTTTTTTAAAGATTTTTGTTTCTAAAGTTTTCATGCTTTAAAAAAATTTTACTTCATACTTCATTTGACAATCAAGAACGTTACACTCATTGCCTGAAGCATCTTAGAATGCCCCTTTCTTAAATAATTTATCTCATTAACTAAAAGTTATCACTTTCATTTGGTAATATTTCTATAAAACACTATTTCTTTTCTCATGTCATTGTTATATCAAGTTGATTTGGTTATTTTAAATTACTTTAATTTCTCACTTCTACTACTATATATTTACATGATATTTAAATAATAATATCTTATTATTTTGGATTATTAAATTTGAAATGAAATAGACATTGTTAGACTCATCTTGAAGAGCTGTAAGAAAAATTAATTTATTTTAATTTTTTTATTTTCAAAGTTTAATTGCACATTTCAAGATATATCAATTCTATTTTATTATATGATCAGAAATGTTACACTTTATCCCTATATTTTCTTGGAATGTATTTTCTTATACTATTTATCTTAATTTGTTGATTTTTTTCCAGTCATTTGCTTATGTTACTATGAAACTATAGTTGTCCTCTCTTGTGACCTTAACATTATTTTCATTTTTCTATATTATATTGCTTGCATTTAACTTATTCTAGATTTACTATATATTAACTAAATATCAAAATAATAATTTATATCATTTTTCCATTTTAATTTGGTAATTCGTAATGATTCCAATTAATTTTTAATTGAGACAAGAAATGCCATTAGACTCATTGCGACATGCTCTATTGAATTAAACATTAATTCCTATACTTTATCTAATGTTCTGGTATATTTTGTAAGGAATTTTGATTCATATATGATTTGATGATCAAGAATGTTACACTCCATCTCCATGGTATGTTGGAAAGCAACTTTCCCATAAAATTCTCCTCAGTTCATCATTTTATCTCATTTTAGCATTAATATATGTTTTTCATTATAAAAAGATATTTTTTATCATGTTGGTTTATTTACTAAGGTAATTCTTTGTAATTTTAATTGAGACAAAATAAATGTAAGTTTCATCTTGGAGAACTCCATCATACTAAGTATTAATTATTAAATATTTAAATATTTTATTTTCTAGTATTCTGAATGCTTTCCAAGACATTTTATTTCATATTAAACATATTAATTGAAGTTGTTACTCTATCTTCTATGTATCTTGAAAGTAAGTTTCTTATGTAATTTATCTTACTTTAAATTTTTTGCTTAGATTTTGTCATATAAATATGTAACTTTAAGTCATCTTTGATGTGAAATTTATATTGATTTGACTTGCTTATATTACACTACATCAATTTAGATAATTTCAAAGCTAATATATATTTGAAAAAAAATTATGATCATTCTTTTTTATTAATTATTTTTTTTTTAGATAGTTTCAATAATTTCAAATAATATCTCAACATGATGTAAAAAAAAATTTTTTTCCACTAATATTGATCATCTTGCTCAAATTTAATTTGTACTTTATTTTGTGATCAAGGATTTTATAGCTTATCCCCTTAGTAACTTACAATACAACTTTTATGTATAATTCATCTCATTTCTTTATGATTTTCCTTTTTATTTTCTTACATTACCTTGGATCAATAAATCTTATTTTAGCTTTTATATATATATATTTATTTGACATTAAAATAATAATTTGTTATTATTCATGCCTAAATTATAATTTGTAGACATTATAATTAACATCAAATTAAGATGAAATAAATATAGCTTCACACTTAATGGGGAGCTATATCCAATAAAATGTTTTTTAAATGATATTTTATTTTGTTTGATTTTCGAACACTTTACTAGCAATTTTGATTTGTACGTGCATTGGCAATTCAGAATATTATATGTTGTCTCTTTAGTTCTTTGGAATATAATTTTTCAACATAATTTGTCTTATTTATTCAAAATGTTTCTCATTTTGTTATATTAGTATGCAACTCTAAATCTCTGATACTGTCACATTTTTAATGGTTTATTTTATTATGTTATAATTCTTCATCTTGTCTCATTTAGCTCTAATATATACATAATTTTTCTTAAAATAATAATTTATATTTATTTATTGTTATTTATTTTGATAATTCATAATAAGACCAAATGATGCCTACTAGAGCTGCAACAAAAAAAATTTGAATCGACTTGTAGTGCCCTACAAAATTAAATATTCATTCTTCTTTTTTTTAAATATCATTTTATAAAATTTTAAAATTTTGTATGAGACATTTTAATTTACACCTGATTTAATGATAAAAAAAGCTTGTACATGATCTCCATATCATAAATTTATTTGATTTTCTTTTTAATTTTTTCCTTTGAATTCGTTAAATTAATATGTAAATCTAAATCTCTGCTAATGTGACTTTTACATTTATTTTATTTGGTTATATTGCATTAGTTTAATTGATCTCTCTTCATTTTTACTATATCTTTTCGTTATATTATTATGCTCACTAAGTTTTTGTAATTGAAAAAAATTTGAATGAAGTTTGATCTTTCTATTTGGTATCCTTGAATGCAACTTTTCCTATCAATTTATTACATTTTTCAATTGTTGGCTATTTTTGCTTATATTTTTATGTTACTCCAAATCATCTCTTATGGGATATTTAGATCACTTCGATTAACTTATAGTTACATTGCCTAAATTTATCTCATTTTAATTTCAATATATATTCTCTTAATATTAAAAAATAATTGTTTAGCATACTTATTTTCTTTGCTAAATCCTTGTAATTTTAAAGGCAATATGATGGAGATTAAAAAATGTCATTTTACACATCTCAATGGCTCGATCTAATTAATTTTTTTTTTTTTAAAAATTACATTTTCTTATGTTTTGCCTTGCTTTACTTGGCATTTGAATTTGTAAAGGATTCAATGATAAAAAAATGTTACATGTGATCTCCATATTGCCATGGAATGTAACTTATTCATTTAATTTAACAAAAGTTTTAAACTTTTTTGCTTTGATTTGTTAATATTAACATGAAAATCTAATTGTCAGATCATGTGATATTTAAATCATCTTAATTTGGTTATGTTAAATTAAAAATTTAACATCATTTCAACTTAAATATATCTATCCATAATATTAAAAAAAATTTATTCTTATTAAATTATTTTTTAGTTTTTGTAGTTTACAATAGTTCCAAATGAGGTCCAATTAAAGATGAAACAATGGTTGTCAGACTCGACAAAAGAGCTCTACCTAATTAAATTTTCATTTCTATATTTAATATATTTGTTAATGTTTCATCATGTTTTATGAGAGATTAGATATACACCTAATTATATGATCCAAAATATTCCACTCGATCTCCTTATTATCCTATCATGCAATTTTTTTGATATGTTTTACGTTATTTTGCCAATTTTTTCTTTTATTTTGTTATATTTCTATGAAATTATTTTTCCATTATCCTGTGTTTAATCTTATTTGTAATCTTTTAATTTGGTAACATGGAGTAATTTTGAATAAGTTTAAATTGAGATAAAAGAAACATTGTCAACATGGTTTACTAGTCACTTCAATTCACACACCTTGAAATGCATATTTCTTATAAATTTTAACCTACTTCCTAAAAGTTTTTTCATTAATTTCATTATTTCATTTTGCAAAAATATGTCTCATTTCAATTTAAAATTATATTTAATTAACATTAAAAAATAATAATTTAATATTATATATGAATTTTTAAATTTGTAATGTGCACAAAATGTCATTGGACTTGTCATAAGGAGTTATATAAAATTGTATATTTACTTTTATATTTTTAAAAGTTTTCAACATTTTGGTATGATTCTTGATACACTTCTATTAAGACTTCAATAATCAATTGAGGATATCTAACTTTATCTCCTTTGTATCTTGCAAAGCAACTTTCCTATGTAGTTTATCTAATTTCTTCACTTTTTTTTTATTTTTGTTGGGTAATGTTAATATTTAACTATAAAACTTCTATGATGTCTTATTTACAGTGATTTTAATTATTTATATTAAATTACAGTAATTTATCATATTTGAATTTTAACATATATTTGTATAATATTAAATATTAATTTATTATTATTTATTCTTATTGATTTTTTATTTCTTAATAATTGGAAGAAGGGGTTGATCTTGACGAAATAAACATTATTTAACCCATCACATCAAACTCTATTCTAGTAAATGTTTATTTTTTTACTTAATATATAATTAAATATTAAATTTTATATTCTTTTAAGTATTATGTTTTTTAGTAGTTTAGCAAATTTTCAAAGACATTAGCCCCAAATGAGGTGCTTTGATATACATCTACTAAATATGAAAATTTTAATTTTTTATTATTTAAGCTTCTTTACTTTTTTAATTGACATTAATCCTAAGAGAGGAGCAATTCAAACGAAACAAAAGAAATTGTACTCTTCTCTAGCTATATGCAATTAATGTTCTTTTAGTTTTAAATATTTTTTTAATTATTTTAACAAACTTTATAAGAGATTTGGGTTCATATCTCATTTGACAATCTAGGATGTTACACTTAATCCAACCATAGTAGAATACAACTTTTCAACCTAATTTATCACATTTCTTAAAATCTTTCACTATCATTTGATTATATTGCTACATAACTATAAATCTCCACTCTTCTAACTCTTACAATACTTTCATTCGATCATATTAAATAGTTATAATTTATCTCATTATTGAATTAATAAATATATTGTTATTAATATATTAATAATTTTTTTTAATTTATTCTTATCTAATTAAGTAATTTGTAGAAATTCGAAATTAGTTTTTATCAAGATGAAGTAGATGTCATTAAACTAGTCTTTACAAACTCTATCTAATTAAATATCGACTTCTATATTTTTTAATCTTTAGTTTCTATGTTTGAAGCATGTCATACAAGGCATTTCAACACATACATGATTTGATAATTGACAATGTTACAAGTGATATCTTGAGTATCTTGGAATGTAACTTTCATCTAAAATATTTCTAATTTATTGAATATTTTTTATTTAGTTATGTTGCAATATGACTTCAAATCTTCTATCATGTGAACTAAAATTTTACTTTGATTTTCTTGTATTACATTGCATCACTTTTTCTAATTTTAATTTTAGTATATGATGACTTAATATTAAAATAATAATATGTTATTATTTATGCTTTTGTTCTTTCATGATTTGTAATATATCCAAGCAATGTTCAACAAATACATAATAAGCATTGTTGGACTACTATTAACTTGCTTTCCCCAATTCGATATTCATTGTTATATCCACAAATATATTAGTTGTTAATCTTTTGGCATACATTAAGGGGCATTTTAATTCATACATAATTTGATGATAAGAATATTACACTATATCTCTTTAGTATCACATAATGCTTCTTTCTAAGACAAAGTATCGAATTTCTAATTTTTTTTGCTTTGGTTTGGTTATGTTACTATGAAGCTCTAAATCTCTTATGATGTGACCTTTGCATCATCTTTATTTTGTTATATTACTTTGCTTAAATTTATTCATTTTAGTTTTAATATATACCAATATAATATTAAAAAATTATTATTATTTATTCTAGTTTACATTGATGATTTGTATGAATTACACATGCAGTCGAATTGAGAGAAACAAATGTTGTCGAACTGATCTCCAAGAGCTTTATGAATACAAATATGTATTTTTTGCATTTAAATATCTTTTTATTCTTCTAACACTTACTAAAATATTTTGATTTGTGATTGATGTTTTGATCAAGGATGTTCAGTTCGATCCCATTTGAATTTTGGAATACAACTTTAATGAATAACTTATCTCATTTTTTCAAATTTTTTATTTCATTTTTTTGTATTTTTATGGCTGACTAAATCCCCTCACATGTGAGCATTAGATTGCATTGATTTAGTTATATTACATTACTACAACTTGACTTATTTTTTCTTTAATATATATTTACTTGCATAATTTATCAACATTTATTCTTGTTTAGTTGGTAATTTTAGTATTTTCAAATTAGGCTTGATGAACACTAAAAAAATATCTTTGAACCCTTGTGACAAGCTCCACTGAATTAAATAATCATTTTTTTAATATTTTTATTTTTGATTATATTAGAAATTTTTATGAGACATTTTGATTTGTACGTAATTTATTGATCAATAATGTTATTATCCTTCACTTTAGTACCATGGAATAGAATATTTCTCTAAAATGTTTGTTATTTTTTCAAATTTTACATTTTGAGTTGATTATATTACGAGATAACCCCGAATCTCAATTAGTGTGACCTTTATTTCAATTTCATTTTGTTATATTACAATCCTTCTGTTTACATTGTTTTGAATTTAGTATACATTTATTTAATTTTACAACAATAATTTATTATTATTTATTCATATTTTATTTTATATTTCATAGTAATTTCAAAAGGGTTCTAATAGAGATGAAACAAAATCTTTGGGTTCATCTCTTTTTGCATATCCAATTAAATGCTTATTTTTTAACTTTTAATTATTTTATTTTCTATGGCTTTTGTCTGCTTTATGAGTTTTGATTCATATCTAATCTAATGATTAAGGATGTTACAGTTAAACTCTTTAAATTCTAAGAATGCAAACTACATTTAAAATGTGTCTTATTTCTTAAAATTTGCTTTAATTATTTTGTTATACTACTATGTGTCTCAAAATCTTTTCTCAAGTAACCTTTACATTTCCTTGATTTGGATACATTGGATTTATTTATTTTATATTATTCCAACTTCAAAACCAATTTACTTAATACAAAATAATAACTTGTAATTATGTGTACTTATATATATTCGTAATTTGGAATTATTTGAAATGATGTCTGAATAAGATGAAACAAATGTCGATGGACTTGCCTTGATTAGTCTTAGCCAATTAAATATTTCTTTTATATTTTGTTAGATATTTAATTTTATAGGATGATTTTTATGCTTTGTAAGAGACATTGATTTGTTCCTCATTTGACAATCGAGGATATTACAATTGTACTCTTTAGTATCAATGAATGCAACTTTTCTATATATTTGTTTCCATATCTCTCTCTCATATGTTACCTTTATATTGCTTCAGTTTTGTTATATTACAATACTTTAATTTATATCATTTCATATTTAATATTTATTTTTAGTTAATATTTAAATTATTATCTATTATTATTTATGATTATTATCATTAAACTTTTTAATATTTTTAAAAATTTAATTTTCTTTCATTTTGGCTTAAATTATGAGTTGTTTTAATTCTTACATGATTGGATGATCAAGAATATTACATTAGATCTACTTAATATTTGTGAATGCAACTTTCCCAAACAATTTACTCCTTACATAAAAATTTTTTGATTTGATTTAGTTATATGTCTATCACTCCAAAGCACGTCTCAAGATGAAATAGTTGCCATTGACTTATCACGACAAGCACTATCAAATTAAATATTTATTTTTATACTATTTTCAATAATTTTTCAAATTGTTTTTCCATTTTATGATGTATTTGGATTCCCTTCTCATTTGTTGATTGAGGCTATACAATTCGATCTACATAGTATCATGGAATTTAGCTTTCTTGAAACATTTATCTCATTTTTCAAAATGTTTTCTAAAATTTATTAACATTACTATGATAATGTAAATCTTTACTTTTGTGACCTTAATGTTGCCTTGTTTTGAAAATAATATGTTAGTTCAACTTATCATATTTCGACTTTAATATATGTTTAATTAATATTGAAATTTTTATCTATAATTGTTTATTCTTATTTAATTTCGTAATTAATAATATTTACCAAAAAGGATCGATTAAGTAGAAACAATTGTTGTTTAATTGATATCGATGAGATGCATCAAATTAATGTTTTATATATTTTTAAATATTTTACATGCCAAAGTTCTGGCTAAGTTTAAAAGTGATTTGGATTTATATTTCATTTTATGATCAAGAATGTTGGACTATGTTTTCTTAGTATCTTAGAATACAATTTTATTATATAATACATGTCATCTCCTCAAATTTTTCTTTTCAATTTGGGTATATTATAATGTGACTCTAAAGTTCCTTCAATATGAGCTTTATAATATTTTGATTAGTTATATTATTTTACTTCAATATACATAATTTAATTTTTAATATCTATTTTTGAAATAAAAATAATAATTTAATTTATTTATACTTTTTTTATAATTTTTCATTAATAGTAACTCCAAATAAGGTCAAATCGAGAAAATAAATAAACATCTAGAAACTCATCTCTATATGCCCTACAAAATTAAATACATTTCACAATTTTTACACATTTTATTTATGAAAATTTCTCCAGACATTACTAGAGATGTTTATTTACAATTCTATTTCATTATAAAAAAGAGATTAAACTTCATCTCCTCAATATCATGGAAAATTACTTTTTAGTACAATTTATCACAACTAGTTAACATTTTGTTATGATTTGGTTACATTACAAAGAAACTCTAATTCTCTTCTAATGTGATCGTTGTTTTTATTTTGTTATATTATATTGTTCATTTTATCCAATTTTAGTTTAACTAATATATTTACTTATTGTTAAAAAATATTTCTTTGTTATTAAGCCTTACTTGCATTGTTAATTCATAGTAACTGCAAAAATAGTTTGATCGAGAAAAAAACAACATTAAACTCAACACAAAAAGCTTTATCTAATTAAATATTCTTTTTTAATTACTTTAAATATATTTATTTTCTTTCGATTAAGCATGCTTTAATAGACATTTTAATTTTTACATTATTCAATGATCGAAAAAGTTCACTAGATCTCCTCACTCTCCCAAAATGAATCATTCCCAAAAAACTTCTCATTTCTTAAAGATTCTTCTTTGATTGGCAATATTACTATGTTACTATAGATCTCCACTCATGTGACTATTAGAAGTCTTTGATTTTATTAAGTTACATTGCTTCTATTTATCATATTATAACTCTAATTAATCTTTGTTAAAATTGAAGAAATATTTTATTTTTAATAAGCCTTATGTACTTAAGCAATCTAGAGTTATTCCAAAGGAAGTATGATCAATGCAAAGTAAATGTCTTTGGACTTGCCTTATGAATCATTTCATTCGTACCTAATATCATGATCTATGTTGTTAAACTAGACATCTTATAATTTTCAAATGCAACTTTCTTATAAAATTGATCTAATTTCTTTAGATTTTTCATTGTAATTTTACAACATTATTATGTAACTATAGATCTGTGAATGAATTTAAATCACTTTGATTTTTTATTACAATATTTAAATGCATTTCATTTAGTTTTTTGTGTATATTTACTTATCATTAAAAAACTATTTTATTATTATTTGTGCATATCTACCTTGGTAATTTGTTGTAATTCCAAATAATGTCTGATTTAGAGTACACAAGCATCAATGGAATCATCTTAACGTGCTTTATCTAATTATATAGTCATTTTTATATTTCAAATATTCTATTTGATTAGAAGTTTCATGCACTTTATAGGAAACTTTTGTTCAAACTGGATTTGGATGTTAAGGATACAACAATCGAATCTTTTTAGTATAATGGAATGCGGTATTGTTGTATAATTTTTCTTATTTATTCACATTTTACAATTTGATTTGATTAAATTACATTGAAAGCTTGATTTTCTTCTTTTGTGACCTTTACATTTCTTTGATTAAGCTATATTCATTGCCTAAATTTATCTTATTTCAAAGTTTTTATATATTTACTTAATTTTAAAAAATATTATTTATGTTTATTTTCTTAGTTTGTTATTAAAAACTGTAAATCATGTTTGATCAAGTTGTGGATCTAATCTTGACCAATTCTATAGAATTGAAAATAACTTTCATATTTTTATAAATTTTATTTTCTAAGAATTTGGTGCCCTTTGATAGATCTTTCAAATTCTACCTAATCTAATAATTCAGACTATCATACTATTTTTTATAGTATCTTTGAATGCATCTCAACCACACAATTTACACATTTCTTTGACTTAATTTCAATTACTTTATTATATGATAATGTAATTCTAATTCTTCTCTTGAGTGAAAATTCTATATTTTCATCTTGATGGTATTCATTATATAAAATATTTTATTTTTGCTATAATATATTACTACATAAAATTAACATTGTAACTAATTTTATTTTTTCTTATTCTGTTTTGAAATTTTGTAGTAATTTGAAATGAGAACTGATCAGGATGAAACAAATGTCATTGGGCAAATTTTTATAAGCTCTATTAAATAATATGAATTAATTTTTTTAAAACTTTTTTCGTTCATTTCACAAATTTTATGAAAAATTTTAATTTGTACAATATTTAATGATCGAGGATGTTACAATAGCTCACGTCAGTATCTTTGAATGCAACATTGTAGTAGAATTTATCTTATTTCTTGAAACTTTTTCTTTGAATTTTTTATATTAACATTAAACTATAATTCCTGCCTCGTTTAACCTCTATATCACATTTAATGGGTTAAGTTACATTGCAAGAATTTATCTTATTTTCGCTTCACTATATATTTTCTAAGTATTTAAAAATTAATTCGTTATTTTTTAGGCTTGTTTATTCTGGTTAGTTGTAGAAATTCCAAATGAGGTTCCACTTAGGAGTAATAAATGTCATTAGACTATCTTCAAAGTGCTCCATTCAAACAATATTCTTTTTTTAATTTTCAATTGATGTTTTGAGGGTTTTCCATGTTTTAAAAGATATTTCGTTTCAAACTTGACTAGATAATCAATACGTTACATTCAACTTCTATAATATTTTTGAATACAACTTTCTAGTATAATTTTGATCATTTCTTCAAATTTTTTAATCTTATTTAGTTACATTATGTTACTTCAAGTTTACCATAAAACATCTCCATTTTTAAAAATTTTTGCTTCATATTTGTTATTTTATTATTTAACTATAAATTCCTCTCTTTTGGCTTCAACATTGCCATCATTTCATTATATTACATTGCTTTAATTTATGTCATTTAAGATTTGACATATGTTTGCTTACTATTTAAATAATAATTTACTATTATTTATATTTTTTTGTTATTTTATTTTTTATTTTTTTTATACTATTATTTCAAACAAGATCTATTGGCTAGATAAACATCATTAGAAACATGTCAACAACCTTTATCAAACCATAGTATTTTTTTAAATAATTTATTTTTGTAGGGCACTAGAACTTTTTATGAGAAATCTCAATTATAATGTGATTAGATTATTAATGATGTTTAAGTCAACCCTTCAAATATCTTTGAATGTAACTCCCTTATACAATTTATCACATTTTTACAATTTTTTTTATTTTGTTGTATTACTATGTAATTCCAAATGTCATCCATGGTGACTGTTACTTTTTTTTATTTTGTTGTATTACATTGCTTCTTACTAAACCTTCAGCTTTAATATATATATATTCTTAAATTGGAAATAATAATTTGTTATTTTTATTCTAATGTACTTTTGTAATTTGTAGTATTCTAAATGAGGTCTCATTTACATTGAACATCTCTGGACTTGTCTGAAATAGTGATTTCCTATTAAATAAGATTTTAATATTTTTTAAAATTTTATTTTTTTAAAATTTTTGGTATGTTCTACAAGTTATTTCAACCTATACCTAACTTATTCTTTGCATCCAAATTTCCTTTATGATTTGTCTCATTTTTTAAATTTTGTGTTGATTTTGTTATATTACAATGTACCTCAAAGTCTCCTCTCATGTCACCTTTACATGGCATTGACATTCTTATTTTACATTTCTTCCATTTATCGCATCATAGGTTTATTAATGATTTTCTTATTATTATAATTTTATCAGGTTACTATTAATGCTCATAAAATTAGGGAATTTGTAGCAATAAGAAATGATGTATGATCCATGCCAAACAAATGTCATTAGGATTGACCCAATAAGCTCTACCTCATTAAATATTCAATTTGATATTTTTTTTGAATATTTTAAGTTCAAGTGTTTTTTACATGTTTTACGAGACATATGAAACTTTACCTTATTTCACAATTGAGCAAGTGACAATCAAACTTCTTGTTAAGTTTTAATGTAGCTCTCTTCCAACATTTATCTCTTTTATTCAAATTTATTTTTCTATTTTGTTATGTTTCAAAGAAATTTTCATTCTCTCCATTGTCATCTTTACATCATTTGATTTGGTTATATTACATTCCTTTAATTTATCTCTTTTCACATTAAGTGTATATTTACTTAAAATGCATGCCATAATTTATAATTATTAATGCTTATTTACTTTAGTAATTTATATTAATTCCAAACGAGTTCATATCCTGACAAAATAAATATTATTGGAGTCATCTTGGTAGGATCTATCAATTAAATATATATTTTAAAATTTTTAAATACTTTATTTTCTCAAATTTGGTCATGCGTTATGAGTTATTTTTATTCCTACCTTATTGGATTATCATGGATGTTACACTCAATTTACTTAATATCTTTAAATGTAATTTTCACATATAATTTATTTTGTTTTTTTTGAAGTTTCAACTTGACTTGGTTATGTTACCGTGCAACTCGAAATCACTTATCGTGTGACGTTTACATCATTTATATTTTATTATATTATTGTGTAATTCTAAATCACCAATTGTGTAACCTTTACAAATTTTTTATTTAATAAATTTATATTGCTTCCAATTTATTAATTTAATCTTTAACATATATTCAATTGATAATAAAATAGTGTTTTATAATTATTTAGGTATGATTTTTTAATTTTTATTAATCCAAACTAAGCCTCAATCGAAATGAAATAAATGTCAACCTGACCTCGAAGAGCACTACCCAGCTAAATACTTATCGTTTAAACATACTTATTTGTTTAAATAATTTGGCCTATTTTACAAGGCATTTTCATTCTTACTTAATTTTATGAATGAGACTTTACACTCGATCTACACAGTATATTGAAATTCACCATTCCATGATATTGAACACATTTATTCAAATTTTTAACTACAACTTGTTTTATATTATTTTGAAACTCTAAATCTATACTCATACTACTTTTATATCAGCTTAATTTGTAAATATTATGTTGGTTGAATGTCACTTATTTCATTTTTATTATGCGTTTACTTAATTCTAAAATATAAATTTATTATCATTTATATAAAATTAATTTGATAGTTGGTAGAAATTATAAGCAAATGTTGATTGAGGTGAAACAATTGTTGTTTTATTTGTCACGACAAGCTATATCCAATTAAATATTCATTTATATATTTCTAAGAATTGAATTTCCTAAACTTTTTTCGAACTTCATAGGACTTTTTTATTGTATTTTATCTGATGATTAATAATGTTACACTCAATCACTTAGTAATCTTGGAGTGCAACATGAACAAGTAATTCATGTTAATTCTTCAAAAGTTTTACTTTAATCTTACTATATTATTGTGCAATTCTAAACCGCCTTTAATATTACCTTTATATCGCTTTATTTTTTTTATTAGTTCTCTTCAATTTAGATAATTTTATCTATAATATATGCTTTCTTAATATTATAATATTAATATAATTTCATTTTTTCTTATTTAATTTTCTAGATTGAAATAATTCAAAACAAGGTCTAATTGAAAAAAATGTCATTAGACTTGTCTCAATGAGCTATATCTAATTAAATACTCATTTTTATATGAGAAATTTTTATTCTCACTTTATTTAATAAATAAGAATGTTAAACTCGATCTCTTTAATATCTCAAAAAAGTAGCTTTCTTTCACACTTTATCTTATTTTATTTAAGTTTTCACTTTGATTGGCTTATATTACTATGAAGCTTAAATTCTCCTCTAGTGTGACTTAACATCACAATTTTTTACTTATATTTCTTTGATTCTATTTGTTTCATTTTAACGTATTATGTTTATTTTGGTAATGAGAAGTAATTATAAATGGCCTTTGATCAAAACAAAATAAATGTCATTTGATAAATCTCAACTACCTCAATCAAATAAAATATTCATTTATATATTTTCAAATTTTTTTAAGAGTTTTTGCATACTTAAATTCTATTTTAATTTATGCTTGCTTTGACATTTGATGCTTTTGCACTAGTCCATAGAAAATTAGAATCCAACGTTCTCGTATAGTAAGTTTATTTTTTCTTAAAAATTTTTACTTTAATTTTGTAATATTGTTATGTAACTTTTAGTCTTATCTCATGTGACATTTACATTGTTTTGATTTGGTTATATTATATAGCTCCAATATATTCTCTTTTTGTTTTAATTTGAACTTCATGATTATTTTTGCAATAAAGTTTTGTTATTTAATCTTTTTTTAAATACCCGTATTTTTATTTTAAGGAAATTTTAATGATTTTGATCCTTTTTATGAGAGATTTTAATTCATAAAAGATATTACAATTGAGGATATTATACTTGGTTTTCTTAGAATCTTGTAATTCAATTTTTCTACATAATTTATCTCATCCTTTCTTTTTTCACTTTCATTATGTTGTATTTAATGTAATCCAAGTCTTGTTTCATGGACATTTCAAAAGTTTTATTTTTTTATGCACATTATCTTCAATCTATCTCTTTTTAAGTTTAAAATATATTTACTTAATATTAAAGAAAAAATTTATTATTAAGTTAAATTAAACATCATTGGAATTGACTTGATGGGCTAAGTCTATTTTAATATTTATTATTATAGTTTTAATGTTTTATTTTCAATGATTTTCTTCTATAAATTTGGGATATTCTGATATGTAGCTTTTTTGAGGATCGTGGATATTACACTCGACCTCCATTATATGTTGGAATATAATAATTTCTTATAATTTACCTTATTTTTTCAAGTCTGTCTTGATTTAGTTGTATTACTAAGAAACTTTAACCATCTTTCTTTCTCTCTCTAGTATGACCTTTAGATTATTTTGATTTAGTTATATTACATTGCCATAACTTATCTCATTTTAGCTTTAATGTATATATAGTTAATGTTTAAAAAATAATTTATCTTTGCATCTCTTATTTACTTTAGTAATTTGTAAGAATTCCAATTGAGGTCACACCAAGACGAAATAATTATAATTACACTAGTCTCAACGAGCTTTGTCAAATTAAGTATTCTTTTAAATATTTTTAAATGTTATATTTTGTTGTGTTTTGGCCATTCTTTTCGAGATTTCGATTTATAATTGACTTGATAGTCAAAGATTTTCCACAAGATCTCTTTAGTATCTCAAAATGAAACTTTCACATAAAATTTATCTTCTTTCTTCATATCCTCTTTATTTTCCTTATATTACTTTGTAATTCTAAATCTCTTATCATATCACCACTACATCACTTTGATTTAGTAATAGTACTCTATTTTAAGTTATTTCATTTCATCTTTAATATATATATATTTACATTATATTAATACATTTGGTACTTCATAGCAGATCCAAACATGTCATATCAAAAAAAAATGATGCCATTGGACACATCGTGCAAAGCTTTATTAGATTAAGTTATTGTTTATATTTACAAACTTTTTTACTAATGTTTTAGTATGCTTTAAAAGACATTTAAGATTGTGCCTGACTTGAAGATTAACAATAATACACTTGATCTTCTAAATATCTTGGAATGCAACTTCCTTAAAGAATTTATATGAATTATTTAAAGTTTTAGCTTAGATTGCTTTAAATCACTATGTGACTCTAACCATCTTATCATGTGACCTATACTTTCTTTCCATTTTGTTACACTATATTGTCTAATATATCGCATTTCAATTATAATATAAATTTAATTAAGAGTAAAAAAAATTTTCTAATTAATGCTTAATTAGTTTTTTAATTCACAACTTTCCAAGTGATAAAACAAACATCATTAAACTCCTCTCACTGAGCTTTGACTAATTTTTAAATCCTTGTTATAGCTTTAAATAGTTTATTTTATAAAGATTTTTAATGCTTTAATAAGTATTTTGATTCCTACCTAATTTGATAATCAAGAATATTGCACTCGATCTCTCTAATATCTTTCAACAATTATTTCCTTCAAAAGTATCTCATTTTTGTAATTGTTTCACTTTGATTTGGCTACAACTATAAATTTTCTCTTTTATGTTGTTTGCATGTTTTTATTTTAATTTTATTACATTGGGTCAATTTATATCGTTTTATTTTTAATATTTATTCACTTTTTCAAAGAAAATAAAAATTTTTACTTAAGCTCATTTATTTTCTTAATTATCAATAATTCCAAATATGGGTTGATTTAGATGAAACAATCATCGCTAGATTCATCTTAGTGAACTCTATCTAATTTAATATTTATTTTAACTTTTTTAAATATTTTATTCTCTTAGTTTCTAACTTTATGAGACATTTCAAAACGTGCCATATTCGAAGATTGTTAATGTTACACTTTATTTCCTTAGTATCTTCGAATGTAAATTTCATATACAATTTATTTAAATTTTCCAAATTTTTAGATTTTAATTTGTAATATTACTATAAAACTCCAATTCTTCTCTAGTGTGACCTTTACATTGCAATGATTTTATTAAATTACATTGCTTCAATACCAATTTTTTTTCTTTATAATACGTTTACTTATTATTAAGATAATTATTTTTTATTTAGTTGTGTTTATTTGATTTATTAATTTGCTGCAATTCAAAATATGAGTAGATTAAGATGAAATAACATTATTAGATTCACCTAAATTAACTATATGTATTTAAATATTCATTGTTGTTATTTTGCTCATAATTTAGTGATCAATGATATTACAATCATTCTTGAGAGAATTTTGGAATGCAACTTCTCTATAAAATTAATCTTATTTCTTCAAAGTTTTCACCTTGATTTATTCACATTATTACTATGTAATTTTTTATTTGATTCTTTTCATTTATTCAATTTTATATTATTTTAGCATTAATGTATATTCAATTAAAATCGAAATAGTAATTTTTTTAATTTTGCATTATTACTTTATTAATTATTAGTAATTCCAATCTAGGTATGATTGAAGCGAAACAAACGTTGTTGAACTCTTTAAAAAGTAATTTATCTAATTAAATATTCATATAAAATTTTTAAAAATTCTAACTTTGTTTCACGATAAAGAATGTTACACTTGATTTCCTTAGCATATTGGAATGCAACTTTGGTATGTAATTTATCTCATTTGTTCAAATATTTTTCTTTTATTTTGTTATAAACTATGAATGCTAAATTTTCCTACCATGTCACCTTTACTTCACTTGATTTTATTACTTTATATTACTTCCAAATATTATTTTTAGTTTTAATAAATATTTACGTAATATTAAAAAAATAATTCATGATTATTTATGCTTATTTATATAGAAATTTATAGTATGAACTAACAAGGTCTAATCAACATGAAACAAATTTCATTCGACTTTCCTTGAAAAGCTCTATCAAATTAAGCATTCATTTTATATATTTCTAAATAATTTATTTTCTTGTCTTTGGATGCTTGAAGTGACTTTTTTATTTATACTTGATCAGATCAAAGACCTTGTTACGGTCAATCTCCTAAGTGTTTCGTAATGCAACATTATTTAATAATTTATCTCATTTCTTCAAACTTTTCCCTTTGAGACTGATACATTATAGTAAAACTCTAACTCTTCTCTTTTGTGATCTTAACTTTGGTTTAATTTTCCTATTATGTTCTTTTAATTTATCATATTTTATGTTTAATATTTGTCTACGTAATATTAAAAAAAATATAATTTATTACTTTTTTAGCTTATTTTCATTCATAGTTTCCATTAATGCCAAATGAGCTCAAATTCAAAAAAAATAAACATCATTAGACTCATCTTAACACCTTGTATCTAATTAAATATTTATTTTTATGTTATAATTTTTTTTATTTTATTAGTTTTTGCATGTTGTAAGACTCATTCTAGTTCAAACATGATTCTATCCTATATAATTCATCTTATTTCTTCAAAATATTTCCTTTATTTTTTATTTTATTAGGAAACTCTAATTCAACCTTTAGGTGACCTTTAAATTTTTTTGTTTGACAACATTATTACACATAAATTTATCACATTTTATCTTTTGTATATGTTTACAAAATATGGAAGAAACAATTTTGGTTATTCATGCTTTATTTCTTTTGTGATTTGTAATATTTAAAATGGAAAATTGATCAAGATGAAATAAACATCATTTGATACACCTCAAGGTGCACAATTTAAATGTTCATTTTTAATTCTCTAATATTTTTTTCTAAATGTTGGCATGGTTTATAAAATTTGTTTATCTCTTTATCTGATCATAGAGGATGTTATACTCTATTATGTTACAACCATAAAATTTAAGTTTCTCATATAATTAACCTTATTTCATAAATATTTTTCTTTTCATTTTATTTTATTATTATGTAACCCTAATTCTCCTCCTTTGTCAACTTTACATCACTTTGATTTTGTAATAGTACATACCATAATTTTTTCTCTCTTTAGCTCTAATATATATTTTCTTAATATTAAAATAATAAATTATTATAATTTATTTTTTTTTAACTTTGTAATTGGTAGTATTTGTAAATAAGCTCTGTTCGTAATGAAATAAATATCGTTGGACTCATTATCATGAACTCTATCTCACTAAATATTCTTTATTTAAATTTATAAAATATCTACTTTTATATAGCTTTTGCATTCTTTAAGAGATTTTTTTATTCCTAATGGATTTGATGATATAGGATATTGCACCTAATCTCTTTAGCATTTTGGAAGATAAGCTTCTCATGTAATTATCTCATTCTTCTAATTTTTCCATTTGATTGAGTTATATTAGTATGTATCTTTAAATCTCCTCAAATGTGACGTCATTTATTTGATTAAATTAAATTTGTTTAATTTTTTGTGGTTTAATGTCAATAAATAATTACTTAATTTTATAATAAACAATTGATATTATTTATGATTATTTAATTCTATAATTTTTAGTGAATCAATATGTTTTTATTGACAAAAAAACATCATTGGATTCTTGTTTATTATTGTTTACATTCATTTACTTTAGTAATTTGTATTAACTCTAAACAAGGTGTAATTATGATGAAACAAATATCATTAGACTAGTGAGAGAGCTATATGAGTATCATATAAAATATGTCTATCCCAAAAAAATAAATTTTAAATTTTAAATTAGATATTGTTTCTTGAGATCAGTCTAATGACATTTCCTTGTTTTAATCAATCTCCTTTAGAATTTGACAAAATTATTAAAAAAATAAGCATAAATAAGAATAAATTAGTATTTTAATATTAAGTGAATATACATTAAAATTAAAATAAAATTATTTTAAATAATATAATATAAAAAAATGAAAGATACACAAATGTCACATTAGAAGAAATATAGAATTTTATAAAAATATAAAGAAAATAAAACCAAACAATTTTAATAAATGAATCATATTTTATGAGGAAAGCTAGATTCAAAGATATTAAAGAGATGGAGTATAACATTCTCTATCTTCAAATTATGTCTGAATTAGAAACCATATTAAATTATGGTTAAAAATTACAAAACAAAATATTTACAAATATAAAAATGTTAAGTTGGATATAGCTTGTCAAGTCAAGTCCAACAATATTTGCTCATCTCAATTACACCTTTATTAGAGACATTAACAATTACCTAATTAAATAAGTTTAAATAAAAATAACTATAAATTTAGTAAATATATTAAATCTGAAATAAAAAAATTAATGAAATATAATAAAAAAATCAAAGTCTTTATTATCACACAAGAAGATAATGTTATTTAGGAAAGTTGCTTTCCAAGACACTATGGATATCGAGCATAACAAACTTTATCATCAAATCTAGTAGGATTTAAATAATTTAGAAAAGTTTGACAAACACTTAAAAACATATTTCTAAAATATAAAAATGAAAATCTAATTTGATAGAGCTTCACGAGGCATGTTCAAATATGTTTGTCGCATATGGACTAGTACTTATTTGAAAATACTATTAATTGCCAAACTAAAGAAAAACAAATAAAAAAATATTATTTTAATATTAAGTAAATTTATGCTGAAGTTGAATGGAGTAAAATTGAACTAATATAATATTAACAAATAAAAAGGATATAATGGTCACATGAGATAACTTTTTGAGTTATAAAATAATATAACCAAGTGAAAGCAAAGCTTTTGAAGAAATGCCTTAAGTTTTATGAGAATGTTGTTTTCTAAGATATTGAAGTGATCATGCATGACATATTTGATCATTGAATAATATATGAACCAAGATTTTTTGTAAAGTATGCCAAAACTAAAAAAATATAATGGAAAAATATTCAAAAAAATTTATTTATTAAGTAAAAATATATTAAAACTAAAATTTAAAAATGTTGAAGCAATTTTATTAAACTAAAACTAAGATTATGTAATGATAACAAGAGAGGAGTATTAAAGTTTCATTTTACTTGTATTAATCATTTCTAATGTTGCATATTAATTATGGATTGCTCGACGAAAATGTCTAGTTATGTTTTTTCATCTCAATTAGATCACATTTGGAATTACAAAGAATTTCAAAAGAAAATAATATTAAAATTAAAAAACATATTATCTAATTGTTTGTAAAAATTATATTGATGCTAAAGACATATAAGTTAAATAAACTTCCAAGTCAAAGACATGTAAAACTCACATAACAATTGAATTATAATTGATTGGTAAGATAACGAAGTCAAAGCTGGTACTTTGAAGCAATGTTTTAAATTTTACTAAAAAGCTACATTCCATAATAATAAGGACATTGATCCTATCATCCTTAATTACTAAATAAATTATAAATAGAAATTCCTCATAAAGCATGTCAAAGTCCTAGAGAATATAGTTTTTAAAATATAATTAAGAAAAATTAATTTGACAAAGCTCATCTCGATGAATCAAACAAATTTTGTTTGTTGTTAATGAAACCTTATTTTTAATTACTATGAATTAAGAAAAAAAATAAGCATAAATAACAGCAAAATTTTATTCTAATATTGAATAACTATATAAGAAAACCTTAATGAGATAAATTGAAGCAACATATTATGCTAATATCAATAATGTTGTGACGGTCAATTGCGAGCATAATTAGTGTTTCAATATAATATAATAATATAAAAAAATTGAAGAGAAGAGAACAATTTTATTACAAAGCTACATTATAATATATTAAAGAGATCAAGTGGAAAATCCCAATTTGTCAAATCATTTAGGAATTAAAATATCTAAAAAAAATATATTATGTGTTAGAGCTCATCAATTCTGGTGATGTTCATTTCATCAATAAATAATCACTTTTAGATATATCATAAATAATAAAAATAAATTTGCATAAATACTAATAATGAATAAAAAAATATTTAATATTAAGTAAACAGATATTAAAACTATATTTCGATAAAATGAAGTAATATAATATATGTGTTTCATAGCAATTGACTATATTAAAATGAAAACATTTAAGAAATGAGATAAATTATATAACAAAGGAATATTGCTAGATTCATAAGTCAAGTAAATATTAACATAAAAAAACTAAATAATAATAAATTATTACATTAATATTAATTAACCTTGCAATAAAGTTATAACAAGATAAAATTAAAAACATTGTAAAAACTCAAGGCTTTGTAAGCATTACATGACAAAAAGTTAGAGTTTCATATTAATAGATGCAAAGGAAAATAAAAACTATCGGGAAATAAGATAATTTGCATAGCAAAATTACATTCTAAGTTACTAAGAACAACTACTGCAACATTCTTGATCACAAATAAGTTATGAACCAAAATATTGCATTAAAGCTGCAAAAAAAAGAAATTTTACATTTAAATTTATAAAAAAAATAAATATTTAGATTGATAAAACTCATCCAGAGGAGTGTAATGACTTCCTTTTTTTATTAGTTGTACCTTGTTCAAAATTACGGTAAATAATTGATGCAAATATGTTGAAAGAATAATAAATTATTATTAAAAAATTAAGTAAACATATATTACAGCTAAAATAGGATTAATTAGGAAAATATAATATAACCAAATATATGTGATCAAAAGATCACGTGAAAGGAGATCTAGAGTTACATAGCAATGTAACCTAATTGATGTGAAAATTTTGAAAAAATGTGATAAATTGTAAGGAAAAGTTGCATTTTGAAATAATAAAGAGATCAAGGTTAACATTTATGATTGTCAAAATAAGATAAAAATCAATGTCTCTCATAAAGTATGCTAAAATCGAATAAAATAAAATATTTTAAAAAATAAAAAAATATATATTTATTTAGATAGTTGTTATTTGAGATGAGTATAAACACTTAAGTTTTATCTACATTACACCTCATTCTATATTACTACAAATTATCAAAACAAAGAATATGAAAAAAAAAAATTTATTATTTTAATATTAATTAAATATATGTATTATAGTGTAAATATGACAAATTATAGTAATGTAATACAACCAAATCAAAGTGATGTAAGGATAACACAATAACTGATTTATATTTACATAGTAAAATAACAAATTTAAAAGAAAAAATTTGGAGAACTAATAAAATTTGATAGGAAATTTTAATTCCAAGAAACTAAGGAGGTCGATTGTAAGAACTTGATCATCTAATTTGGTACAAATTAAAATATCTACTAAAGCATGCAAAAATCCCTTAAAAATTAAATATCAAATAAATATAAAATTTATATTTGATATGATTAAGCTTGCTGAGATGAGCCAGCAAAGGCCAATTCATCTAATTAGGATTTGTTTTGGAATACTATGACTTACTAAAGTAAACAATCAAATACTAGAGTAAATTTTCATTTTATTATTAACTAGATATATATTAAAGTTCAAATAAGATGAATTGGGGCAATGTAAACAAATGAAAATCAAATCGATATAAAGGTAAAAGGAGAGTGGATTATGAGTTACATAGTAACATAATAAAATTGATGCAAATAATTTGAAGAAATTTGGGAAATTGTACAAGGAAGATATCATCCCGAAGTATTGAGGATATCTAGTCTAACATCCTCAATCATAAAATCAAATACAAATCAAAATATCTCTTAAAGCTTATAAAATAATCTAAAGTAAAAATTTTAAAATTATAAAAATAGATATTTAATTTGCCAAAATGACATCATTCACAATTCTCATAAATTATCAAAGTAAATATGAATAAATAAATATAAAGTATTGTTTTAAAATTATGTAGATATATATTAAGGTTGAATTGATATATATTGAAACAATATAAACACAACGAAATATAAGTAATATGAAGACACATGAGAGGAGATTCAGGGTAATAGTAATATAATGAAAACAAAAATAATTGAAAAATGAGAAAAATTATACCTGAAAATTCCCTAGTAAGATACTATAGAGAGTGAGTATAACATCCTTGATCATCAAAATAGGTACAAATTGAAATATCTCATAATGTATGCTAATACCTAACAAAATATAATACTTTAAAATATAAAAATGAGTAGCTAATTGGATAGAGCAAATCAAGGCTAATCTAATGACTTTTATTTCATCATGATAAGCCCATGTTTTGTACTGCAATGAATTATAGAAATAATAATAAAATAACAAAAAAATATTATTTTAATATTAAGTAAATATATATTATATTTGAAATAATATAAGTGGAATAAATATGATATTGCCAAGCTAAAGTAACATAATTGTCGTAAGAGATGAGAATTCGAGTTTCATAGTAATATAATGATATTGAAGTGAAATATTTGAACATATAAGATACGTTGTATGAGAGAGTTACATTGAAAGACACTTAAGAGAAGTGGTTTAACATCTATAGCCATCAAATCAACTTTGAAAAAAAAAATCTCGTGAAGCCTAAAACATTCTTAAAAGTAAAATATTTGAAATATAATAATAAATATTTAATTTGTTAGAGTTCATCAATTTGAGTCTCACAAAGTTTTTTCTATCTTATTTAAGCATTGTTTGGAATTGCTAAAAATTACTAACATAATTAAAGATAAAAAGAATAATAAGTCATTGTTTCAATAAAATTGACGTAAGATATATTGAAGCAATCTAACGTTAGTAAGTCAAAGACATGTAATGGTTAATAGAGAGGAGAATTAGTGTTTCAAAGCCACATAACCAAATCAAAATAGAAATATCTTAGAGATAAGTTATTCAAGGAGTCTACTTTACGATATACTGAGGAGATTGAGTGTAACATCCTCAATTGTTAAACTAGATATAAAATGAAATATCTCATAAAACATGTCAAAACATAAGAAACCAAAATATTTAAAAATATTAAAATAAATATTTAATTAGATAAAGCTAATAAAGATAAGTCCAACAACATTTATTGATTCTTAATTGGACCTTAATTGGAATAACTATGAATTACCAAAAAGATTTAACAAAAAAATTGCAATTTATTCTAATGTCGAGTAAATATATGTTAAATGTTAAATAAGATAATTGATGCAATGTAATATAACAAAAAATATGCAATGTAAAGGTCATCGAAGATGAGAATTAGAGTTGTATATAAATATAACCAAATCAATATGAAACATTTGTAATAAGAATTTAAATTATAAATGAAAACTACAGTCCAAGGTAACAAGGAGATCATATGTGAATTCCACATTCCCCAAGTTATGTACAAATAGATATGCCTCATAAATCTTTCCAAAAATAACAAATTAACAACTTTACTAAAATTTAAATTAATAGTTTTTTTGAAGGAGCACCTCAAGATGATTCTGAAGATGTTTCATGATCTCAATAATAAGTCGTTTGGAATTACTACGAATTAATAAACTTAATAAGCAAAAAAATAATAAATTATTTTTAAAATATCAAGTAAATAAATAATAATACTTAAATGAGATAAGTTGAAGCAATGTAATATAACCAATTAAACGAGAAATTATTTAAGAAAATAGATAAGATGTTTTGGGAATGTAGCATTCAAGGATAATACAATGATAAAATGTAATATCCTTAATCGTAAAATTAAGTATGAATAAAATTGCCATATAAAGAGAGATAAAATCCTAAAGTAAATATTTGAAAACATTAAAAAAATTAATATTTAGTGAAATAGGAATCATTTAGATGAGTCCAACGACGATTATTTCGTCTCCTTTAAAACATGTTTGAAATTACTTCAAATTACAAAATTAAATAAACATAAATAATAACAAAATATTGTTCTAATAATAAGAAAATATCTGGAAAAGAAAAAATAAGATAAATTTAAAAAATATAGTATAGCCAAATGTGTCCCTTCTAAATACAATCTAAAAGTGACTAAGAGTTACATAGTAATATAACCAAATCATAGTGAAAACTTTTAAGAAATTAGATAAACTGTATCAAAAAGACACATTTCAAGATACCAAGGAGATCGAGTACAATATCCTAAATCTTCAAATCAAGTATGAAACAAAACATCTCGTAACACATTCCAAAAATATAGAAAATACTTTTTAAAAAAATATAAAATTGATATTTAATTACATAGAGTTCACGAAAAAGAGTCGAATGATTATTATTTTTTCTTAATAGGACCCAATTTTTAATTCACACAAATTACAAAATTAAAGTGATGTAAAGCTCATATGAGAGGAGACTTACAAATACATGGTAATATAAAAAAAGAAAAAAATATTTAAAAAATGTGATGTTGTTTTTTGGGAAAGTTACAATCAAAGTTATTGATGAGATCGTCAATAACATCCTTGATCGTCAAATAGGGCACAAATTAAAATGCTCATAAAGCATGCTTAAATGCTAAATAATATTTAAAAATAGAAAAAGTGATATTTAATAATATAAAGCTAGTGAAGTATAATCCAAGGACATTTATTTCAACTTGATTTGACCTCATTTTGAATTGCAATAACTAACAAAAATAATTAAGTATAAATAATAAAACATAAAATTGTCAATTGTTAAATTTCATAATAATTGAAAAGGATTTTGAAGTAAGCCAAAATAATAAAAAAATTTAAGCTCATTGAAAAAAATTCAATTGGATGAAGAACTTTGAGATGAGTCAATGCACAACTTTTTCACATCAGTCACACCATGTTTGTAATGATTGTGAGTTAAAAAATGACATAAGCAAAAATAATATTAATTGAAAATAAATTAAAGTTGAAATTTGGTAAATTGATACATTATTATATAACCAAGTCAAAGCAATGTGAGAGTCCAAAAAGCAAAGATTTTCACATACTTAGAATATAACCTAGTGAAAGTCAACAATTTAAAAAAAATGAGATAAAGTTTATGGAAACTTTTCTTTCCAAGATTGTAAGGAGACCAAATGTGATAGCCTTGATCGTAAGATTTGAAAGATTTTAAAAGAATCATAAAAAAGGCAAAATTTTTGAAAAAAAATTTTAAAAATATAGATATGAATATTTAGTTAAATATACCTATTATAAAAAAATTAATTACAATATACTTAAGCATTAACATCGAAAAAATATTATTTTAATTTTTTGTAAATAAATATTAAATGTAAAATGAGATAAACCTAAGCAATGTAATACAACAAAACAAAAATGATGTAAATGTGACATAAGAGGAAAATGTTTTTCTTATTGATATAGATAAAAAAGCAAAAAGTTTGAAGTAGGAGAAATTACATTGGAATTTTGCCTTCCAAATACCATTGAGATAATTTGTGACATCTTCGATCAATAAATTTTATATGAATTTAAATTTTATGATAAATTTGCATTCCAAAATACAAATATTGAGTGCAACATTCTGGATTGTCAAATATGATATAAATCAAAATGTCTCATAAAACTTTCCTGAAACATAGGAACAAATATTTGAAAATTTAGAAATAATATTTAATTGGATAGTACTTATCTTGATGAGTCAAATAACATTTTCATTCTATCTGACCATGTTTTTAGTACCATGTAGACATATATCAAAATAGATATAAGATAAATTAAGCAATGTAAAAAACTAAATCTAGACATTCTAATTGTAACAACATAAGAGATATAGGGTTACATATAATTATAACTAAACCAAAGAGACAAATTTCAAAAAATGAAATAAATTATTATGAAATGTTGCATTTTATAGTACTATGGACACCAAAAATTACATCCTTGAGCATCAAATCAAGAACTAATCAAAACACCTTGTATAGCATGCCTAAAACCTAGAAATAAAAATATTTTAAAAAATAAATGAGTTTTTACTTGGATAGACCATGTTTCAATTTACAAAAATTATATAAATAAACATAATTTTTATTATATTTATCATTAGTTTAACTTCATATAAATATATATATTAAAGCTAAAATAAGATAAATTAAAGCAATGCAACATAACAAAATAAAATTGATTTAAAGTGACATGTGAGTAGGTTTAATGTTCCATAATAATATATCCAAATTAAAGTGAAAACTTTTATAAATGAGATTCATCGTATGAGAAAGTTGTATTCCAAGATATAGAGGAGATCGAGCACAAGATACTGGATCATGAAATTAGGTACTAATGGAAACTCTAAGTGCAGGAAAACCTTAGTAAATAAAGATTAAGAAATTAGAAAAAAATATTTATTTTGCTAGGTGTAAATAAAATTATTACAAATTACTAAATAAAATAAGCATAAATAATAATAAATTTTTTATATTAGGTAAAAAAATTAAATCTAAAATAAGAAAAATTGAAGCAATTTAATTTATCAAAATAAAAGTAATGCAATAGTTACACAATAATATAATTAATGTTTCATAGCAATATATCCAAAGTGAAGAGAAAAGCAAGTAGAAAATATATCCAAAGATCGAGCATGACTTCACTGATCATCAAATATGGCATGAATGAAAATTTCTTATAATGTATTCCAAAACTAGAAAATAAAACATTTTAAAATAAATAATTGAACATCTTCATTGGTAGAGGTCATCAAGATGCATTCAACTATATTTATTCTATCTTCATCAGGCCTTATAGGGAATTTATGAAAATTACAAAAAAAAATAAACATAAATAATAATCAATTATTATTTTAACATTAAAAAAATAAAAAAATTGAAATGACTTAAATAGAACAATATAATATAACCAAATCAAGGCAATGTCAAGCTCAAATAAGAGCTAAGATAGAGTTACATAGTAATATTACAAAATCAAACAAAAAAGTTTAAATGAGATAAATTAAGTAGAAATAATACACTCCAAGGATATTAATTGTAACATCCTTCACTATCAAATCATATGCAAATTAAAATAACTCGTAGATATTACAAAAATCATAGAAAATATAGTATTTAAACATATATATATATCATTATTTTTTGAGATAAGGCTTATTAACATCAGTGCTATGATAATTGTTTTGTCTCAATCAAATCTCATTTGAAATTACTAAGAAGCACCAAAGTATGCATACGGAATAGTAAATTACTATTTTAATATTAGGAAAATATAAATTAAGGTTACCATCGGATAAATTAATGAAACGTAATACAATCACATTAAAGCAATGTAAATGTAAAATGAGAGGACATTTTGTGTTACATATTAATATACAAAATCAAAGAAAAACATTAATGAAATGAATAAATGTTGTCAAAAATTTGCATTCCAAGATACAAAAGAGATCTAATGCAACAACTTGGATCATAAAATTTTTTATAAAAGAAGACTTATAAAACATAGAAAAACTACTTGAAATAAAATATAGAAAAATATTTAACTCGATAGAATTAGTGAAGACATGCCCAATGATTTTTCTTTTACCTAAATTAGACTAAATTTTGAATTGTAGTAAATTACAAAATCAATGTGATCTTAAGGTCACATGATAATAGAATAAGATTTTCATAAAAATAAAACAAAATTGAAGTGAACTATTTGAATAAATGAGATAAATTATATGAGAATGTTACATTTGATGATAATAAAGACATCAAGTGTAAAACCCACAAGTGAGAAATCATGTAGAAATAGAAAACGAACATAATGAGTACTAAAATTAGATAAAAAAGCGTTTTAAAAATTTTAAATTAAATATTAATAAAATAGAGATCATTGAGCCAACTTTAACAATATTTCTTTTGTCCTGATCAAATATAGTTTAAAATTATGACCAATCTTGAAAGTAAATAAATAATAATAATAATAATAAATTGTTATTCCAATATTAAGTAAATATATATTAAAATTAAAATATTGAGACTTGATGCAATATTATATAATAAAATCAAAGTGATGTAAATATCACATGAGATAATATTTAGAGTTGCATAGCACTATAATCAAATCAAATAAAAAATTTTAAGGAATGACATTAATTGAATGACAAAGTTTCATTTCAAGGTATTAAGGAGATTGTGTGTAAATTCCTTAATCATTAATCTGTTATGAATTATGTCCATTGTAATGGTGCAAAACTCTAGAAAATGAAACATTTATGAATATACAAATAAATATTTATTTGGATACAGCTCATCAAGACATGCTTAATAATATTCTTTTTGTCATCATCTTATGTTTGTAATAACTACTAATTAAAAAGGTATTTAGCATAAAGAATAATAAAATATTTTTAAGACTAAAAAAATATTAGATCTAAAATGAGATAAGTTAAGGCATTGTAATATATTAAAATAAAATGATGTAAAGTCAACATGATAAGAGAATTCGAGTTTCATATTAATATAACCAAAAAAAGACAAATAATTTGGAGAAGTGAGACAAATTGTATAAGAAAGTTGCATTCCAAAATATTAAGGTGAACATGTGTAACATCCATGATCAATAAATCAGTTTTGAATTAAATGACTCAAAGTGTGTGAAAATCATAAAAGATAAAATATTTGAAAATATAAAAATAAACTCTTTTTGTGATAAAGCTCATTGAGATGAAACCAATTGTATTTGTTTCATCTAGATAAGAACTTGTTTTTAATTACTATAAATTTTTAAATTAAATAAGTATAAATAATAAAAAAAATATTATTTTAATATTATGTTTAAATATATATTAAAAATTAAATGAGATAAATTAAATCAATGTAATATAAGCAAATTAAAATGATGTAGTAATCAATTAAGAGGAGAATTACGATTACAATGCAATACTACCAAGTCAAAGTAAAAACTTTTGAGAAATTAGATAGACTATTTAAGAAATTTGCATGCTAATGTACTAAGGAAGTTATGTGTATGATCCTCAGTCATCAATTAAGTTATCAATTAAAATATCTAGAATTGAATCCCCAAAACAGAGAAAATAAATATTTAAAACTTTAGTAATTAATATATAATTTCAAATAGCACATTGAGATAAGTCAAATGATATTTTGTCATCTAGATTTGTCTTTTTTGGAATTACTATAAATTAAAAAATTAAATGAGCATAAATAATAATAAATTACTATTTTAAAACCATGAAAATATATATTAAATCAAAAATGAAATAAATTAAAATATTGCAAAAAAAACATTTAATCGAAACGATGTAAAAGGTCACACGATAGGATTGTTAAAATTACATATAAATATTAAAAAATCAATTTATAAAATTTGAAGACATGAAATGAAGTGTATGCGAAGGTTTCCTTCAAAGATATTATGGTGATCAAGTATAACAACCTTGATCATGAAATTTGGTGTGCATCAAATGTCTTTTAAAGCTTGCCAAAGCCATAGTATGTAAAGTATTCTAAAAATATAAATAAGTATGTAATTGGAAATTCTAGCTTTGAATTATAAAGAATAACAAATTTGAAGGACCAAAAATTAATATTATTATTATTTAAATTTGAAGTAAATATATATTAAAGCTAAAATGAGATAAATTGAAGCAATGTAATACAATCAAATGAAATTTACTGAGAATTTGTAGTAGAAGACATTTAAAGTTACCTAATTATATAACCAAATGGATTGGTGAAAATTAAAGAAGTAAGATAAATTCTATAAGAATGTTGCATTCTAAGATACTAAGGAGAACAATGTAACATTGTTGATCATGAAATTACCAACAAAGCAAAATGGCACCTAAGGCATTCAAACATCTTTGAAAAAAAATATTTGGAAGAAATAGAAATGAATGATTAATGGGATTTGGGTTGTAAAGATGACTTCGATAATATTTTTGTATATGTATCTGCCTTCTTTTGGAATACTATGACTAACTTATAAATAAGTACAAGTAATAATAAAATATTATTTTTATATCAAGGAAATTTATGCTAAAGTTGAAATAAGATAAATTAGAATAATATAATATAATCAAAGTATAACAATAAAATGGTCACACTATAAAATATCTAGAGTAACATAAAATAAATGAAGTTAGCATATCATCCTCTACTTTCAAATAAGGTACAAATTGAAATGTCTCATGAAATGTTCAAAACTCTAAGAATATAAAAAATAAAAAAATTATTAAAATGAATGTTTTGCTTGTAGATCACGTCAAGATGAGTTCAAAGACGTTTCATCTCAATCAAACATCTAATATAATTACTATTAAATGTCAAATTAAATTAGTACAAAAAATAATAAATTATTGTTTAAATATTAAGTAGATAAATATTCAAGATGAAATAAGACAAATTGAAGTAATATAATCTAACCAAATTAAAACAAAGTAAAGGTCACATGAGAGATGAATTAGAGTTACAAAGTAATATAACAAAATTGAAGTAAAAAAATGTAAAGAAATGAGATAAATTGTATAAGAAAGTGACATACCATGACATTAAGGTGATCAAGTTTAAATTCTTCAAATCCTATAAAAATAAAATGTGTCAAAAATCATATTAATGGTACAGAAAATGAATTAAAAATAAAGAAATTTATATTTAATTACATAAAGTAGATCAAGATGAGTTCAATATTATTTCTTTCATCTCTATTCAGCTTTTTTAGAAAATCTATAAATTACAAATGCAAAAAAATAGAAAATTTATAAATTACTACTTTAATATTTTGAAAATATTTAAAAAAATTGTAATGAGTTAAATTGAAGTAATATAACATAACTAAATCTAAGCAAAATAAAGGTTGCACAAGATAAGATTTATAGATATATGGTAATATAGTCAAATAAAAGCAAAACAATTGAAGAAACGAGATAAATTATATCGGAACGTTACATTCCAAGATATTAAAGAGAACAAGTGTAATTTCAAAATTGCAAAATCAAGTAAATAAGTACAAATAATATTAAATTTTTATTTCATTAGGTAAATATATATATTGATGCCTCAATGAAAAATATTATAGCATTGTATTATAGTAAATTATAGAAAAAAAATGTTATAAGAGACTAGAATTAGAGTTTAACCACAATGTATTAAAATTAAAGAGAAAAATTTAATGAAACGAGAAACGTTTTTGAAGAAATTTGTAATTCGAGAAACTCATTAGATAAAGTGTAACATCCTCAATTATCTAATCACATATGAATTGAAATATCTTATAAGTTGTGAAATCATATTTAAATATAAAAAAATGAATAATTAATTGCATTGAGCTTTTTGAGACAAGACAAAGGATGTTCGTTTTGTCTTAATCACACCTAATTTAGAATAACTATGAAATTCCTAAGTAAATAAGATTAAATAATAAAATTTCATTATTTTAATATTAATAAAATATATATGTAAGCTAAAATAAAATAAATTAAAGTAATATAATAAAACAAAATAAAAGGAAGGAAAAGGCCGTAATAGAGGAGATTTTGAGTTACATAGCAATGTGACAAGATTAAGGCAAAATATTTAAAGTGAGAAATTATTTGGGAAGGTCACAAATATATTTATACTAAGAAGATCAAGCATAGTATCTTGGAACTTCAATTCAGGTATGAATAAAAAATGTCTAATGAAGTGTGCATGAGTCTTAGAAAATGAAATATTTACTTAGTTTCATACTAACTTAATATAATTAGTGTTTCAAACTAAATTAACATAATCAAAGTAAAATATTTCGAGAAACAAGGGAAGTTATAACACAAAGTTCACATTCTAACATACTAGTGAGGTCAATCACAACATCCACAATTTTTAAAATCAAGTAGAAAACCAAATAACTTTTAAAGTGAGCTAGAGCTATAAAACATATTTCAAAAAAAAGAAAATTTGTATTTAATTTGGTGAACCTCAATAAGATGAGCACAAAAATGTCTATTAAATCTCCATACAATCTAGCTTGTAATTATTACAAATTACCAAAATGAATAGGCCTAAAAACCATAAATTACTATTTTAACAATAAGTAAAAACATATTAAAGCTACGACGAGATAAATTGAAGCAATGCAATACACCCTAATCTACAGAATGAAAAAGGTCACACTATCATAGAATTAATGTTAAATAGTAAAATATCTAAATTAATGTAAAAACTTTGAATGAGATAAATTGTTTGGTTAATTTGTAATCTTAGATAATTAATAAATTAAGTGTGACAACCTCGTTGATTAGACCATGTACAACCTAAAATCTTACAATAAATAATCGTATTTTTATAAAAAAATTTTAAAATAAAAAAAAATTTAATAAGATACAGCTCATTGAGAATACTCTAATTAAACTATTTTAACTAGAATGGGACTTATTTAGTATTAATACAAATTACCAAATTAAATTTCTAAAAATAAAAAATAAATTGCTATTTTTGTTTTAAGTAAATATTTATTAATGCTAAAATAAGATAAATTGAGGTAATGTAACATATCAAAATCATAGAATGTGAAGGTCACATAAGAAAAGTTATAATTAGAAAGTAATATGACCAAAACAAAGTACAATATTCAAAGAAATGTGATAAATAGTTTGAGAATGTCGCATTAGAAGATGCTAAGGTGATCAAGTATAATGTCCATGATCATCAAATTAAGTATAAATCAAATAATCTTATAATGCATTTCAAAAATATAAAGCATTAAATATTTAAAATTTGAAATATAAACAATTAATTTCATCGAGTTCATCATGTGGAGTATAATGACATTTGTTTTAGGTTGACTTGATCTTGTTTGGAATTATGGTAAATTACAAAATTAAATAATCTGGAATAAAAATAAATTAATGTTTTTAATGTTATACACATATATTAAACATAAAACAAAATAAATTAAAACAACATAATATAGCACAATTGGAGACATATAAAGGTCACTTGAATAGAGTTTAATAAAAATTTAATTGGATGTAACTGGTTAGGAGGAGTTTTATGAAATTTCTTTCATCTTGATTAGTTATTATTTATAATTATTACAAATCAAAAAATATAACAATGTCATTAAAAATAAATTATTTTTTACATATTAAGTAAATATACAATGAATTTAAAATGAGGAAAAAATATGTCCAATGTAAATAACCAAATCAAAGTGATGTGAAGGTCAACTAATTAGATATTTAGAGTTTTATTGTAATACAACTAAAGTAAAGTGAGACCTTTGAAGAAATAACATAAATTGTACGAAAAAGCTACATTCCTAGACTCTAAGTAGATCCAGCATAATATATTTAATTATCAAGTATGGTGTGAATCAAAACACAAGAAAGTAATAATTGTAAAACATTTATGGAAATGAAATAAAGTGTATTGGAAATTTTTATTCCAAAGTACTATAGAGATCAAGTGTAGCATTTTTTATCTTCAAATCATTACAAAAAAATGTCTCATAAAATTTGTCAAAATTATTGAACATAAAATAACTAAAAAAATGAATATTTAATTAATAGAGCCATTCTAGTCAAGTCCAATGATGCTCATTTCATAATGACCAAACTTCATTTGGAAACCCTTGTGACTAACAAAGTTAATAAACATAAATAATTAAAAAAATATTACTTTAATATTATGAAATATATATATATTAAAGTTGAAATGAGATAAATTAATCTAATATAACATAACAAAATTTAACACATATAAAAGTTATGTGATAGAAGAATATTTGAAAATATAAAAAAGAATCTTTAATATGATATAACTCATCAAGACGAGTATTACAATCAATGTTTCCTCTAAAATGAACCTCATTTGGAATTATTGTAATTTAGCAAATTAAATAAGAAAAAATAAAAATATTAAACAATATTTTAATGTTAAGTTATTAATGAAAAATATTATAAATAGATGTAATCTAATTTATCTAGATCAAAAACATGTAAAGATTGCACTAGAGAAAATTTACAGTTAAAATCTATGATATTCTAATCAAAGTATAAAAAAGTTGAAAATTTTCATAAATAGTATGAGATGGTTGCAGTAAAAGATACTAAGGAGGCCAAGCATAACATCCATAATCATCAAATTAAGTTTGAATCAAAGTTTCTTGTAAAGTATGCCAAAACATTAAAATTAAAAAAATTAAAATTTTAAAACTAAATATTAAATTTGATTGACCTCATCTTGTTGAGTCCAACAATATTTGTTTTATCTCAATTGAATCTTAATTATAATTTCTATGAATTACAAAAGGAAGTAATCATATAATAACAAATTAATGTTTTAAAATTATGCACATATATTAAAGCTCAAGTGACATAAATTAAAGCAACATATAAAAAGAATAGACATGTAAAAGACATTTGCAAGAAGAATTTAAATTACATTCTAATAAAATAAAATTAAAGAAAAAAATATGAATAAATGAAAATAGATTAAAAAGGATTTTGAGTAAATAAAGATTAACACTTTTAATATAAAATAAGGAATGAAACAAAATCCCTTAAAAACTTTGGAAATAAAATATTTTCTAACATAAAAACAAATATTTAATTAGGTGAAGGGTGTCATGACAAGTTCAACAACATTTGGTTCATCTCGATGAGACCACTTCTAGAATTAGAATAAATAGCCAAAGTAAGCATAAATAAATAAAAATTATTATTTCAACATTAAGTAAATTTATATTAAAACTAAAAAGAGGAAAATAGAACCAATGTAATATACCCAAATCAAAGCGATGTAAAATTCATATAAGAGTAGATATATTGTATCACAATAATTTAACCAAATCAAAGTAAAAACTTTGAAAAATAGAAGAAATTGCATGATAATGTTACCTTCCAAGACTACTAGCAGATTGAGTGTATCATACTTAAATGTAAAACTCAATACAAATCAAATTATATTATAAAATATACCACAATCCTAGAAAAATCAATTAAAGATTAAAAAATGAATATATTATTCGAATATAGCTACTTGAGTTAACTCTAACAACATTTTTCTCTTATCAAATACATCTCATTCAGAATTACATGAATTACCAAAAAAAGACGTAGATAATAATTATTTATTATTTTAGTATTAAGTAAATATATAAATAAGTTGAACCAATATTAAATAATGAAATCAAAGTGATATGAAGGCCACAGAGTAAGAGAATTAGAGTTTTGAAGTAGTAAGATGAAAGTAAAGCAAACTTTTTAAAGAAGTGACATAAATTATAGATAAAAGATTCTTTTCTAAAAACTAAGGAGATTGAGTGTGATATCCTCAACGGTCAAATATGGAATTAATTTAAATATCTCAAAAAAATAAAAAAAACATTATAGAAACTAATATATTTAAAAAATATAAAAATAGGTATTTAATTATATAGAGCTTGTTAAGATGGTACCAACTATGTTTATTGTTTCATCATTTGATCACCTTTTGGAATTACCACGAATTAATGATGTAAGCTTCAACATCACTAAAATATTATCTTAATATTAAGACAACATATATCATTACTAAAATGTACTGACTAGGAGCATTACAAAATAACTAATTCATAGCATTGTATAAGGCACCAAAGGGAAGATGAGAGTTTCAAAATATATAAAAAAAATTAATGTGAAAGATATGTAGATATGTGATAAATAGTTTTGGAAATTTTCATTCCAAGATCCTAAGTATATCAAGTGTACCATATTTTATCATCAAATCATGTACAAATTAAAATGTCTCACAAAATATATAAAAATAATATTAAATACAAAAATTCAAAATAAAAAAAAATTATTTTTCTTAATTGGAAGGATCTGTTGTAGATAAGCCCAATGACGTTTATTTCCCATGAGCAAATCTCATTTGGAAATACTACTAATCTTTAAAGTAAATAAATAAAAATAGTAATAAATTATTATATTAACATTTTTTAATTTATATTAAAGTATAAATATGATAAATTAAAATAATATATTATATCTAAATCTAAGATTTTTAAATTTCATGTATGAGAAAATTTACAGTTGCATAATAGTGCTTTCAAATTAAAGTGAAAGTTTGAAAAAATGACATTATTAGAGGAGAAATTTGCATTCCAAGAAAATAAGGAGATTGATGGTAATGTTCTTGTTCTTCATATTAGGCCTAAGCCAAAATATCTTGTAAAGCATGTCAAATTCTTACAATTTTCTTAAAATTGATATAGAATAGTATTTAATTTGATAGAACTCGTTAAGGCTCTTCAACCCTCAATCGTTATGTCTTAATTAGTCATTATTTAGAATTGATTTGATTTACAAATTTAAAATGACAAAAATAGGATAAATTTAAGATATATAACATAACTGAATCAAATAGATGTTGTGGTCACAATAGAGAAAAATAAGTGTTTAAAAGCAAAATAATTAAATCAAAAGAAAATTTTTTAAAAAATAACATGAATTGTATGGAAAAGTTTACATTTCATGTTATTAAAGAGATGAAATGTAACACCCTCAATAATCAAATTAGATAGGAATCAAAAAAAATTATAAAGTATATAAAACAATAAGAAAACATTTAAAAATATTAAAATTATTATTTTTTAGATTTCACTCCTTAAGACAGTTCAAGTGGCATTTGCTTCATCTTGATCAAATTTTATTTAAAATTTCTTTAGAGTAAAAATTTTGATAAGCATAAACAAGAGTATATAACTATTTTTTTTTAGGTAAATGAATATTATTTTTTTATAAATTCAAGCTATATAATACCACAAATTCGAAGTGATGTAAAGTTGAAATGCCAATAGTTTAAAAGATACATAGCAATTTACCAAAATAAAAGAGAAAAGTTGCATTCAATGACACTAAGGACATTGAGTGTAACATTCACAATCATCAAATGAGGTACAAGTTAAAATAGTTCATAAAGTATTCTAAAGTTATAAAAATATATTTTTAATTTAGTAGAGCACATCGAGTCAAGTCCAGCTACATTTGTTTCAACTAGATGAGACCTCATTGTTAATTCATACAAATTAACAAATTAAAAATGCTTTAAAGAAGTAAATTTTTTTTTTAAATATCAAGTAAGGAAATAATTCTTTTTTGTAAAATTAAAATACAATATTTAAAAAAAAAATAAAAACTATTAAAATGAATGGAGTTTTTTTATAATAGTCCAATTACGTTTGTTTCATCTTGATGAGACATCCTTTGGAGTTATAACAAATTACAACAAACAAATAGAAAAATAATAATATGACATTTTTTAAATATCGATTAAATAATTGTTTTTGTTGAAATGAGATAAATTCAAATTGTTGAATGTAAGCAAATCAAAGTGACGGAAATGTCACACTAGAGGAGACTTAAAGTGAAACAAAAAAAGCATAAACAATAATAAATTATTATTTTAAGTTTAACTAACTATAAATATTAAAGTTGGAAATAGATAAATTGAAGAAATATAATAAAATAAAATAAAAATTTCAAAAAGGTAACATGATAGCACAATGAATGTAAACTAGTAATGTAAGGAAATCAAAGAAAAATCTTTGAAGAGATAAGGTATATTACATGGTCAAGGTGCATTCGTAGATACTTAAGAGATTGTGTGTAACATCCCCAATCATCAATCCATGTTGAGATCAAATTGTGTCATAAAGATTGCCAAAGCCCTACTGAAAAAATTTTCAAAAATATGGAAATGGATACTTAATAGATATAACACATTAGGACAAGTATAATGACATTTTCTTTTGTATTGATTGAATCTTTATTAGAATAATTACTAATTAAAAAGGTTAAAAAACTAAATAAACATAAATTATCATTTTCATATTTCATAAAAATATGTTAAGGTTGAAATAAGATCAATTGAAGAAATATAATGTATCCAAAAAAAGACATGTAAAGGTCCCTTGAGAGAAAATGTAGAGTTAGTAATCAAACAAAATTAATGTAAAAATGATAGTTTCAATGTAATATAAAAAAATCATTACAAAAGCTTTAGAGGAATCAGTTAAATTAAATTAAGATTTTCCATTCAAGTATACCAAGAAGATCAAGTGTAGTTTTTTTATAATCAAGTCATACAGAAAATAAAAATGTCTCATAAAACATTTCAAAATAATATAAGATAAAAAAATATAAATAATGAGTTTATTGGACAGAGCACATCAAGATGAGTCTAATGATAATTATTTCATCTAGTTCATACCCCATTTGAAATTATTGCAAATTAAAAAAAATGAAACAACAAAAAATATAGTGCATTACTATTTTAATATTATCTAAATATATGTTAAAGATAAAATTAGATAAATTGATATAATATAATAAGGTTAAATCAAAGACATGTAAGGGTCATGTAATATACTAAAATTAAAAACTTTGAAAAAATTATAAATTGGTTGAGAAAGCTATATTCTAGGTTACTAAGACACTCAATAATGACACCCGAGTTATCAAATCTAGTATGAATTTAAATAACTTATAAAACTTCAAAAATCCATAAAAATAAAAAATTTAAATTTGTTATAATGAATTTTTAATTTGATAGAGCATGTTTAGGTGAGTCAATCAACTTTAGTTTAATCTAGATTTGGTCTGGGTTACAATTCTAGTGACTTACAATACTAAAAAATAAAAATAAATTATTAAGTATTATTTAAATACAAAGTAAATAAGAAATAAACTTAAAATATGATGAATTACATCAATGTAATATAACTAAATCTAGGCTATGTTAATATCAAACGAAAGGAGATTTAGTTTCGCAATATAATATATCCAAAACAATATGAAAAAAATTCAATGAACAAGATAAATTGTGTGCAATAATTATATTTGGAATACTATAAATATCATGTGCAACAAGCTCAATTGTCAAATAAAGCATGAATTTAAATATTTTGTAAAGGTTGTAAAATAAATATCAGAAAAATATTATAATTATTGTTTAAATAGAAAGAATTCAATCAGATAAGCTTCACGACATTTTTGAAACATTTCATCATACATTGTATAGAATTACTAAAAATTATTAATTTTCAAAAGAATAAATATGAAAAATAATTTTCTTATTTTAAGTAAAAAATATTAAAGTTGAATTCAATTAAACTAGAGTAATATAATATTAAAAATGAAAGTGAAATATTTAATAGAAGATTTTGAGTGACATAGTTATGTACAAAACTCAAAGGGAAATATTTAAGGCATGAGATAACTTTTATGGAAAATTTAGATTCCAAGATGCTAATAAGATCAAGCTTGACATCCATGACCATTAGATAATGTACAAATAAAAATATTCAATAAAGTAGCAAAAACCTTAAAAAATAAAATATTAATGAAAATGAAATAAAAAATTTACTAGATTAAACTCATCGAGATGAGTCCATTAATGTTTGTTTCTTCTCAATCCAATCATGTTTGCATTATGATAAATTTCAAAAATAAATAAGAAAAAAATTAATCATTTTTTATTTAAATATTAAGTAAAATATATTAGAGCTAAAATTAAATTGAATTAAGTTATATAACAAAATGAAATCAAAGCAATGTAAATGTCATAAGGGAGGTGATCTAGAATAAAATAGTAATATAACCATGTTAAACAAAAAATTTGGAAGAACTAAGATAGATTGCATGATAAAGTTGCAATCTAATATATTAATGTGATCAATTATAACATCATTGATTCCTAAACTAAGTACAAACCAAAATATCTTATAAAAAAGTTGTACCATAAAAAATAAAAGACTTAAGAATATAAAAAATATATATTTTGCTACATAGAGCTTATTAAGATGAGTCTAATGACATTTGTTTTGTTCAGAATGTACATCATATGGAATTACAATGAATTACCAAAGTAAACATGCATAAATGTTATAAAATTTTATTTTAACTTAAAGTGAATTTGTTGTAAAGATAAAATAAGTTAAACTAATACAATATAAAATAAACACATCGAGTCAATGTAAAGGTTACAAGAGAGGAGATTTAGAGTTTCATGGTAATATCATAAAAGAAAGTAAAAAATCTATTAAATGAGATAAAAATAAATAAAAATATTTCAAAATATAAAAATAAATATTTAATTTTGTAGAGCTAGTCGATGAGTCCAATAATTGTTGTTTCAACATAATCAGACCTCATTTGCAATTTTTGTGAATTACTAATATAAATAAGCACAAATAATAAGTTTTTTTAAACTTATGTAACTATATTGTAAAGTTGAAATTAGATAAATTAAAGGAATGTGATATAAATAATTCAAAGTGAAGAAAACATAATATTAAGGGAGAATTAGAGCACTATGACAATATAACCAAATCAAAGAAAATAATTTGAATTAATAAAGAAAAGTTTATAGTAAAGTTAGATTCAAAGATACGAACAAGAATTAGTGCGACATCATTGATCATCAAATTTTGTATAATTCGAAATAGCTCATAATGCATGATAAAACCATAGGAAATAAAACATTTATAAATACAAAAATATATAATTATTAAGATAGTCCTTTTTGAGATGTGTATAACTTTATATTTTTCATCTTAATCATACATCATTTGAGATTATTACGAATTACCAAAGTAAATAAAAAAAAATTATTTATTATTTTTGTATTACATAAATTTATATTAAATTTGAAATAAGATAAATGGTAATAATATAACATTAAAAGAATATGAGACATGAAAAAGTTGTATGAGAATAGATTTAATGTTACATAGTAATGTAACAAAAACAAATTGAAACTTTTAAGAAAACGAAATAACTATACAAGGAAAGCTACATTTCAAGAGGTAAAGAGATTGATTATAGCATCCTTGATAATTAAATTTGGTATGATTCAAAGAAATTATTAAATCATGTCAAATGTCTTGCAATGAAGCATTTAAAAATATAAAAATTAATATTTAATAGGGTAGAGGTCATCAATACTAGTCCAATGATGATAGTTTTTACTAGGTCGAATCATATTTGGAGTTACTGCAAATTACAAAATTTATTAAGCATAGATAATAAAAAAATTATTTTTAATATTGCATAATATATATTAATGCTAAGCTGAGATAACTTGATGTGTTGCAATAATTATAAATAATGTTGAAATTTTCAAACAAGTGAGGATTGTAGATTTATAGAGTAAAAAACTAAATCAAAGTGAAACTTTTGAAGAAATGAAATAAATTATATAAGAGAGTTGCCTTTGAGCATATAGAGTTTGATGGTAGAAACCTCGATTGTTAAATGACCTATGAATGGAAATATCTCATAAAACATAAAAATATCTTTAAAAAATTTAAAAAAACTTAAAATGAATGCATAATTGGATAACACAAATCCAAATGAGTTTAACAATATTTCCTGTATATTAATCAAACATAGTTTAGAGTTTTTATGAATTACATTAAAATTACTAAAAATTATATTTTTAATATTGAGTAAGTTCATTTTAGAGATAAAATTTGATATATTAAAAATGTAATATAAGAAAACTAAAGCGATGTAAATGCTCACAAGAGAAGAAATTTAGTGTAAAATGGAAAAATTACAAAATCAATGGAAAACAACTTAAGATATATAATAAATTATAATTAGAAAATTATATTCCAAGATACTAAGAAAGTTTAGTATAACATCTTTGATTGTAAAATAATGTATGAATGAAAATTTCCAATAAAATATTTCAAAACCATGGAAAAAAATATTTAAAAATACGAAAATTAATGTTTTCATAAAAAGACATCATCTACATATGTCCAAAGAAGTCTACTTTATTTTGATCAGATTTCAATTGGAATTATTATGAATTAACAAATAAGCACATATAATAATAAACTATGATCTTAATAATATATATATATATATATATATATATATATATATATTAAAGCTAAAAGAAAATAAATTTAGCAAATGCATTATAAGAAAATTGAAGCGATGTAAAGGTCAAACGAGTGGAGATTAAAGTTTCATAGTAATATAAAAAATTAAAAAAAATGAATTGACATAAATTATACATAAAAGTTACTTTTGAAAAGATTAAGGAGATCAAGTGCTGCATCCTTCATCATCAAATATTGTATGATTCAAAATATCCTATAAAACATAATAATATTTAGGCAAATAGGACATTTAAAAAATTAAAAATGCTTAATATGGTAGAACTCGTTGGCACCAATGGAATGACTTTTTCTTGTCGATTGGTCCTCATTTGGAATTTTAATTAATTTTAAAGCAAAAAAATGAAAATAGAAAATAATTGTTATTTTAATATTTATTAAATATATATTATAGTTGAAATGATATGTATTGTTGCAAGTAATATAACAATATCAAAGTGATGTAAAGGGCTTATGATTGGAGATTTAAAGTTATATATTAATATAACTAAATCAAAGCTAAATATTTGAAAAATATAATAAAAATTATATTAGCTATATTCCAAGATATTGGGGAGAATAAATATAAAATGTTTTATTATCAAATTCAAGTACAAATTGTAATTTCTCATAAAGAATTCAAGAAACCTAAAAAATAAAATGTTGAAGGAAAATAAAAACTATTTTTTGATTAGATAGAGCTCACCAACATGAGTGTAATGAGATTTGTTTTATCTCAATCGAAACTAATTAAAAATTATTATAAATTTCTAAAATAAAAATAATAAAAAATATTTATTTTTTTAATGATTAGTAAATATATATTGAAACTTAAATAAATAAATTGAAGTAATATAATATTACCAAATCAAGGTGATGTAAACATTATATAAAACTTTTAGAGTTATGTAATAATATGATTAAATAAAAGCAAAATGTTTTAAGAAATAAAATATATTGTATAAGAAAGTTCCATTCCATACTACTAAGGAGATCGATCAAAATATCAATTGCAATTGAAATGCTTCATACATTATGAAAAACTCTAAAATATAAAAAAAACTTAAAATAAAATTCAATTAGATAGAGCTTGCTAAGATGAGTCCAATTACCTTTCCTTTGTCTAAATGGACCTAGATTGGAATAACTATGAAATACAAAAATTATTAAGCAAGAAAAAAAATAAATGATTACATTAATATCAATTAAATATATACTAAACTTGGAACATGATAAATTGAAGAAATGCAACATGACAAAATTAAGCAATGCAATGGCCAGATAAGATCCGGCATATAACTAAACTGTAATATAACAAAATAAAAAAGAAATATTTAAAGTAATTATGAAAATTGTAGAAGAAATTTAATTTCTAAGATAATAACAAGATCAAGAGTAATATCATCGATCATGTAGGAAGGTAACAAAATATCTAATAAAGCTTGTCAAAATATTAAAAAAAAACTTTTGAAATACAATAATAAATACTTAATTAGATGGATCTAACCAAGACAAGAACAACAACAATTGTGTTGCCGAAATCAAATCATGGTTGGAATTATTACGAATCAATAATGAAAATAAGAATAGTTAATAATAAATTACTATTTTAGTTTTAAGTAAATGTATATTAAAGCTTAAATATATCAATTGAAATAATATGATATACCTAATTCAAAGACATGTAAACAATATATTAGAGGAGAAAAAAAATTACATTATAATATAAATGAATTAAAATGAAAAAGTTGAAGAAATGATATCAACTATATGACAATGCTATATTCTAAAATATTATGGAGATCGAGTGCAACATCCTCAATCAACAAATCAACTATGAAACAAAATATCTCCTAAGAAATTCTAAAGCCTTAAAAAATAAAATTTTCAAAAGTATAAAATTAAATATTTAATGAAGTAAGCATGAAAATTTAAAAATATTATTTTAATATATATTGAATATGTATAAAAACTAAAATAAGATAAATTACAAAATGTAAAATAACAAAATCAAACGCATAAAAAGGTCACATGAGAGTTGATTTAGAGGTAAATAAAATATAGCCGAATAAAAAAGAAAAAATTAAGAAAATGAGATAAATTTTTTGGGAATGTTGCCTCTATGATTCAAAAGAAATTTAGTGTAATATCATCAATCATAAAAAAAACAAATTGGGAGATATCCTGAAGTGTGAAAAAAATCCTAAAATATAAAATATTTTAAAATATAAATAAGAATATTTAATTCGATAATGCTCTTCAGAACCAACCCAATAATATTCATTTCATCTCAATTAGATATTCTTTTGAATTATTGCAAATTATAGAGGTGAATAAGTGTAAAAAATTAATAAATTATTATTTTAATATATAAGTTACTATATTTAAATACTAAAATGACATTAATTAATGAAATATAATATAATTAATTCAAAGACATTTAAGGGTAATCTGACTAGAGATTTGGGGCTATATAGTATGGAACTAAATAAAAGTAAAATAATTTGAAGAATTAAAGAAAATTATTTAAGAAAACAACATCTTAAGATATTAAATTAATCTGTTATAACACCTTTAATTTTTAAGTCTAGCATGAATCAAAACGCCCTACAAAGACAAGTGAAAGTACTAGAAAAAAATTTGTTTAAATATATGAAAAATAAATATTTAATGGATAAAGCTCATGGAGAACTGTCGAAAGTTATTTGTTTCATGTTAATCAAACCTCGTTTGGTATTGCATCGAATTACTAATGTAAAGAAGCAAAGCTAATAATAAATAATTATTTTTATATTAAGTAAACACATAGTAAAGTTGAAATAAGATAACTTTATGTAATGTAACATAAAATAAGGAATGACACATAAAGTTCATATTAGAGCCCAATTAAACATGCATAACAACATAACCAAATAAAAATAAAAGTTTTCAAAAACTTACATAAACTATACGAGAAACGTTTTTTACAATACACCAAGGAGATGGAACGTAAAATTTGAGATAATCAAATTAGGTACAAATCAAAAGGTTTCTTAAATTTTATAAAAATTAAAGAAAAACTTATTTAAAAGAAAAATCTAAAAAGTGAACAAAATAATATCTTGAGGATGAGTCCAACCATATTTCTTTCATCACAATCAGATCACATTCAGAATGACTATGAGTTGCAAAAATAAATAATCATTAATAATAATAAATTTTATCTTAATATTTAGAAAATATATAAGATTCTTGAAATGAGATGAATTCAAGTAATGTAATATAGCAAAATCAAAGAGATGTAAAGATAAAATGAGAGGATAACTAGTGTCTCACAATACTATGAAATAATTGAAATGCAATATTTGAAGAAATAAGACAAATTGTTTGCAAGAGTTCCATCCCAATATATGTCTCTCAAAATTGTCCAAACCCTATAAAAAATATTAAAAACTAAGAATTTAATTAGACAATGCTCTTCGAGATGAATCCTATAATGATTTGCACATCACGATCAAACCTTGTTTACAATTATCACAAATTACAATAAATTATTATTCTAATATTTAGTAAATATTTATTTAAGTTGAAAATAAAAAATTTGAAGCAATGCAACATAAATAAATCAAAGACATGTAAATTACTTATGATAATAGATTTAGAGTTATAATAAAATAGCCAAATCAAAAGAAAACATTTATTGAAATAGATAAGTTTAATCAAAAGGTTGCATTTGAAGATTCAATTGAGATCGAGTGTATCACACCAAATTGTTGGAAAATGTATAAATCAAAAAGTCATACAAAAAGTGCCAAAACCCTATATAATATAATATTAAAAATAAAAAAATGAATATTTAATTTTTTAGATCTTACTAGAATGAGTCGAATGATGTTTTTAAGTCAATTAGACCTCGATTAGAATTAATTATGAATTACAAAAATAAATAATGATATATGAAAAAAACATTATTTTAATATTAAGCAAGTATGTGATAATGATCAAAATAATATAAGTTGAAGCAATATCATATGACTGAATTAAGTAGTACAAAGCTTACATGAGAGGAGAATTAGACAATTATATTAATCTAAGCAAAATCAAAGAAAAAAATTTAGAAAAATGAGATAAACTACATCAAAAAGTTGCATTCAAAGATACTAGGGAGATCGAGTACAACATCCTCAATCATCAAATTAGGTAGAAATTAAAATATGTCACAAAAATTCCATCATAATAGAAAATAAAATCATTCCAAAAAATAAAAATAAATTTTTAATTTGATAGAGCTTGTCAAGGCCAATGTGATGATGTAGTGTTCATCATTAATTAACATTATTTGTAATTACTGTTGATTATAATAGAACATTAATATAAATAAATAAAATAATTCTTTTAATATCACATAAATATGTAATATACCTCAACTTAAGAAAAATTAAATATATATATATATCAAAGACTTGTGAATATCACATGAAAAGATGTTAAGAGTAACATAGTAATATAACCAATCAAAAATGAAAAAATTAAAGAAATAAAATAAATTATACAAGAAAAGTACACTTTGACATACTATAGATATCAAGTGTAACTTTCTTAAACATAAAATTATGTAAAAATTGAAATATTACTTAAACCATGCAAAAACAAATAAAAATTATTTTAAAATAAAAAAGATTTTTTAATTGGGTATAACTCATAGATAGGAATCCATTGATGTCTTCTTCATTTCGATCAAGCCTCATTTAAAATAATTATTAATTGCAAAATTAAATAAGAATAAATTAATATGATGAAATTAAAGTAATATAAAATTGAAATGAGAGGACAATTATAGTTTCATAAATCTATAACTAAATTATCAAAAAAAATGTGAAGAAATAAGAGAATTTTTATTGGAATGATGCATTCTATGATACTAACAAGATCATGTTTGATATCGTCATTCAACAAAGAAAGCAGAATCTCTACAAAATGTGTTTAAAAATTTAAATATGATTATTGAATTTGATAGAACTCTCCAACACGAATTAAAAAAGCAAATATGAACATACAAGAAAAACTTTTTATTTTGTTATTAAATAATTATATTTAAAAGATAAAATTAAATAAATTGAAGTGGTGTTATTTAACGAAATAAATGATATTTAAAAGTCAAAAGGGATTAGAGCTATTTTTACATTGTAATATAACAAAATCAGAGCAAAAACTTTCATGAAATGATATAAAATTTATGGAATAGTTGCATTCCATAATATTGAAGAGATCAAGTGAAATATTCTTGATCATCAAATTAGGCTTGAATCTAAATGTCTTGTAAAGCATGCCAAACATGTCAAAAATAGAGTATTTAAAACTATAAAAATTTATTATTTAATTTCAATTGCCTCATCATGACAATTTCAATAGAATTTATTTCATTTTGATTGAAACTCTTTTGGAATTATTAAAAATAACCATAAATAATAATAAATTATAAATTTGCTAAAACTTAAATATGTAGTAATACTAAAATTAGGTAAATTGAAGCAATATAACATAATAAAAATAATGTGATCTAAAGGTAACGTGATAGGAGAATTAAAGTTTCAAATTGATAAAGCCAAATTAAAGAGAAAATTTTAAAAAATGAGATCACTTGCACAGGAAACTTACATTCCATGATACTAATGAGATAATGTGTGATACCATCGATAATTAAACAAGTAGTAAATAACAATGACTCATAAATCATGGAAAAAACATAGAAGCAAATAATTAAAAAGAAAAAAAAAGAATATTTAAATTATCACATGTTGTTGAGGTATGTCCAAGGATATGTATGTCATCTTGATTAAACATGTTTCGAATTCTAACGAATTAGCAAAGTAAATATGAAAAAACAAAAAATAACTATTTAAATTTTAAGAAATAGCATGATAAAGTTGAACGAAAGTAAATTAACGTATTATAATGAAACTAAATCAAAGCTTTATAGATATTACACGATCGAAGATTTAGTGTTTCATCATAATATAACCAAATGAAAAGCAAAAATTTGAAGAAATGAGATAAATTGTATAGGAAAACTTGCATTCCAAGAAACTAACAATATTGAATATAACATCCTAGATCATCAAATAAAGTATGAATTGAAATGTTTTGTAAATCATACTAAAACAAAAAAAACATTTTTTAAAAAATTAAAAATAAATATTTTGTTAAATAGAGTTTATCATGATTAAAAATATAATTTTAAAAAATCAATGACATGTAAAGGTCACATGATAAAATATTTACATTTACATATAATTGTAGTCTATTAGAAACAAAAAGTTTTTAAGAAATTAGGTAATTGTGTGAGGAAGATGCATTCCATGGCACCATGGAGATTCAGTAAACAATGATAAATCATCAAATCAGATAATAATATAATGTTTCATAAAACATGACAAATCCCTAAAATATGAAATATGTAAAAATACAAAAGTGAATATTTAATTAGGCAGTGCTCATCCACATGAGTCCAATAAAATTTCTTTTGTCTTAATAGCACCACATTTGAAATTACTACAAATTACAAAACTAAATAAGTTTAAATTATAACAAAATTATATTTGATAGTTTACTATATAAATAATGTAGCTAAAATGAGGTAAATTGTTGAACAATGATATAACCAAATCATGTGAAGTAAATGTTACATGATAGTAGAATTAAAGCTTCTTATTGATATAACCAATTTATAATGAATAATTTGAAAATAAGTGAAAACTTATGCCAAAAATCTAAATTGCAAGAGACTAAAAAGAAATAGAGTGACGTTCTTGTTCATTAAATAAGGTCAAATTATAATGTCTGACAAAGTGTTCCAAAATAATAGAAAAAAAATGACAAAATATATAAAAATAAATATATTGGATAGTACTCTTCCAGATGAGTCTAACAACATTTCTCTTATCTCAATTAAACCTTCTTTGGAATTATTATGAATTAAAAAAATAAATAAGTAAGAAGAAAAAGAAAATTATTATTTTATAATTATGTAAATATTTATTAAAGCTAAAATGAGAGAAATTAAAATAATGTATTATATGCAAATAAAAGACATGTAAATTGCACATGAGAGAAGATTTAATAGTACATTGTATTGTAATCAAATCAAAGATAAAATATTGAAGAAAATGCGATAAATTATATGAGAGGGCTACAATCAAAGACTTCAATAAGATTGAGTGTAATATCCTTAATCGTCAAAATAGGTATGAATTAATATATCTCACAAAGAATGAAAAAATTTTACAAAATAAAATCTTTAAAAGTATAAAATTAGAAACTTAATTAGATATGACTCATCAAGGTTAGCCCAATGATTTTTGTTTCCTCATTATAAGATCTTGTTTGCAATTACATTGCATTACAAAAACAAAAGTAATAATAATAAATTTTTATTTTAATATTAACTAAATATATAATAATGATAAAACTTAGATAAATTGAGGCATTATTACATCAAAAAAACAAAGAGATGCAAATGTCATAGAATAGAAGATTTGTGTGGTAATGTTGTATTACAATAAACTAACAAGATGAAGTGTGGCATCCTAGATCATTAGAGTAAGTATGAACCAAATTTTTTAGCAAAATTTGTCTAAACCCTAAATGGTAAAACTAGTAAAAAGAAATGTATAAATTGATACTAAATTGGATAAGTTCAATAACACTTGTCCAAAAAAAGTTTTTCCAACTAAATCAAACCACATTTAGAATTAGTATATATTACTAAAGTAAACATGCATAAATATTAATAAATAATTATTTTTTATCAAAAAAATTTAAAGTAGAAATGAAAAAAATTAAAAAATGTAATATAACCAAATCAATGACATATAAAGGTTATATGATAAAAGATTTTGAGTATGAGACAAATATAATCAATTCAAAGTAAAAACTAAAGAAATGAGATAAATTATACTATAAAATAGCAGTCCAAGACACAACAGAGATAATGCTTAACATCTTAAATCTTCTAATCTTTTGCAAATTGGTATGTCTTGTAAAAGATGCTTAAACACTTAAAAGTTAAATATTTAAAAAAAAGAAATTTTCATTTATTCTTATTTACTTTATAACTTATAATAATTTTAAAAATGACTCCCAATACAAAATGACTCCCACGATATGAAATGATATCATTTGATTCATAAACAAGTCATTTCAATTCATACCTAATTTGATGAACAAGGATGTTAGTCTTGGGCTACATAATATCTTTGAATGTAATGTTTTTGCACAACATATCTCATATTTCACAAATTTTCACTTTGATCTATCTATGTTCACTTTGATCATTACATCACTTCGACTTGGTTGTGCTCCATAATTATTTATGCTTACTTAATTTGGTAATTCATAGTATTTCCAAATGTAGTCTGATCAAGTTGAAAAAAAAAGTTATTGTCTTCATGTGATAAGTCTTATCAAGCTAATTATTTAGTAATACATTTTCAAAAAAATCTTTATTTATTGTTTGCTTCGTGAGTTTGTTTGTATTGTATTTGATTTTGTGGATCAATGTTGTTGCACTTGATCTCCTTACTATCTTTAAATATAATTTTATTAAATAATTTATCTTACTTCTACAAACAATACACTTTTACTTTATTATATCTTTTGAAATTCTAACTCTCCTTTTGTGTGACCCTTATGTCAATTTTGATTCGGTTGACTTTGCGGCCTCCATTTATTTCATTTCAACTTTAATATATATTTAGTTAATATTAAAATAATAATTTATTATTATTTGAGTTTCTTTACTTTGATAATATATAGTTTCCCCAAAAAAACATTGTTTGACCCATCTCAATGCGTTTAGCCAATAAAAAATATTTTTTAAATTATTTTTTATTATCTTTGAAATGTCTTATGCGAGATATTTCAATTTTTACCAAATTTGATTAACAATGATGTAACAATTGATCTCCATAATATCTTGCAATGCAGTTTCCCTTGTAATCTATATTATTTCTTTGTATTTTTTCGTTTAATTTGGATGTATTATCATGCGACTCTAAACATATCTTATGTGACCTTTACATGTCCTTTGCTGGCATATCATACATTTTTATAATATATCTCATTTGAAGTTCAATATTTTTTTACTTAATATTAAAATTATAGTTTTTTATATAATTATTTACTTTTATAAATTATAATAAATCCAAATGAGATCTAATTGAGATGAACAAATATTACCAGACTCATATCGTTAGCTTTATTAAACAAAATACTCATTTATATTTTTTTAACATATTTTATTTTCTTATCTTTTGATACACATCATTAGATATTTTGCTTTGTGCATATTTTTGTGATTGTGGTTCTCATTCAACATATATTTAGTATTTTGGATTTCAAATTTCCCACATTATTTTGTTACATTTCTTCAAATTCATTTCTTTAATTTTCTTAAATTTCCACGATAATCCAATACCTCACATGTGTGACAATTACATTACTGTTATTTCGCTATATTACATTACTTCAACTTATGTCGTTTAAAATGAGAATATATATTGTTAATATTAAAATTTTAATTTATCATTATTATTTATTTTTAATTATTATAATTCATAGTAATTTTAAACAATGTATAATGGAAATGAAGAAAATATTATTTGACTCTTCTTAACGAACTCTAAAATATGAAATAATAATTTTTTATATTTTTAAAATTTTTTTTTTAAGTTTTCCATACTTTATTAGACATTTCAATTTATACCTAATTTCTTAGATGACTTTCTCACACAGTCATTTTAGTATCTTTGAATGCATATTTTATATATATATATAAATATATATATATATATATATATATATATATATATATATATATATTATCTCATCTCTAAAAACAAGATATTCACTATATATTTTTAAATAATTTAATTTCTTCAATTTAAATACACTTTTTGTGGCATTTTGATTCATTACTTATTTGATGATTAATGATGTTACACTTGATGTCTTGAATTTTCTTAGAATGCCAATTTTTAGTACAATTTATGAAATTTCTAAGAAAATTTTTCCTTTTATTTGGTTGTATTTTTTACTAACACTATATCCCTTCTCATTTATCATCTATATAACTTTTACTGAGTTGCATTATATTATTATTTATGATTATTTATTTAAAAAATTTGAAATCAACCCGAATAAGGTCTAAGTATGATGATAAAATTCTTATTAGATTCTAGACAACGAGCTGTACTCAATTAAATAATCATTTTTATATATTTTTAAATTTTTTTGGAGCTTTGGTACACCATATGAGTCATTTTGATTCGTGTTTGATTTATTGATTAAGAATGTAGAAGATAATTTCTTTAGTATCTAAGAATGGAGCATTCCCTTCCAATTCACCTCATTTCCTAAAAAGTTTTTCTTTAATTTTGTTATAGTACTGTGCAGACTAATTCTCCTCATGTGACCTTTATGTTGCTTTGTTTTGGATATACTATTGTTGTTTAATTCATCTCATTTGGGGTTTGTTATACAGTTACTTCAAAATAATAATTTAATATTATTTACGCTTATTTCTTTTGTAACTTGAAATAGTTCAAAATGTTCTCCAATCAAGAAAAAATAAATGTCATTAATCTTCCTTCCATGGGTTCAATCCATTTAAGAACTAATTTTTTGTATTTTTAAAAATCTTATTTTCTATGGTTTTGGCATATTTTATGAACAGTTTTAATACATATCTTTTTTATTGCTAAGAATTTTATGTGGATCTTCTAATTACTTTGCAATGCAACTTTTCCATACAATTTATCTCATTTGTTCTAAATTTTCATTTTAATTTTATTGTGTTACAATGTAATTCTACATGTTCTTGAGAGATGTTTGCATCGCATTGTTTTGACTAAATTATATCGCTTCAATTTATAATATTTTTGCTTTGATATCTATTTAAGTAGTGCTAAAATGATAACTGATTAATATGTTTTGCTTATTTACTATGGTAATTTATCAAAATTCCAAAGAAGGCTTGATCAAGATAAAATAGACATCGATGGACTTAAAGGCCTTTGCTAATTAAATATTCAATATAATATTTTTAAATATTGTATTTTCTAAATTTTACATGCTTTATGAGGTATTTTGATTATTCCTAGTTTAGCAAATTGTGATGCAACATGGGATATGTTAATATGTAACTCTAAATCTCTTCTCGTGTGACATTTAAATGGCCTTGAATTTGTTATATTACTTTACTTCAATTTATCTCATCTTTCCTTTAATATTTATTTACTTAGTATTAAAATAAAACTTTATTCTATTTATTAATAATTAATATGATAATTTGTAGTGGTTTTAAATGATGTCTTACCAACACAAAAAATGTCGTTTGCTTCATCTTCTAGAACTCTTGTTAGCAAAAATAATAACAGACTTTTAAATACTTTTTGTAGAATATATGCACTGTTTGCAAGTCATTTCAATTTGTTTCGAATTTGAAAATTTAGGATGATAGATTTGGTCAACTTTGTGCCTTTGTGTGCAACATTTTAATTTTATAAATCTCATTTATTCATTTATTTTTCTTTTACTTTCTATATTACAATGTAACCATAACTGCTCATGTGACCTTTGTATCATTTTGATTTTGATGTATTACCTTATTATATAAGCGTATTTATTTATGCAATATTTGGTAATTCAAAATGATGTCCAATCAAGGTGAAGCAAATGTTGATGTATTCCTTTTCAATGAGATCTACCAAACTAAATATTTATTATTATATTTTTAAAAATTTTAATTTCAAGAGTTTTGCCACTACTTATGACAATTTTTTATTCATACTTGATTTCACTATTGATGATGTTGCACTCGATCACCATAGTATCTTTGAATGCTACAATCTAATATAATTTCCTTAATTTTTCAAAAATGTTCACTTTTATTTGGATATATTTTTATGGAACACTAACATATCTTTGATATTATGACATTGCATGGCTTCACTTTCTCTCATTTTGACTTTATTATTCATTTATACTATATTAAAATAATAATTTCTTATTATTTTTGTAGATTTACTATTGTGATTGGCGAAATGTACAAATGACACATAATCAAGAAGAAACAAATTTTCTTATTTTGTCTTTGCAAGCTCTACCAAACTACATATAAATTTTTTTATTAAAATAATTTATTTTCTTGGGTGTACACATACTTTTAATGGCATTTTGATTCATTACTTGTTTGACTATCAAGAATGTCACCACTAATCTCATAAGTATTTTAAAAAATAACATACCGTTATTATTTACCTCACATCATTAAAGCTTTCCATTTCATTTGGTTATATTACTTTGAAACTCTAATTCTCCTATCATGTAACTTTTACATCGCTTTGATTTGGTTAATTATGTTATTTTAATTTATTTCTTTTTCATTCTAATGTATATTTTCTTAAAGTTAAAATAAAAATTCTTTATTTATTTATGCTTTATTACTTTGGAAACTCTCAATAATTTTCAATGAGGTGTGATGGACATAAAATTGTGGTTATTCGACTCATATAAAAGAGATGTATTAATTTGAATATTCAATCTTATATTTTCAAAAATTTATTTTCAAATATATTTGAATGATTTATTAGATAATTTGATTTGTTCCTAATTTGATGTTAGAGGATGTTGCATTTCATCTCTTTAGCATCCTTGAATGCATCATTTTTGTACAATTGATTTTATTTACTTAATTGTTTTGCTGTCATTTGGTTATGTTATAGTGCAACTCAAAATCTCCTTTCTTGTGACAATTACATGTCATTGATTTCATTATATTAATCTTTTATAATTTAACTTATTTAAGATTTAATAACAACCCACTTAATATTAATATAAATGTTTTATTATTTATAATTACTTGCTTTATTAATATATAGTAATTCCAAATGATGTCTTATCAAGATGAGATAAATATTATAAGACCTATCTTAATGAGATATTTATCTAATTAAATGTTAATTTTAATATTTCTAAATATTTTACTTTCTTTATTTTTCTTATGCTTTATAGGACAATTGATTAGCACATTATAAGATGTTCGAGGATACTGCACTAAATCATCATATTATCTTAAATAACAACATTCGATAAAATTTATCCTATTCTATTTAAATGTTCACTTTGATTTGGTTATGTTATTGTATAACTCTAAATCTCTTACCATATGACCTTTACATCACTTTGATTTGGTTGTGCTATAATGTTCTAACTTACTTTATTTGAACTTAATTACTAAACATTATAGTATAATTTATCTTTATTTATTCTTATTTATTTCTTTTCTAATTATCAATAACAAAAAGTTATAATCAAGACAAAATAATGATCATCAAACTCGTCTTAACGAGCTCTATTCCACTACCTATTTATTTTATATATCAATATTTTTGGAGTTTTAGTATTCTTTACAAGATATTTTGATTCATGCTTGATTTTTCACTTGAGGATGTCACTCTTGATCTCTATAGCGTCTCAAGAGGTAACTTTTGTATACAACTTACCTTATTTCTATAATGTTTTCACTTTGATTTAAGTTTATTATAATTTAACTCTAAATCTCATCTCATGTAACCTTTACACAACTTTCATTGTTTGTCATACAAAACTGAAAACATATCTTTCTTCAACTTCGATATTTATTAATTATTACTGAAAAACAAAATTTATTATAATTTATATATATTGATTTTGAAAGTTCCCAGAATTTCAAATGTGGTCCTATAGACAAAAAACAAACATTGTTGGGATCATCTTAACAAAAAATTCTAATTAAATATTAAATTCTATCTTTTTCAATATTTTATTTTTAGGGGTTTTACACAAATTATTTTCAATTATTGTATGATTTTATCATCTGAGTTGTCATGCTCATTCTCTTTAGTATTTTGTAATGTAACTTTTCTTTACTATCTATCTCATTTAAATAATTTTTTGTTTAAATTTGATTATATTTGTGTGGAACTCTAAACCACTTATTGTATTAGCTTTACACAACTTTTATTTTCCTATATTAATTTATTTAAATTTAATACTATTGAACTTTAATATATATTTACTTAAAATTAAAAATAATAATTTATTATTATTTATGATGATTTAGTTTCCAAATTCATAGTATTTTTTAATAAGGTTTGATCGATAAAAAATAAACAACATTGAACTTTACTGGATTAGCATATCTATTAAATATTCATTTTATATTTTAAAATATTTTATTTGTAGGGTTTATGCATGCTTTATGAGATAGTTTGTATTCATTTTATTTGACCTACACATCATTTTCATTTGGTTATATTACAAAGTTTTATTTTGACTCATTTAAGAATTAATATATATTTACAAAAGATTAAAATAAATTTTTTTTATTATTTACTATTAATTATTTTAATTAGTAAATATTTTGAAGTTGGTCGATGAGACGAAAAAGACTTATTTGATTGGTCTCAATGAGCATTATCAAATTTAAAATTTATTTTTTATGTATTATATATTTTCTTTTCTAAGATTTAGATAAATTTTAAAAATCATTTTGAGCCATACTGTATTTGATGTTCGTGGATGTTACAATAGATATGCATAATATCTTTGAATTCAAATTTTCCATGCAACTTATCCAATTTCTCCAAATCTTTTTATTTTATTTTTTATATTATTGCATAACTATAATCTCTTCTAATTTGGCCTTTACGTAAGCTTGATTTGGCTATATTATTCATTATTATTTATATTTATTTACTTTAGTTATTCACAAAAATTTCAAATGTTGTTTATCAAGATGAAACAAACGTTATTGCAGTCATATCGAAAAGCTCAATCTAATAAAATATTCTTTTATTCACAAAAATTTTTATTTTCTTGGATTTATGAACATTATTTAGATGTTTTGATTAATACCTCATTTGATGATAAAGAATGTTTCACTCGATCTTCTTCATATCTTTGATTGCACCTCTATAACAAATTTAATCTCATTTCTAAATATTATTTGCTTAGCAATTTTATAAGCTTTATGAGACATCTGATTTGTACCTTATTTTATGGCTGGGAATGTTATAGTTTATCTTTTTTGTATTTTGGAATGTTTTTTCTATTTAATTTATCTTATTTTTTAAAATTTTTCACTTTGATTTGGTTATATTATAATGAAATGCTAAATGACCTCTTATGTGGACTTTATATAGCCTTAATTTTGATATATTAAATTACTTCAACTCATCTTTCCTCATCTATATGAAATATTTAACTAATATTAAAATCGAAATTTAGAATCATTTAGGCATAATAGTATTAGTAATTTGTGGTTATTCCAACTAATGTATGGTCGAAACAAAATTAAAATTGATAGACTCACCTTAGGGAGCTCTATTCCACTAAATATTTATTTTATATTCTTTTATATTTCAATATCTATGATTTATATGTTTTAGTATCTTCGAATGCAACTTGTTTGTAAACTAAATCTCATTTATTAAACAATTTCACTTTGAGTTAGTTAAATTACAATATAGCTCCAAGTATCCTGTCACGACACCCTTAACACACATTGATTTGGTTGCATTATATTATTATTTATGATAATTTACTTTGGTAATTTATGGCCATTCCATCCATGGTCAAATAAAGATGAAACAAATGTCATAGTATTCATCTCCATGAGCTATATCCAAGTAAATATTCATTGTTATATTTTATAAAAAAAAAATTAAAAGAGTTTTGGAATTCTTTATGACATAATGTTATTCACACTTTATTACATGATTGATTATATATTCTATTTGGATTATTTAATGCAACTTTATCACACATTTATCTTATTTCTCTAAATGAGATATTTTTTAATGTTTTGGTATGCTTTTATGAGTCATTTTTAATGGTACTTGTTTTAATAAATGAGGATGTTACATTCAATCACCTTAGCATTTCATAATGTAAATTTTTAATACAATTTATATTATTTGATGAAAGTTTTTGCTTTAATTTTTTATATTAATATGTAACTCTAAATATCTCCTTGTGTGACGTTTGAATCACATTAATTTGGCTATGTTACATCACTTTAATGTATCTTCAACTTTAATATATATTTCCTTTACCATAAAATAAAACTTTGTTTTTATTTATGCTTATTAACTTTAGCAATTCATATTAATTTTAAAAATTGCTCAAACAACAAGGAAAACTATCGCTTCACTCAACTCAATTATTTTTAAGAATTTAAATATTCATTTTAAATTTTATAATATTTTGTTTACTTGGATTTAACTAGTTTATGTTAATAATTTCAATTCATACTTGGTTTCATGAACTCTTATGTCACAATTGATCGACACAATATCTTTGAATGTTAGTTTTTGTTACGACAAATCTCATTTATTCAAAATTTTCACTTTGATTATTTTATAATTTAATATAACTCAAAATCTCCTCTCGTGAAATTAATACATCACTTTGACTTGGTTATTTTATACTATTATTTATACTTATTTAATTTAGTAGTTCATAACAATTCTAACTTATGTTTGATAATGTTGAAATAAATGTCAATTTTTTGATCTCCATGAGAAAAATCAAACTAATTATTTTTTGTTATTTTTCAAAAAACAAATTGGACATTTTTTATTGTTTTATGAGGTTTTTTCTACTTGATTTTTTGTTCGATCATGTTGTAATTGATCTTCTTAGTATCTTTGAATGCAATTTTTCTGTATAATTTGTCTCATTGTTTAAATATTTTTGAATTATATGGTTAATTCTCTTTGAAATTCTAACTCTCCTCTATTTGACCAATCATCATTCTTATTTAGTTGTACTTCATGGCCTTTATTTACTTAATTTCGTCTTTAAAATATATATTTACTTAATATTAAAACAATAATTTACTATTAGGTATGGCTATTTACTTTTGTAATTCATAGTAATTTTAAACATGGTCAAATTTCGACAAAACAAATGTCATTGAAGCCATCTCAATGAGCTCCATCTAATAAAAAAATATTTTTTAAGTTTTTTTAACTACCTATGGCATACCTCATGATATATTTTAATTTGTACCATCTTTCATTGACGATGATGTTACACTTGATTACTAATGTATCTTGTAATGTAAATTGTCATGTAATCTATGTTATTTCCTCATATTTTTTTGCTTTAATTTTTATATATTATTATGTAACTTTGAATGTTATCTCGTGTGACCTTTATAAGTTTTTTATTTACAAATCTTACATTTCTAGAGGTTATCACATTTCAGCTTCAATATCTATTGTCTTAAAATAAAAATAATAAGTTCTAATATTTATGCATATTTAAGATCTTAAATTAGGTTAAATATCATATTGATTAGAATTATTGAATTAAATAAGTATTTTTTTTATTTTTAAATACTTTGTTTTCTTCGCTTTTGGTACAATTCACAAAAGTTTTTGATTTCTACCTCTTTTAATGATTGTGGTTGTCACACTCAATCTCTTTAGTGTTTTGGATTTAAAATTTCCCATGCAATTTAGTGCATTTCTTCAAATATTTTTAATTAATCTTTTAAAATTTTTATGAAAGTCTAATTCCCCACACGTTTGACAATTATATAATTTTGACTTGGTTATATTATACTACATCATCTTATGTCATTTCAACTTAATACATATTTTCTTAACAATAAAATATTAGCTTATTATCATTATTTATCTAGAATTATTATGGAAATTCATAGTAATTCTAAACAAGGTCCAATGGAAATACAAGAAATATTTTTGCACTCTTCTTAATGAACTCTATCCTATCAAATAATCATTTTTATAACTTTAAAGAATTTATATTTTACAGTTTTGCACACTTTATTGCATATTTCAATTTGTACATGATTTGTCGAATGAGGTTCTTACACTTGACTAATTTAGTACCTTGGAAGTCATGTTTCCTATATAATTTATCTTATTTCTCAAAACTATTAATTTTGATTTTTATTCATATGAAATGAAAAATCTATTGTCATGTGATATTTACATTTATTTTATTTGTTAGATTACATTAATTCAATTTATCACATTTAAGTTTTTCTATATATTTACTTAAAAAGAAAAGATAGTTTATTATTTTTTATGTTAATTTATTTTATTAATTCACAAAAAGTTTAATTTATGTTTTATTGAAGAGAAGAAAACTTCATTGGCTTCCTCTCAATGAGTTTAACAAATTAAGCATTTATTTTGGAACTCTTTAAAATTTTTTTTTTGCATGGTCACTATAAGGTTTGTTAGATATTTTAATGTAACTATTTTTATAATAAAAAATGTTACATGATGGGAGATTTAGAGTTACATAATAACATTACAAAATAAAAAAAAAATTTAATAAACTAGATAAATTGTATAGGATGCCTTATTCTAAGAATCTAAAGAGATATTTTATGACATTCCTCATCATCAAATTAAGAATGAATAGAAATGCATTGTAAAAAATCCAATACAATAGAACAAAAAATATATAATAATATAAAAATCAACATTTTATTTGATGGAGGTTTTTTAGAAGAGCCCAATAATGTTTATTTTTTCGTAAGCAGTCCTAACTTAGAATTTTGATAATTATAGAAGTAAATAATTGTTAATAATAATAAATTATAATGTTTAATAAATATAGAACAATAGTTAAAGAAAGATAAATGGAAGCAATGTAAAATAAGAAAATTAAAATAATATAAAGGTTACATGATAAAGGATTTCACATAGCAGTCTAATTCATGCAGAAAAGCTACAATTGAAGATACTACAGAGATTATACAAAACATCGCCTATTTGAAATAATGTACAAGCTTAAAATGTGTCATAAAGAAAGACAAAACTTTAGAAAATAAAATATTGAAAAATTTATAAATGAGTACTTAATTAGATAGAGCCCATAGAGTATGTCTAAGAACTTTCTTTCATCCCTATTTGATATATTACGAATTTAAAAAAATTAACAATTAAAATAATCATAAATAAGAAAAAATATTATATTTAATAATAATTAAATACAAAATCAATCAAAAATCAACATAAATTATAGAATTATAAGATAACATAATCAAAGAAATAAAAAGTGGATATGATTAGAGAATTAGAGTATAACATCCTTTAGTGTACATTTAAATAGGAATTCAAATTTCTAATAAAGAGTGCAAAACCTTCACAAAGTATAATATTTAAAAATAAAAAGTTAACATTTAATTAGATAGAGCTCATCAAGAGTTGTACAATGATATTTATTTCTTCTTGATTGGACCTTATCTGGAATTATTATAAATCTTTAATAAATCAGCACAAATAATATTAAATTAGTTTTTTAATATTAACTAAATATATATTAAAGCCTAAAACTGGTATGTTGAAGTATCTAATGTAAAAAAATCAAAGTGATGCAAAGATCACACTAACAGAGATTTAGAATTTCATAGTAATAAAACGAAATGAAAGAAAAAAATGTGAAGAAATAAAATAAATTATACAAGAAATTGTATTTTGAGATACTAAGAAAATAAAGTATAATATCATGAATTATGACATTAGGTACAAATTGAATTTCTCAAAAAAACATATTAAGATACTAAAATAGTAAAAAATAAATAATTTAAAAATATAGAAATAAATATATAGTTAAATAGAGGTTGTCAACATGAGTCCAATAACCTTTGTTTTGTAGTCATCACACATTATCGTTAATTACTATTAATTAAAAAATTAAAAAACACTGATAATAATAAATTATTATTTTGTTACTAATAAAATATGTATTAAAGTGAAAATAAGATAAATTTATTTAATGTAAAATGAAAAAATTAAAGCAAAATAATGGCCACATGATAAGTGACTTAGACTTGCATAGTAATATAACTTAATATAAGTAAAACATTTTATGAAATTAGAAAAATTTTATGAGAAAATTGTAATAAAAAATATTAAGGAGATCTAAAGTAACATCCTTGATCATGAAATGAAGTACAAAGTTAAATAACTCAAAGTGTATGAAAGCTATTTAGATATAAATATTTAAGAGTTTAAAAACGAATGTTTAAATGGATATGGTTCAACTAAATGAGTTCAATGATGTTTGATTCACCTTGATCAGACCTTCTTTAGAATTACCACAAATTATCAAACAGAATAGGTGTATATTATTGTAAATTATTATTTTAACTTTAATTAATTAAATAAGTTAATGCAAAATACAAACAATTAAAAGATTTAATGTAATAAAAAAAGCATTATAGAAGTCACCTAAAGTGATATTTATAATTTTATGTAGTATAACCAAATTTTACATGAAAAATTTGAAGAAACAAAAATTTATGGAAAATTTAAATTAAAACATACCAAGAAGATTAAGCAAAAAATCTTTAATCATCAAATGAGGCATCAATCAAAATAAATAGAAAAGCATGCTAAAATATTACAAAATAAAACATCTAAAAATGTAAAAATAAATATTTAATTTTATAGAGCTTGTGTAGATGAGTCAACAACATTCATTTCATCTTAATCAAAAATTGTTTGGAATTACTAGAAATTGCCAAATTAAATATGCGTAAATCATAAAAAATTATTACTCTAACATTAAGTAAATATATATATATTAAAAGTTAAAATTGTACAAATTAAAAAACATATAAAGTAACAAAATAACAATTATGGATTGGTCAAATCAGATGACATTAAGACTTACAAAGTAATATAACCAAATCTAAGAAAAAAATTTTAAATAATGAGATAAAGATATAGGAAATATACATTCCAAGATGCTAACAAGATCTATTATAATAACATTGATTACCAAATTAAAAAAACAAATTAACTTATAAAGAATGCCAAAACCTTTTGAAAATAAAATATCAAAAAATATCAAAATATATGTTTAATTTTTTTGTGTTCTTTAAGATGAGTCCAACAATGTTTTTTCTCTAAATTAGACCTTATTCACAATTACTATGACATACAAAATAAATGAAAATAAAATATTAATCTAATATTTAGTAAATATATCACAAACCTAAAGATTAATTAACTCAGTGTAATATAACTAAATGAATGTGATGTGACAGTCACATAACAAGACATTTAGTGTTTCATAGTAATATACATAATTTAAGAAAAACATTTGAAGAAATGAGATAAATTGTATAGAAATATTGTATTTTAAAAATCCATAGTGATCGAACATTTCACTATTGATTTTCAAATCAAGTATAAGTGAAAAGTTCTCATAAAGAATGCCAAAACTCTTAAAAAATAAATATTAAAACTTATTAAAAATAAATATTTAAATAGGTATAACTCATTGAAATGAGCTCAATGACATCTGTTCCAACTCTATCAAAACTTTTGAATTTCAAAAATAATAAGGATAAATATTAATGAATTATTATTCTAATAAATAATTATATTTTAAATAAAAAATAAGGAAAATGTAGGAAATATAATATAACTTAATGAAAGCAATATTAACGTCACATGAGTGAATATTTTGAATTACATAGAAAGATAACCAAATCAACGCAAATCCTTTTAAGAAATGTGATGTATTTTGTGCGAACATTGTATTCCAAGGATTGAGGACACGAACTATAACATTCTCATATACCAAATTATGTGTAAATCAAAATATCTCATAAAGCCTAGAAAAACCCAGGAAAATATATTGCCAAAAAATTTTGAAAAGAAAATATGATTGGCTAGTGCGTATTAAGAGTCCAACAATATTTGTTTTGTCTTAATTAAAAATATTAAGAACTACTATGAATTACCAGAGAAAATAACATAATTAATTTTAAACTTTTATTTTAAAAACTAATAAATATATATGTCTTTAAAAAAATGAGATAAATTTAAGCAATGTAATATCGTTAAATCAATGCAACATAATTTTCACTCTATATAAGAATTTGAGTTTCATAATAATATAACCAAATCAAAGACAAAATTTATAAAACAGAGAGAATTTGTACGAGAAACTTTTTTGATGTTTCATTCATCTTGATAATATCTTAATTTTTATTACTATGAATTACAAAAGTAAAAAAGTATAAATAATAAAAAAAATTAAAATTTTGAAAACAATTACTAGAGATGAAAGTAAAAAAATTGAAGAAAAATTAGATAACCAAATCAAAAAGATGGAATGTACATATGATAAGATACTTAGAGTGACATGATAATATAACAAAAAAATAAAGAACTGAAAAAATAAGAAAAATTATTTGAAATGTTTCATTCGAAATTACTAATGTGATTGAGTGTAACATCCTCAAAAATTAAATGAGGTATGAATTGAAACATCTCATAAAGAATGAAAAATCTATAAAAAATAAAATAAATAAAAAATATTAAAATAAATATTTAATTTGACATAGCTTATAAAGATGAATGGAATTAATATAAATTATTAAGTAAATAAGAAAAGTAGAAATAATGTATTATTTAAATACTAATGAAATATATATATCAAAAGGCTAAACAAGTAAAATTGAAGCAATTTAAGAAAAGAAAATCAAAATGATGCAAATGTGAAATGATATCTAAGTAAAATATTTAGAACAATAAGATAACTTGCTTGAGAAAGTTACATAAAAAGATACTAAGATGATCAACTTTAACATCATAGATCATCAAATCAGGTACAAGCTAAAATACCTTTTAAAGCATACAAAAATTCTAGAAACCAAAATATTTAAAACAATATGAAATTTCCACTAAATTGGAAAAAGGTTATCAAGGTGTGTCCAACGATGGATATATCATTTCAATCATATTTCATTTTCAATTATAAAAAAGCTAAAAATATAAGTAAGCATAAAAATAAAATTATTATTTTAATATCACAAAATTATATGTTAGATTTGTCATGAGATAAATTGAAGCAACGTAAAACATCTAAATTATATTGATGTAAAATTCACAGGAGAGTAGATTTAGAGTTACATAATAACAAAATCATAGTAAATCAAAGTATTTGAATAAATAAGATAAATTGTGCTAGAAATTAGCTTTTCAAGATACTAAAGAATTTTAATTTAACATCCTCGATCAACTAACCAAGTACAAATCAAAATACCTCATAAAGAAATCCAAAACCATAAAAATATTTAAAAAATATAAAAATAAAAATTTAGTTAAATAAATGTTGTCAAGATAGATCGAATGATATTTTTTATCGTAATTAGAATTTGTTTCAGATTAATATGATTACCAAAGAAAATAAGATTAAATAATGACAAATTATTATTTTCATATTAGCTAAATATATTTTAACGCTAAAATCAAATGCATTGAATCATATAACAAAATTAAACTGATCTAAAGGTCACATGATATGATTTAGATTTACATAGAACTATAATCAAATAAAAAAATGTCAAAGAACTGAGACATTTTCTTAGAAAGTTTTATTCTAAGATGTTAAGGAAAATGAGTATAATATCCTCGATTGTTAAATATGTTGCAAATCAAAGTATGTCATTAAACATGTCAAACCCCTAGAAAATAAAATAAATAAAGATAGAGCACACTAAGATAAGTCCAATCATATCTACTTTATGTTAGTAGAACTCTTTTAGAGTTATGGTGAATTATCGAACCCAATAAGCATAAATAATAATTAATTATAATTTTTAAAATTATTAAATTTGTATTAATACTAAAATTAAAAAGTAATTACCAAATACAAATTGTAAGGGAATATTATTTTCCAAAATGATATTGAGATCGAGAGTAACATGCTTGGAAACTAAATCTAGTATGATTCGAGATGTTTTATAAAGCACAACAAAATACTAAAAAACAAAATCTTAAAAAATATTAAAATAAATATTTAATTAAATATAGCTCATTGAGATAAACTATATGATCCATTCTCCATCCCAATTAAACCTCATTTGGAATTAATATGAATTAGAAAAATTACAAGAATAAACAAAAAAGTTATTATTTTAATATTAAGTGATATTATATTAAAGCTAAAATGAGATAAATTAAAAAAAGTAATATAACCAAATCAAATATGTACAATTGACAAAATAGTAGACTATCAATTTCATAGAAATAAAACCAAATCAAAATAAAAATTTCAAAAACCAAATATGATAAATTGTAAAAGAAAGTTGTATTCCAAGATATGAAGAAGATTATGTATAATATCCACTTTCATCAAATTAAGAATGAATTAAGCATCTAGTAAAGCGAGCAAAAATCTTAGAAACTAAAATATATAAAAATATAGAAATGAATGTTTAGCTTGATAGATCATGCTTAGATGAGACCAATAATAGTTGTTTATCATGTTCAAACCTTATTGGAAAATACTATGAATTTCAAAAGCAAATAATCATACGTAATAATAAATTATGATTTTAATTTTAAGTAAATATATATTAAAGTTCAAATTAAAGTTATTTAATGGTCAAATGATAAGAGATTCATAGTTACACATAAAAATATGAAGATCAAAGTAAAAAAAATTGAAGAAATTAGACAAATTATACTAGAAAATTACATTCAAAATTATTAAGAAGATTGAGTATAACAACCTCAATTATAAAATTATATTTGAATCAAACGACATAAAAAGTATGCTATGACCTTAGAAATAAAATATATAAAAGTACATAAATAAAAAATTGTTTACAAAGAGTTTGTCAAGCTATAAGTTGAAAGGCATTTGTTTATCCTTGATCGATCCTCGTTTAGTATTTTTGAAAATTAATGAAGTTAATGTTTGTAAATAAAAATAAATTAAAACTTTAATACAAGAAAAAATTAATTAAAACATAGGTAAAGGAAATTAAAGAAACATGACAATCGATGTCATTCAAAAAGTCTCATTATATGAGATTTATAGTAACATGATAATAAAATAAAATCAAGTTAAAAACTTTGAAGAAATGAGATTATTATGTGTCTAAATTACATTCAAAGATACTAAGATGGAGTGTAACATCCTTGATCATCAAATGAATCATTAATTAAATGTATCATAAAAAGTGTTAAAACCATAGAAAGTAAATATTTTAAAAGAAATAAAATAATACATAATTGGGTAGAGCTCATTAAAAAAAGTCTAATGAAATTTGTCTCATTTTGATTAGAACTTAATTTGAATTATTAATGTTTTCAAATTTGATAAGAACAAATTATAATAAATTTTTTTTAAAGATTAAGTACATATATTAAAAATTAAAGAAGATGAATTAAACATATATTTTAAAGTTGAATTGAGACAAATTAAATCCATTTAATAAAACATAATCAAAGTGATGAAAAGGTCTTCTAATAAGGGATTTAGAGTACATATCAGTATGAAAGACTTAAAGTAAAAAACTTTTAAGAAACGAGACAAATTGTTTGGGAAGCTTGCACGCTATGATATAAAGGAGATAGAACATGGTAACCTCGATCGTTGAATAGTATGAATCAAAATTCCCTAAAAAGAAAACTAAAACCCAATAAAATAAAATATTTAAAAAATGAATATTTATTTAAATTTCTTATCAAGAAGAGTAGAATGATATTGGTCTCACGTCGAATTGACTCATTCAAAATACTATAAGTTTATATAACAAATTAACATAAAAATAAATAACCACTATTTTAAATTAATGAAAACATATATTAAAAATAAAATGAGATAAATTGAAATAATGTAAAATTAGTATATCTAAGTGATTTAAATGGAACATGGGTTGAGATATGGAGTTAATAGTAACATAACAAAATAATAGAGTAACTTTTAAAGAAATGAGATAAATTACATGCAAAATTTAAATTCTATAATGTTAAGTATATCGAGTGCATCTTCACTAATCATCAAATAAGGTAAGATTTCAAATGTCTCATAAAGTTTGAATAAACTTAGGAAAGAAATATCTAAAAATGCTAAAATGAATATTTTATTGGATAGAGGTCAATGAGATGAGTCCAAAGATGTTTTTTATGACTCAATTTGACCTCATTTTGGAATACGATAAATTACATAATGAATAAAACATAAATAATAAAAAATTCTCTTTTTAATATTTATTAGATATAATTTGGAAATAAAATAAGACAAATTAAAGCACTATAGTATTAGAAAATCAAATTAATGTAAAGGTTGCATGAGAGAAGTTTTGGAGTTACATAGCAATATAACTAAATAAAACTAAAAACTTTGAAGAAATGAGAATAATTATAGGAGAAGGTAACATTCTAAGATACTAAAATGATCGAGTGTAACACGATCTATCACTAAGATGAGTCCAATGATATTTATTTTATGTCAATTAGACAACATTTTGCATCACTGTAAGTCACAAAATAAATAACAAAAAACATTTATAAATTATTTTTTTCATATTATATAAATTTATATTAAATAAAAAATAAGAAAAATTAAAGCAATATAATATAACTAAATTAGAGTTTGTAGAACTCACACAAGATAAGAATTAGGTTTTCTTAATAATATAATAAAAAAAAATTATAAGAGATCAGATAAAATATATGGGAATGTGGTAATCCAAGATACAAAAGAAATTGATCACAACATCTTTGATCGCAAAATAATCTAAGAATCAACATATCTCATAATTCTTGCGCAAGCCATTAAAAAATATTTACAATATAAAAATAAACATTTAATTCTATAAAGCCTCTAAAGACACATCAATAACATTTGTATTCTCTTAATCTAATGTTTTCTTAAATTATTGTTAGTTATTAAAATAAACAAGAACAAAAATAATAAATTATTATTTGGATAATAATTATATTATATCAACCTACAAATGAGTTAAATTAAAACATTATAATATAACATATCAAAACGATTTCTATTCTTGGATTACAACACATTTTATAAGGATTTTTGATTTGTACTAAATTTTACTATCAAGGATGTCACAATCGATCACTTTATTATGTTAAAATCAACATTCCTATAAACTTCATAAAACATTTTCAATATTTTTACTTTGATTTTGTAATGTTACAGTACAAGTCTAAATCTCCTCTTGTGTGATCCTTACATCGTTTGAACATTTTTGATCATCTAGTCAGAAATGGTCTGAAATGTCTTGAAAGATATGATAACAAATTAGAAAATAAATATTATAAAATATAATAAAGGCATGTTTTATTGGGTAGAGCACATCGAGATGACTCAAATGAAGATTATTTTGCATTGATCAATACCCATTTGGAGTTAATACAAATTATAAATGCAAATAAACATGAATAATGAATTAATATAACTAAATGGACATGATGTAAAAGTCATACATTGAAGGAATTTCCATCACACTATAATATATCTAAATAAAAGTGAAAATGAATAATTGAGATAAATTGTATAGAAAAATTGATTTCCAAGAGACTAAAGAAACTAGGTGTAAAATCATTGGTCATCAAATCTATAAAAAATACAAATTTCTTTTATAACATGCAAAAATCTTGCAAAATAAAATATTTATATAAAAAATAAATATTTAATTGGATAGATCATTTGAGATGATTGTAAATATATTTGTTTTGCTTTGATTGTGCATCATTTAGAATTATTATGAAATTCCTTTAGTAATAAGTAAATGTATATTAAAGCTTAAACAAGATAAATTAAAGTAATATAATATAACTAAGTCAAAATAATTGAAAGGGAAAAGAGAGGAGAATTAGATTTTCAAAGTAAAATAACAAAATCAATGTGACATAAATTAGAGGAATGAGATAAGTTGTACTTTTAAGTAGCATTCTAAGATACTAAAGAGATCAGTTGTAACAACATCAATTATTAAATTAAGAGTAAATCAAAATGACACATAATGAAAGCAAAAATTTTTAAAAAATTTAAAATTTAAAAATGAACATTTAAATGTATAGAGTTCATCAAGACTAGATTAATGACATTTATTTCTTCATGATTAAGCTCGTTTGAAATTACAATGAAACCCAAAATTAACTAAGAATAAATAATGAAAAATTATTAGCTTTTTATCAAGTAAATATATATTAAAAATAAATTAAATAAATTGAGGCAATGTAAAATAAAAAAATCATGTTATTGTAAAGACCACAAGAGATGAAAACTAGAGTTTTAGTCATATAACCCAATGAAAGCAAAAAAATTTAATTTAAGAGAAAAATTGTACATAGAAGTTACATTCAAAGATACTTAGAAGACTGAGTGCAACATCCTCGATCATCAAAAAAAAATACAAACCAAAATATCTATAATAGAGTTAAAAATTCTTATAACATAAAATATTTTAAAAAATAAAAATTAATATTCAGAAATATAAAGCTTATTATGATGGGTTGAGAGAATTTGTTTCATGTTGAATTGAGCTAAATTGGAGCAACATAATTGAACCGAATTAAAGTGATCTAATGGTCACACAAGAGAAGAATTACTGTTCTATAGCAATATAATCGAATCAAATTTAAAATATTGAAGGAAAGTGACAAATTATAATAAAAAGTTGTATTATAAGGTACTATAGAGATGGAGTGTAATATCTTCAATCATCAAATCAGATAAAAATAAAAATATCTAATAAATCATGTTTAAATCCTAGAAAATAAAATATTTAAAATTATAAACATAACATTCACTAAGACAAAGCTTGTCGATATGAATAAAATCACAACTATTTCATTTTAATTGAACCTCAATTGGAATTGTTTGAAATTACCAAAAGAAATGAATAGTAATATTATATTTATTTTGAAAAAAATATATAATAAAGTTGAAATGAGGTAAATTGAAGTAATATAACTGAACCAAATTAATGCATTATAAAGATCATTTAAGAGAAGAATTAGATTCCATAGTAGCAAAAGCAAATTCAAGAATAAAATTATTAGAAATGAGATAAAGTATGTTGGAATATCACATTTCAAAATGCTACATATATCAAATGCAACATCCTTGAATATTAAATCATGTATGAGTTGAAATACCTCATAAAAAATAAAATATTTAAAAGTTCAAAAAAGATTACGTTGTTGGATTGAGTTCCTCAAGATGAGTCCACAAAGTTTTTCATCTTGATCGGCTCACATTTGCAATTTTTGTGAAATACCAAAGTAAAAAACAAAAAATAATGAACATTTATAACCAAATAAATGTGATGTAAAAGAGACATAAAAAGAGATTTAGTGTTATAATACATTAAAGAAAAAAAATGTGATGAATAAATCAAATAAATTGTTCAAAAAATGTTGCATTCTGAGATAATATGTAAATCGACAATAATATCCTTGATCTTTAAATCAAGTAAGAATCAAAATGAATCATAAAATAAGTATCAACCTTTCAAAATAAATTTTACAAAAAATTAAATAGAAAATTTGTTTAAAGAGTTCACCAATACCATTATAACAAAGTTAGCTTCCTCTCAATAAGTTCTCTTTTAGAATTACTAATAATTATAAAAAAGTACAAATAACAAAAAATTATTAATTCATTATTATATAAACATATATTAATGTTGAGACTAGATAAATTAAACCAATACACAATAACCAAATCAAAGTCAAGTAATTGTTAAATGAAGGGAGATTTAGAGTTACATTCTAATAAAATAAGATTAAAGTGAAACATTTGAAAACATTTGATATATTGTATGCAAATATTACATCCCAAATAAGTAAGGAGATCAATGATAACATTCTTGATCGACAATTTAAGAATTATTTAAAATGATATATAAAATATGCCAAAAAATTAAAAAATTAAATATTTTGAAACATTAAAATAGAATATTTAATTGGATAGAACTCATTGAGAATACTCCAATTATGTTTGTTTTGTCTTGATCAAAAGACATTCAGAGTTAATTGAAATTATCAAGAAAATAAAGACAAACAATAACATAATATAACCAAAAGAACATGATGTTAAAGTCACACAAACAAAGATCTAGTGTAACATTGTAATATATCAAAATAAAAATGAAAATGACTAATTGAGATATATTGTCCAAAAAAAGTTAATTTCAGTGGCACAAAAAACATTAAGTGTAATATCATTGATCATCAAATCTATAGCAAATCAAACTTTGCCATAAAATATGCAAACAAAACTTAGAAAATAAAATATTTAAAAATAAAAAATTAATATGTAATTAGAAGAAGCATATTGAGATTAGTATAATTATATTTATTTCATCATCATTGGATGCCTTTTGAAATTACTATCAAATACTAAAAATAATAAGCATTTAATAATAATAAATTATTATTTGTATAATAAATAAAAATATATCAATTTTAAAAAAGTTAAATTAAAGAAATGTAATATAACTAAATGAAAATGATGTAAAGCTTAAAGAAAGCTCAATTAGATGTTTAAAGTAATATGACAAAATCAATTTGACATAATTTGGAATAATGAAATAAAATATACTAGAAAGTACTATTCTAATATAATAAGAAGATCAAGTGTGACATCATTGATCAACAAATTTAGTGTGAACATCAATGACATGTAAACAAAGTGAAAATCCTAGGAAAACATTTAAAATATAAATATGAACATTTAAATGTGTTGAGCTTCTCATGCCTGGTCCAATGACGTTTATTTCTTCTCGATTAGAACTTGTTTTAAATTATGATGAATCCTCAAGTTAAATAAGCTTAAATAATAACAAATTATTGCTTTATTTTCATGTGAATATATATTAAAGGTTAAATTAGATAAATTGAAGTAATGTAAATAACCAAATTAAAGTGGTCTAAAAGTTGTTTAAGAGGAGAACATCTGTTTCATAGTAAAATACCAAAATAAAAATAAAATAATTAAGGGAAAGATATAAATGGTATAGAAAAGATGCATTCCAAGATACTAAGGAGACAGAGTATAACATCCTCAATCATCAAATTAGGTATGAAGCAAAATATACCAAATTCTTATAATATAAAATATTTATAAATGTAAGAACAAATATTGGAAAGATAGAGCTCACTAAACCTGGTCCAATGACTTGTTTTATTTAGATTTGACATCATTATAATTACTACAAATTATCAAAGTAAATCAGCATAAATAATAATTGAATCATTTGAAAGAGATATAACAGACACAAGAGAGTAGAATTTTTTGTTTGAATTAAAAAATCAATGTATAAAATTTGAAAAATTGAGATAAATCATGGGGAAAATCGCATTTCGGGACACTAAGGAGAATGAATATAACATAATTAATTGTTAAATCAGGTACAATTTGAAATGTATCATAGGAAGTCCCAAACGATAGAACATAATATATTTCAAAATATAAAAATGATTATTTAGTTTGATAGAGTTCATTTAAATGAGTCCAACATTATTTATCTCAATCAGATTTTTTTGCAATTAGTCAAATAATTAAATTAAATAATAAAAAATAACAACTTGATATGACCAAACAAATTTATTATAAAGGTAAAATGAGAGGATATTTAGAGTTATATTACATTATAACCAAATTAAAGAAAAAAATATTGAATAAATGAGATAAATTATACATAAAACTTTTATTGTAAGAAAATTTTCATACTCGATATAAATAAAAATGTCTCAAAAGCACATATAAATACTTGAAATAAAAGTATTGAGAAATGAAAAGTGAATATCAAGATGGATAGAGATCGTTGAGACGATTCCAATAATGATTGTTTTCACTATAGTTGTCCTCATTTGGAATTAGAATGAGTTGTTGAAACCAACAAACATAAATAATAATAAATATCATTTTAGTATTAAGTAATTCTATCTTAAGACTAAGAAGATATAAATTGAAGTAATGTAAAATAACGAAATAAAAGAAATGTATTTGTCAAACAAGAGGAGATTAAGTTTTACATTGTAAAATAACTATATTGCATAATACTATTTGAAAAAATGAGATAAACTTTATGAAAAAATTACATCCTAAGATATTAAATGGAATATAGAAAAAATTCTCGATCATCCAATTAAGAATGAACCAAATTGTCTCATAACGTGTGCCAAAACCATAAAAATAAAATAACTTGAAATTAATAAGAATATTTTCTTGGATAGAGCTCATTGAGATGAATCAAACAATATTTTTGTCATCTTGATCTAAACTTGATTATAATTAATGAAAATTATGTAAGTAAGCTTAAATACTAATCTAATGTAATAAAATGAAAGCGATGTAAAAGTGATGCGAAGATATTTTGTGTTACACTAAAATATATCCAAATCAAAGCAGGAATAAATAATAGAGATATATTGTACCAAAAAGCTAAATTTGATGGAACTAAGCACAACAAGTTAACATCTTCAGTTATTAGATATCGAAAAGTATCCCTAGAAAATAAAATATTTAGAAAAATAAAAATAAATGTTTAACTAGATAGAGCTGGTTGAGGTAAGTGTAATGATGTTTGTTTTGCCTCAATTGGACTTTAATTGGAATTACTATGAATTACCATAGTAAATAACATAAAAAATTATAAATTATTATTTAAATGTTAATTAATTATAAACTAAAGCAAAAATTTGAGAAAATAAAGTAATGTAATATATCTAAATCGAAGTGATGTGATGGTCATACTCTAAGACAATTAACATTTTTGGGTAGTATGACTAAATCAATGCAAAAACTTTGAAAAATGAGATAAATTTTATAGGAAAGTTGCTTTCCATGATACAAAGCAGATCGAGTACAACATTCTTGATTATCAAATCATGTATGAATAATATTATCTCATAAAACATGCCAAAACCTAAAGAAAACAATATTGTTCATAATATAAAATAAATACCTAACTGGATAGAGCTTATCGACTTAGGTCTAACAATATTTGTTTCACCTCAATCAACCCTCATTTGGATTTAATAAGAACTTCATAAGTAAATAAGCATAAATAATAATAACTTATGATTTTAATATTAAGTAAATATTTATTAAAGCTTAAATGCGATAAATATAAGTAATGCAATATAACTAAATTGAAGTGACTAAATAGAAGCTAGAGTTTCATATGAATAAAACTAAATGAAAGCTAAGAATTTAACAAATAAGATAGATTATATAAGAAAGATGCATTCAAAGGTACTAAATATATTGATTATAACATTCCCGACCTTCATCAAACACAAATAAAACTTTCTTGCAAAACAAGACAACTTTAAAACAAAATATTGAAAAAAATAATATAAGAAATATTTAGTTACATAGAGTTTATTGAGAGTGATCTATTGACATTTATTTTGTCTTTATTGAAATCATATAAAGATATAGGATTGAGAAATAGAATTTTATAGTAACAAAACAAAACAAAAGGGACATAACTTGTAGAACTGAGATAAGTTTTACGAGAAAGTTGCATTCCAAGAAACTAAGGAGATAAATGTGACTCCTTTATATCTTGGAATGCAGCATTCTCATACAATTTATCTCATTTTTGAAATATTTTTTGTTTATTTGGTTCTAGTAATTAGCTTCACTTTATCTCATTTCAACTTAAAATATTTCTACTAAATATTAAAATAATAATTAATTATTATTCTTACTTATTGAATTACTAACTCACTATAATTCCAAATGAATTTCAATCAAGACATAACAAATTTCATTGGACTCATCTCAATTAGCACTATCTAATTAAATATATAACATTAAATTTTTTTTTATATTTTTTCTACTAGTTTTTCATGTCATATCAAACTTGGTGGTTCATACCGTACTTGATGATCAACTGTTACATGCAATCTCATTAATATCGTAGAACGCAGCATTACCATACAATTTATCTTTGTGGACGTTTTTCTCATTGATTTGGTTATATTATTATATAACACTACTCATTTGAGATGTTTCCATCATTTTGAGTTAATTATATTATATTCCTTTAATTAAACTTTTTTTAATGTATTTAATAAATATTAAAAGAATAATTTATTATTTTTTAGGCTTATTTAATTTGTTAGTAGTTAGTAATTCCAACGTAATTTTGATTAAGATGAAACAAATGTCATTTGACTCATGTTGATGAGCTTTACTAAATTAAATATTTTTTTTTAAATTTTTAAATTTTTTTTCTTGAGTTTTGACACACTTGATGAGATAATTCAATTTATAATAGTTTTGATGATTGAAGATTTTTCACTCAATCATCTTAGTATCATCAAATGCATATTTCTCATACAATTTGTCTCATTTTGTCAAAATTTCTGCTTTTATTATTTTAATTACAATGAAACTTTTATTCTTCTAAAATGTAACCTTTAAATCATTTTGATTTGGTTTTATTACATTGCTTTATTTTATCTAATATTTGTTTTATTATATATTTATTTACTATTAAAATAATAAATTTTTATTTTTATGTATATTAACTTTGGTTACAGTAATTCCAAAAGAGGTCCAATAAAGAGAAGACAAAAGTTGTTGGCCTCTTTAAACAAGCTCTTATATATATATATATATATATATATATTTTAAATATCTTATTTTTAATTATTTTTGTGCACTTAACAAGATATTTTCATTTGCACTTAATTTAACAATCAAGAATGACACAATGGATAACCTTAGTATCTTGGAAAGTAACTTTCTTCTGTAGTTTATCTCAATTCTTCTTATTTTTTATTCTCATTTAGTTATATTATTCTAAAATAATAATTTATTATTACTTATTTTATTTAATTTGCATTTCATAGTAATCCAAACTACGATTGAATTAATTTAAATAAACATTGTAGGACGCATGCTATTCAGCTCAATTCAAATAGATATTAATTTCTATATTTTTAAATATTTTGTTTTCTAGGATTTTGGCTCCTTTGGTGGAATTTTTGTTTTACATCATTTGATGATCGATAACATTATACTCAATCTTTTTAGTGTCATGGAATTTAGCTTTCTATTATAATTTTTCTTATTTTTTTCAAATATTTCTCATTGATTTTGATTTATTACTTTGAAGCATTAAATATGCACTTATGTGACTAATGCATTTTCCTAAATTTGGATATGTTTATTTTCTTAAATTTATCCCATTTCAATTTTAATAAATATTTAGTCTAAATTAAATTAATAATTTAATATTACTAATACTTATTTACTTTTGCGATTCAAAGTAATTCCAAACTAGGTCTAATTGAGAAAAACAAATGTCATTGGACTCCTTTCAATAAAATTTATCAAATTAAAAATTTATTTTCAATATTTTTTATTATTTAATTTGTTATACTTTTCGGCATGTCTTACGAGACATTTTCATCACTCTTGATTTTATGAATTAGCATGTCACACTCAATCTCTTCAGTATCTTTGAATGCTATTTTTTGTACAATATCTCTCATTTGTGTAAATTTATCATTTTGATTTATTTTTTTTATTATGAAAGTCAAATTTTCCTCACATATGATTTTTGTATTTTTTTTTAATTTGATTATGTTATCATACCCAAATTTATCTTTTTTTAGCTTTAATTAGTGTAGTGACATAATATTAAAATTATAGTTTGTTATTGTTTATGTTTGTTGATTTTATTAAATTAGAGCAATTCAAAAAAAGGTTAGATCAAGAAAAATAAATGTCATTTAACTTGTTTAGTTGAGCTCTATCTACTTAGATATTGTTCTTTAAATTATAAATATTTCATTTTCTATGGTTTTAGCATATTTTACAATTTGTACCTAAATTAACGTTTGACGATGTTACACATAATTTAATTATTATGATTGAATGAAACCTTTATGTGCAATTTACCTTATTTCTTAAAGTTTTTTTTCTTTTGATACATTAATATGTAACTCTAAACCATCTCTTTTGTAACATTTACATTGTTTTCATAGATTTCATTTTATGACAGATTTCAATATTAAATGCTTTGATAATCAATGATGCTATGTTAGATCTCCTCAATCCTTTGAATATAGCACTCTAGTACATTTTAACTCATTACATTTGATTTTTTCTTGTATTTGGTTATATTATTATGAGACATTAATTCGCTCATGAGATTGTTACACCACCTCCATTTAATTTTGTTACAATTCTTTAATTTATCCCATTTTAGCTTTAATACATATTTAACTAATATTAAATAGAAATTTATTGTTATTTATTCTTGGTTACTTTAATAATTCATAGTAGCTCTTAATGATGTTAGATTGAGATGAAATAAAAAATGTTATAATAGGCTTGACTAGCTCTATCAAATTAAATATCTATTTATGTATTTGCAAACATTTTATTTTCTACATAATTGGCATTCTTTAGTAGACCATTGGATTAATACTTGATTTAACAGTCGAGTATGTTGCACTCAATTTTCTTAACATTTTCGAATGAAACTTTCCGATACGATTTATTTTATTTTTTCAAATGCTTTGCTTTTATTTTCTTATATTGCAATCTATCACTAAATCTACTTCTATTTAACCAATACAATGCTTTATTTTTGTTATTTTACATTTCTTCAATAATTCTAAATTCAACTTCAATATATTTTTACTTAATATTAATGTAATAATTTGTTTCAACTTATGCTAATTTATTTTGCTAATTTTTTGTAATTTCAAAAAAAAATTTGTGATGAAACAAATGACACTAGTCTTGTCTTGATGAGTATTATTCTATAAAAAATTTTCTACCCATAAATTTCTTATTTTTAGGATTTTTGCAAGTTTTACGTGGCGTTTTCACTTCTGTCTAATTTTATGATCAAACATGTGACACTATGTCTAACTTAGAATGCAACAATTGTGTATAATTTCTCTCATTTTTTCAATTATTTCTCTTCAATATTAATGTATTTTTATGAAACTCAAATTCTCCTCATTGTAATCGTTATATCACTTGAGTTATATTAAAATACTTCAATTTTTCTAATTTCAAGCTTAATCTATCTGTATATAATATTAAAATAATAATTTATTGTAATTTATACTTATTCACTTCAATTATTTATAGTTATTCCAGATGAAATCTAATTAAGATTAAAAGAATCACAACATACTCGTCTCAATGTGCTCTATCTAATTAAAACAATTTTTTTATATATATAGATATTTATTATCTTAAGTTTTGGTATTCTTTACAAAGTATTTAGAATTACACATTATTTTAGTTTTTCGCATATAATTTATAAGATTTCTAAAAGGATTTGTTTCAATGTACTTGATTTTGAGATAATATTTTATTATTATTTATGTTTATTTTATTTGGTAATTTATAATTATTCCAACCCTTGTTTTATCTACATGAAATAAACATCATTGTACTCATCTTGATCACCTCTATACAACTAAATGCTAAGTAAATTAATTTTTTGTTTTTTTTAAATATTTTATTTTAAATTGCTTTTGCATGCTCTACAAGTCATTTCAATTTACAATTGGTTTAATGATCGAGGATGTTAAACTTAGTATGTTTAATATCTTGTAATGTAAATTTCTTGTATAATTTAACACATTTTTTAGAAACTTTTACATTTGTTTTATTATATTACTATGCAACTCCAAATCTACTCTTGTGTGAACTATAAATCTCTTTGATTTTGTCAAATTACATTACATCAAGTTTTCTTATTTGAGCTTTAACATATGTTTTTTAATATTAAAATAAAAAAATCAGTATTATTTATGCTTATTTAACATAATAAGTAATGATTATTCTAATTGACATCTGATCGAGACAAAACAAACGTCATTGAGCTATCTTAATTCTGCTACATCAAAGTAAAAAATTAGTTTTTATATTTTAATTTTTTTCCTAGGGTTTTGGTATGTTTCATGATATATTTTTGTTCATAGCTAATTTAAAAATGTAAAATGTTACAGTCCATTTCTTTAGTGTCATAAAAAAGGACCTTTCTAAACATTTTATCTCTTTTCTTCAAATGTTACTCTTTGATTTGGTTATATAGGCTGTAATACTCAATATCCTTAGTATCTTAAAATGCTACATACCCATGTAATATATCTCAATTTTCTTAAATGTTTTACTTTTATTTGGCTATGCTATTATAAAACTTTTAATCTCCACTCGTGTGATCCTTGCATCATTTTCATTTGGATATATTACTTCTTTTTAATATATGTCATTTTTTCTATAACATATATATTCCTAATATTAAAATAAGAATTTATTTATTAATCATTCTTATCTACTTTGATGATTACAAGAAATTCCAAAACATGTTTGATATTTAAAAAACAAATACATTAGAGTAGTAGTGAAGAGCTATATCTAATTAAATATTCATTTTATATGTTTTTAAATTTTTTGTTATTTTTGATACACTCTATGAGATAATTCGTCTCATGCTTGATTTCATGAATGAGCATGTTACCCTTGATCTCCTTAGTATCTTGGAAAAGTACTATTGAATATATTTTATCTCATTTTTTAAATTTATTAGTTTCATTTGGATATACTACAATGAAACTCTAATACTCTTCATGCGTGAAGATTTAAAGGTAAATGTTAACATAACCAAGCAAAAACTCGAAAATAACATAAACAAGATAAATTATATAATAAAGATCCATTCCATGATATTACAGAGATTGAGTGTAAGAACATCAAACCTCAAATAAAATACAAATCAAAATATGTTTTAAAATGTGTTAAACAAAAATATTAAAAATATTAAAAATATTAAAACAAATATTTTATTGGATTATATCTCATTGAGATGGAACAAATAATGTTTTCTTCTTCTCGATTAGATCGAATTTTAAATTTTTACAAATTTGTTTAAAATTAAAATATATTAAAACTAACACAAAATAAATTAAAGCTATGTAACATTCTAAATTAAGGTGAAGTATAGGTCAAATGAGATGAGAATTAGAGTTTCATTGTAACAACAAATTAAAGGTTAAAATTTAAAAATGATATAAAATTTATGAGGATGTTACATTCTAAGATATTAAGGGGATTAAGTGTAACACTCTCAATTATCAAATGAGATATAAATAAAAATTTCAATAAAATGTGCTAATACCTTTGACAAAAAACATTTGTAATGTTAAAAATGAATATTTCACAGAAATGATAGAAAATGATAAAATATTATTTCATATTAAAACAATATATATTAAATCTAAAACATGATAAAATGAAGCATTTTAATATAAGCAATCCAAATAAAAAAAATTTATTAAAATATGATATATTGTGTATGAAAATTACATTCTAATTTGTTATATTGAATAGAGCAATTCAAATGTGGTACAAATCAAAAAGTCCAAAAATTTATAACAAAGCCGAACAAAATAAAATATTTAAAAATGTAATATTTTTTATCGAATTGAATATAGCTTGTCAAGATTAGTCTAGTGGTATTTCTTTCGTCTCAATGAGAAGATGATTGGAATTATTGTGAATTACAAAAATATATAAATATAAATAACAATAAATTATCATTTTAAAATATTCTTAATATATATTGAAGCTAAAATGAGATAAAATGAAGCAATGTAATGTGACCAAATCAAATCAATCGAAAAGAATCACACAAGAGGAGACATAGAATTACATAAGAATACGAAAAAAAAAAGAAAAATTTGAACAAATGAGATAAATTATAATGGAAGCTTGCATTCCAGGACAATAAGGATATCAAGTGTGACATTCTTAATCATCAATTTTTTTATGAATCAAAATCACTCATTAAGTGGGTAAAACCATAGAAAAGTATTTTAAAATATAAAAAAGAATTTTTAAATGTATAGAGCTTATCAAGATTAGTCCAACAATATTTGTTTCATATCAATTGTGCCTTATTTTAATTTCTTGTGATTTATTAAAAGTATCATACTTAAATAATGTTATATAACTAATCAAAAGCCTTTGAAAGTTCACACGAGAGAAGATATACCATACATAATGACATAAACAAATAAAACCAAAACATTTAAGAAATAGCATTTTTGTGGGCGAGCTATACTCCAAGATATATACTTGAGCAACTGTAATATTCTTTATAATAAAAATTAGTAAGCATCAGAATTTCACAAAATGTGCACCAAAACATTAGAAAATAAAATATTTAAAACTATAAAAAAAAATTTAATATGATAAAAGCCCAATGAGATGCCTCTAATAATATTTATTTCATCTCAATTAGACCTCATTTGAAATTAGTACATATTACAAAAATAATAAAACTTGAATAATAATAAATTTTTATTTTAATATTAAGTATTTATATATTAAATCTAAAATGTGATAAATTGAAGTAATATTAAATAACTAAATAAAAGTGATGTAAATGTCACATGATGTGAGATTTTGTACACTAGAATATCACCAAATAAATGTAAATAAGTTGAAGAAATGATATAAATTATACTGGAAAGATGCATTCCAAGACAAAGGGATGAAGTGCAACATCTTTGATCACAAAATATGTTACAAACCAAATGAGTCATAAAACATGCCAAATGCTAAACACTAAAATATTTAAAAATAGAAAATAAAAATTTTATTTGATAAAGCTAATTGAGTCAAGTCCAATTACTATTATTTTATCTTTGTTGGACCTCATGCCCAATTACTATGGATTTAAAACTAATTAAAAATAAATAATAATAAATTATTATTGTTTATATTAAGAAAATATAAATTAAAATAGAAATAAGATAAATTTTAGGAATCTTATATAACTAAATCAGAGTGAGCTAACATGATAGGATCATTAGAGTTCATAGTAATATATAATTGTCAAAGCAAAAATTTTGAAAACATAAGGTAAATTATATGGGAAAGCTACATCACACGATACTAAGGTGGTCATGCATGTCATTAACAAACATCAAATCAGAAATAAATTAAAACATCTTGTAAGGAAAGCTAAAGCTTTAAAATAATAAAGCTTTTAAAAATATAAAAATGATATAGAATTGGATAAATCTAGTCAAGATGAGCAATACAGCATTTGTTTTATATCGACCAGACATCTTTTGAAATTACTAATAGTTACAAAAGTAAGAAAATTAACAAAAAATAATTTTAATTTTAATTAAGCATATATATTAAAGCAAAATTTAGATAAATTGAAGAAATATAATATAACCAAAAAAAAACAATATAAGAGCCGCATAAGAGGAGATTTAGAATCATATACTAGCATAATCAAATCAAAATAAAAACTTTTGAAAAATGACATAAATTTTTTAGGAAAAGTTGTATTCAAAGATACTGAGATCAAGAGTAACCTTTTTATTTATTTAAAAGAGAAAAGATTAAATTATAATAAATTATTATTTTATATTATATAACTAAATATATTAAATATAAAATAAGATGAATTGAATTAATTTAATATAAATAAATCAAGACATAGAAGACAAATAATAAAAGATGTAGAGCAACATAAAAATATAGCCAAATCAAAAAAAAAGATTTAAAAAAATGAGAAAAATTATATAATAAAGTTTTATTTTAAGATAGGAGATTTATTATGACATCCTTGACTGTCAAATCAAGTATTAATCAAAATGTCTTATAAAACATAACAAAGCACTAAACAATAAAAAATTTAAAATATAAAACTAAATACTTTTTATGATATACCACGTTAAGATGAGTCCAACAAAGTTTTTTGTCTTAAACGAAACTCGATAGAATTACTTGCAAATTATGAAATTAATTTTGCATTAATCATAATAAACTATTATTTTAATATTAGTTAAATTTATATTAAATCTTAGATTAGATAAATAAATGTAATGCAATATAACTATTCCAAGTGATGTAGTGGTGACATGAGCAAAGAATTAAAGCAACATAATAATACAACCAATTCTATATAAAAAAATTGAAAAAATAAGATAAATTAAATAGTAAATTTACATTCTATAACACTAAATTGATCAAGAGAAATTTCTTAATTATCAATTTAGTTAAAAATTGAAATGACTCAAAAAGAATGTTAATATCATAAAAAACATTTAAAAATATAAAACATCATTTAAAAGAGATAAAGCTCATTTGGATTAGTTTAATTATATTTGTTTCATCTTAATCAAGCCACATTTGGAATTATTTTAAATTATAAAAGTAAATAAAAAATAATTAAACTTAATATATTATTTTAATATTTATTAAACATATAATAAAGTTAAAACAAGTTTAATTGAAGCAATGTAATGTAATCAAATCATAACGATATAAATGTGACATGATTAGTAGATAAAGCCTTCATAGAAATAAAACCAAAATAAATTGAAACAATTGATAAAATGAGAAAGCTGCATTCCAAGATTCTACGGAGATCAAATGCAGCATTCTGGATCATCTAATTGAGTATGAATCAAAATATCATTATAGTGTGCCGAAATTTAGAAAAATAAAAATATTTAAAAAATAATAAAAAAAGTAATATTAACTTGATAGAGCTCACAAAAAACTCCAATGATTTTTTTCTTCTCTCAATTAGATGTCATTTTGAATTATAATGAATTAACAAAATGAATAAGCACAAATAAAAGTAAATTAATTTTTAATTTTACGAAATTTAATATTAAAACAAAAATGAGATATATTGAAGGAACATAACACAAAAAAGAAAAAGTGATATAAAAGTCACTTGATTGAAGATTTCTATTTAAATAATAGTATAATAAAATCTAAACAAAAAATTTGAAGAAACAACATTTGTGTAAGGAAGTTGCGTTCTAAGATACTAAGAGATGAACTATAACATCATCAATCTCGAAATTTTGTTTGAATCAAAGTTTGTCATACAACAAGATAAAACTTTTAGAAGTAGAATATTTAAAATTTTAAGAATAAATAGTTATTTTGATATAGTTCATTGAGATTAGTCAAGAGATGTATGTGTTGTCTCAATTGAGTCTTGTTTTAATTACTTTGAAATAGTAAAATAATTTAACATAAATAATAAAAAAATATTTTTTAAATATTAAGTATGTGTGTGTGTGTGTTTGTGCATGCGTGTGTATGTGTGTGTTTGTGTGTGTCTGTATGAAAGAAAAAATGTGACAACTTGAAGAAATGTAATATTACCAAACAAGTGACATGAAAAACTAAAGAAATTTGTGCAAGAAAGTTGTATTCCATATATTAACATGATAAAGTTAAATGTCATCATTCATAGAATTAGTTAGTAATAAAAATATTTCATCAAACCTATCAAAATGTTTAAAACATTAATATATTAATAAATATTAAATTAAATATATAATTGGATAGAGATTTTTTATGAGTCCAAAGACCTTGTTTCATCTAGGTTGGACCTCATTTTGAATTACTATGATTTATAAAAAGTAAATAAGTGTAGTTTATAATAAATTAAATCTGATGTCCTCGAACATCAGATGTGGTACCAAATTAAATATTTTTTAAAATGTGCCAAAACTTTAAAAAAAATATTTAAAATATACATATATATATATATATAATATTTTATTGGATGAGCTATTTGAGGTGAGTCAAATGATGATGAAGTAAATAATAACAAATTAATTATTTTTACAACAAATAAGAGTTTGTGTGAATTGTTGAATAAGCCAAACATAAATCAATATTTTAAAACATATGTAAACATATTATAAAAAAATAAGATAACTATGCATTGTAATATAAATAAACTATATAAATGTAAACATTGCAAGTTAGGTGAATTATTAATTCATAGTTATGTTACCATATAAAAGTGAAAATTTTGAAAAAAAAATGAAATAAAATATAGAGTAAATTTGCATTCCAAGAAATTAAGAAGATCGTTTTTATCATCATCATTCATTAAATCCAATACAAATCAAAATGCCTCATAAAGCATGTCAAATCAAAAGAAAAAAAATTAATAAAAACATAAAATCAATATTTAATTGGATAAACTTAACAAGATGACTTTAAGAACATTTCATTTGTCTTGAGTGGATCTCATTTATAATTACAATGAATTACCAAAAGTAAATGATTAATATAAAAATTATCCAATATTAAGTAAATATATATTAAAACTAAAATAAGATAAATTGAAGGAATGTTATATAACAAATTTTAGGCAATGTAAATGTCACATAAGAAAAGATTTAAAGTTATGTAATAATGTAACAAAAATTAAGCAAAAATGTTGAAGAAAAGAGATAAAGTTTATTGGCAAGTTACATTCCATAATACTTAAAAGATCAAGTGTGCCATCCTATATCATCAAATAAGATATAGATTAAAATATCTTATAAATCATATAAAAAACTCTAAAAAAATAATATATTAAAGACATATAAATATGATCTTTTTTAATTACATAAAAGTCATCTAGATGAGTTCAATAATGTTTGTTTCTTTTAGATATTTTGAAGCAATGTAGAATAGTAAAATCAAACCAATATAAAGGCCCCATGGAGAAGAATTACAATTACATAGTAATATATCAAAATGAAAAAAATTAGAGAAATTAAACAAATTCTATAGGAAAATTACATTCTGATATACTACATAGATTGAGTGTAACATACACATTGGTCAAATCAAGTGTAAATCATAATTTCATCTATTGCTTACCAAAACTCTAAAATATAAAATATTTAAAATAATAAAGATGAATATTTAATTGGATTGAGATGCTTCTGATCACCCTAATGATGTTTGTACCATCTTGAACATAGCTTGATTCGAATTTTTATGAATACCACCAAAGTGACTAATTGTAAAAAACGATTAGTTCTTATTTTAATTTTAGCTATATATACATATATATATATATTAAAGCACTAATGGGATAAATTGATGCAATGTAATGTAACCAAATCTTAGATTTGTGAGGGTCGTATGATAGGACAACTAAAGTTGCATAATAATATTACTAAATCTTAGAGAAAGATTTGTAGAAATGTGATAAATTGTTTGATAATATTGTGATCAAAGATATTTAGTAGATCAAGTGTAACATCCTCGATCTTCAAATTAATTATGAATTTAAATGTCTCATAAATATTCCAAATACTAAGAAAAAAATATCTAAAAATATAAAAATGAATATTAAAAATGATAAAGCTCATAAAGATCAATCCAAAAATGTTTGTTTTATCATGATAACACCACTTTTCAATTTTTTTCTTTATCAATGTAAAAACCAATATAAAAACTATTTTTTTAATATTAAATAAATATATAAAAAAATTTAAATGAGATAAACTCAAGCAATATAATATACCCATATCAAAGCGATGTAAACATCACACGATAAAAGAGGTTGACTTTCATTTATTTATAACCAAATTAAAGAGAACAAGTTAAAGAAATGTGATAATGTTTTTTTGAAAGTTGTATTCAAAGATACTAAGGAGATCACCTACAACATCCTCAATCTTTAAAACTATTATGAACAAAAATTTCACAAAAAGACATTCAAAAACCCTACAGAATAACAAATATGGAGTTCCATACGACATGTCCATCAGTGTTTGTTCAACTCAATCAAATACTATTTGGAATTCTTGATGAATTACCAAAATAAATAAGCATAAACAATAATAAAATCAATTTTTTAATATTAAGTAATTATTTATTAAAAATGAAATATGATAAATTAAAGTAATATAATATAACTAAACCTAGGCAACATAGATGTCACTAGAGAGTAGAAAAAAACTCTTAAAGTAATAAACTAAATAAATGAAAATAAATGTGAAGGGGCGAGACGGATTGGAAAATAGGAAATATTGTATGAAAAAGTTGCATTGTAAGATACCTAGGAGAGAAAGTGTAACTCTAATCATGAATAAGGTAAAATTCCATAAGTCAGTAAAGTAAGAGAAAACACTAGAATATAAAATATAAAAATGTGTTCATATGAACATTTAATGATATATAGTATTTCAAGATAAGAGCAATGATGTTTGTTTCATCTCACCCAAACATCTATTATAATTACGATGAATCACCAAAGTAAATATACATTAATATTCATAAATTATTATTGAAATATATAATAAATATGTTTTAAATCTTAAATATATATATATATATATTGAATTATTGTAATATAACAAAATCAATGCAATCTTTGAAATGAGTCCAATGATGTTTTGTATATTTCCAAAACAATTAATAGGATTTGCTATAAATAAAAATAAAATAAGCATAAATAATAACAAATTATTTTTTATTATAAATTATATATATTAAAAAATGAGATAAATTGAAAAAAGTAATACAACCAATTCAAAGTGATGGAAAATTTCAATGAGAGGAAAATTAATGTATTTTAGTAATGTAACTAATTGAAAAAAAAATTGAAGAAACCGAACAAATTCTAAAGGAAAGTTGCATTCCAAGATACTAAGCATACCGAGTATAATATCCTCTATTTTTAAAAAATATTTTTTATCAAACTCAATCATAAAGCGTACCAAAAATCTAAGGAAAAAAGTATCGATCAAGAAATCAATATTTAATTCAATTAAGCTTATCGAGGTCAGTCAAACGATACTTGTTTCACCTAATTTGAATATTGTTTTGATTTACTATCAATCACCAAGGTAAACAAGCACAAATAATAATAAATACTTTTTTAATTTTATGTAGATTTATATTAAAGCAAAAATGTTATAATTAAAATAATATATAATGACAAAATAAAAGTGATATAATTATCACACAAGAGGTGATTTAGACTTACACAATAATATAATAAATATTTTTTTAATTTTATGTGTACTTGTGTGTGTGTTTTTCTATATTCATGTGCATGTTTGCACATGTTTACTAATGATTGTTGCGTCCTTATATGAATCAGGGTTCGATTACATGTGTGTGCGTGTGTGAGGGGGAGGGGTGCGTGTGTGTGTATTTGTATGTAGGTGTGTGCACGTGTCTGGTGCATGTATGTGTGCATGTATGGGTGTGCATGTGTGTGTGCATGTGCTTGCACCTATGTTTTTGTGTATGTTTGACTGTACGTTTTCATGTGCATGTAAGATTTAAAATGTTTTCATATGTGCATGTATGTGTGTGTTGGTGTGTGCATGTGTTTGCATGCATTTACATATATGTCTATCAGTGTGTATTCATAAGAGCATAAACGTGTGTGCATGTTTGCTCATGTGGGAGAGTATATGTGTATATGTGTATATGTGTAAGAGTGTGTCTATTTGTGCTTATGTATGTAAAAGTTTGCAAATGTGCATGTTTACATTTGTGTATGTTTGTGTAGGTATCAATGTAGGTGTGTGTCCATGTACATGTGTTTGTGTTTGTGTGTGCATGGGCATGTGTTTTTGCCTGTATGTGTTTGTGCATGAGTTTATGCATTTATGCATGTGTTTATGTGTGGAAGTATGTGTATATGCATGTGTGTGCTGCACGTATGTGTGTGCATGCATACATATGTAGATGTGTGTGGGTGTGTGTGCATATTTATGTGTGAATATTGATTCGTGTGGGTGTGTGTGTGTGTGTTTTTGTGTGCATGTGTGTTTGTGTGTTTGTGTGAAAGGAGGAGGGGCTTATGTGTATGAATGTATGCATGTATAAGTTTGCATGTTTATGTGAAGGTGTGTGTGTGTGTGCAGTGCATGTATGTGTGTGTGGTGCATGTATGTGTGCATGTATAACTATGCGCATTTGTGTGCATGTGTGTGTGCATTTGTTTGTGTGCATGTTTGTGTGTATATTTGTTTGCATAAATTGTGTGCACATGTGAGTTTGCAAATATCTATGTGTGTGCATGTGTTTGTGTGTGTTTGTATGTCATTATTTTAGGTGCATGTATGAGTACATAAATGTTTGTATGTGTGCATGTTTGTGTGTATGGGAGTGTGTGCATGTGTACATTTGTGCAAGTGTGTGCGTGTATACTTGTGTATGCATGGGTGTATGTGTACCTATGTGTGTGCATGCATGCATGTATGTGTATTTATGCATTCATTTATGTGTGCAAGTGTGTTTTGTTTTTTGCATGTGTATACATGTGTGTGCATGCATGCATGTGTGTGCCAATGTCTATACATGTTTATGTGTGATTCTATGTCTGCATGTGTCGATGTGTGTGTGCATGTTTCTATATGTGTAGGTGTGTGTATATTCATGTTTGCATAAGTGAGTGTGTATGTGTGTTTGCCTTTATGTGTGTTTATTCAAGCACATATGCATAATACACACACATCCACTTGCACACACAAATATATTAGCACACATAAAGACAAACACGCACACGTGCACATGCATATGCACATGTGTGCTTTTGTGTATTTGTGTGTCTATGTGTTTGCATACCCATCTATTTGCATGTGCGTGCATGTTTGCATGTGTACATGCATGTCTATGTGTAAGTGTGAATGCATGCCTACATGTGCTCTTATGTGTGTGAGTATGCAAATATGCACATGCATTTGTGTATGTGTGTGTACATATGTGTGCTTTTGTGTGTGTGTTGTGTGCTTATGCAAGAGTCTTATTTTGTGTGTGCACCCATGTGTTCAAGTGTGTGTCTATATGCATGTTTCATTTGTGGGTACATGTGTGCATGAGTGTGTCTATGTCTATGTGTATAGACAAGTTAATGTGAATTTGTGCATGTATGTGTGTTTCTACTTGTGTGTGCAAGTGTGTGTATGCATATGCATGTGTGTGTGCATGTGCATGGGGTTATATGTCTGGATGTGTGTGTGTATATGCATTTGTGTGTCCATGCATGTATGTGTGTTTTTGTTTACATGCATGCACATGTGTATGTGTGGATGCATACAAATGCATGTGTGTCGATGTGTGTATGTGTGTGCATGCACACGTTTGTGTATGCATGTGTGTATGTGTGTGTATTTGGGTGCATGCACGTTTATGCATCATTGTGTGTATGTGCATATGCATGTGTGTGGGGGGGTGTGCATGTGTGCGTACGTGCATGTGCATATGTGTGTGCATGTGTGTATGTGTATTTCTATACATTTTTACTCATGCATACGACTTTGTTGGTGTAAGTGTGAGTGGTTGAATGTGTGTGTATTTGTTTGCATGCATATGTGTTCTTATAGGAACATAAGTGTGTGTGTGTGTGTGTGAATATGTATGTGTTTATGCGTGTATATGTGTGCGCATGCATGTATGTGCATGTCTTTGCATGTATGTGTGTGTGCTTATGTGTGCATATGTATATATGCATGTGTGAATTTGTACTTATGTGTGTGTGTGCGTGTATGGCGATGTGTGTGTGCTAGTGTGAATTCTTTTGTTTCTATGTGTGCATGTGTTTCTGTATACTTGTTTATATGCATGTGCATGTGAATATGTATATGTGAGCATGTGTTTATGCATGTTTATTAGTGTTGGCATGTGTGTCAATGTCTTTGTGTGTTTGAATGTGTGCATGTGTACTAATGTAGATATCTTATGTGTGTTTGTGTTTGTGTGTGTGCTTGTGCATGGGTGTGTATGAATGTATGCATGTGTTTGTTTGTGTGTGCGTGTGGGTTTGTATGTGCATTTGTTCGTGTGTGTGTATGTGTGTGCATGCATGTGTATGTGTGTAGTGTGTTTGTCCATGTGTTTAAATGCACATGTGTGTATGTGTCCTTGGTCATGTGTGTGCATGTGTACATGTGTATGCCTGAGTATATGTGTGTGTGTTTATTTGTGCATATGTGTGTCTGTGTGTTTGGGTGAGTGCATAGGTATGGCTTTGTGTGAGTGTGTGTGTGCATAGGTATGAGCATTTCTATGTGTTAGTGTATTCGTGTATGCATTTATGCATGTGTGTACTTGTGTTTGACCATGTTTTTGCATACATGAGTGAGTGTGTGTTCCATGCATATGTATGTGTGTAGGAGTGTGCATGTGTGCATATACATGTGTGTGTGTGTGTGTGCATGTGTATGTGATTGCGTGTAAATGTGATTGTGTGTGTGTGCATGTGTGTGTGATTGTGTGTGTGTGCATGTGTGTGTGATTTCCTGTAAATGTGATTGTGTGTGTGTGCGTGTATATTTGTTTATGTGGATGGGTGTATGTTTGCTTGTGTGTGTATTGTGTGTGTTTGTGATTGTGCATGTGTGCATTTGGGTGTCAATTTATATATGTGTGTGTGTGTGTGTGCAACTTTTTTTTGTGCATGTGTGTATATGTTTGTTTGTGCATAAACATGTGAGTGTATGCATTCTTGCATGTTTGTTTGTGTGATTATGCTTATGTGTGATTGTTGACACGTGTGTTAATACATGTATGTGTGCATTTTCTTGTGTATGTGGATGTGTTTGTGTGCATGTATGTGTGTTCATGTGCATTTGTGCATGAGTGTGTGTGCACTTGTATGCACATGCGTGCTTGTGTGTATGCACGTGAGTGTGCATGTTTTGTATGCATGTGTGTGTGTCTGTGTTTGTGCATATCTATGTAACTTTGTGATTGCATGTGCGTGTGTTTATGGATATGCATGTGTGCATTTGTGTTTGTGAGGGTGTAGGCATGTTTGTGTGTATATGTTTGTGTGCTTGATGTGTGTGTGTTTTCTTGTGTGTGTGTGAGTGTATGTGCATGTGTGTTCTTATGATGCACATGTGTTTATGATGTCTATGTGTGCATACGTGTCATTGTGTGTTTGTGTGTTGATGTGTTTGTAGGTATATGTGCATGTGTGTTCATGTATTCTTGTGCTCATGTGTATGTGCGTGCATGTGGATGCATTTGTGCAATTGTGTGTGTCTACCGTCATTTGTGTGTGTATTTGCATGTGTCTCTCTATGCATGTGTGTGTCATGTGTTAATGCATACACATGTTTTTGTGTGTTTGTATGTACCTACATGTGTGTATTTTTACAGGTTTGTTCATGTCCTCATGCATGCATGTGTGATGTGTTCAGGCATGTGTTTGTTTGTATGTGCAGGTGCATGTGTTTGTGTGTGCATGCGCATATGTGGGTGTAGGTATGCTAGTACGTGCATGTGCACTTGGTTGGGCACGTGTATGTGTATGTGTTTGTGCTTGCATATGCTTATATATTTGTGCATGAGTGTGCATGGATGTGTGTGTGTGTGTGTGCATGTGTGTGTTCATGTGAGTGCTTATATGAGGCATTCATGTCTGTAATTGAGTACGTATGCGACAACCTATGCTAGTGCATAACCTATTTGTGTCTATGCATGTATTTTTGTATGTGTGTGTGCCTGTGTTTGATCATGAGTATGTGTACCTTTGCACATGCTTACATATAGACTTGTGTGTGTTGCAAGTGCATGGGTTTACATTACTGCACATGTGCTTGTATGTGCTCATGCATGCTTGTGTATGAGTGTGTTCCTACATGCATGCATCTGTGTGTGTGCATGCATGTGTATACGTGTGCATGTGTGTAAATGTGTTCATGCATGCATGTGTGTGCATGTGTTTGTACATGTGTATGCTTATACACATTTGTGTACATGTGTCATCCTATGTGTGTGCATATGCCTATGTATATTCTTAGATGTTTGTGTATGTATGTATGTATGTGCATGTATGATTGTGTTTGCATGCATTTGCATATGTGTGAGTTGTGAGTGTGTGTGTGTGTGTGCATCTATGTATGGGTTGTGCACATGTGCATGCAAGTTTATGTGCATGTGTTTTTGAATGCACATGTACATCTGTGTGTTTGCTAGTGTGTCTATGCATGCATGTATGTGCATGTGTGTCTGTGTAAGTGTTTGTGCATGCAGTTGTATGTGCATGTGCATATGTGTTCATGCTGTACTTGAGCTTGTGTGTGCACATTGTTTTGTTTATGTGTGTTTACATGTGCATTTGGTTATGCATGTGTGCATTTGTGTGTCATGTGTATGTGTGTGTGGGTGTGGGCATGCACGTAGGTGTGTGTCTACATGTAGGTCTGTTTGTGTGGGTGTGTGAGCATGTATGTGTGTGTGCATGTGTTTTTTGTGAGTTTGTACATGTGTGTGTCTATGTGTCCATTCATGTGCATGTGTGAAGGTGTGTGTGTGCAAGTGTCTATGTCATGCATGTGTATTTATGTATTCATGTGTGTGTGTATATGAGAGTGTGTATGTAAGCATGCATGTGTGTATGGGTATGTCTATGTGTGTGCATGTGTGTGTGTGTGAGCATGCATGTAAATTTGTGTGAGCACATGTTTGGCTGTTGTGTATGCATGTGTTCATGTATGTGTGTGTGTGTGTGTATAGATGTGCATGTGTGTATGCTTATATGTATTTGAATGTGTGCGTGTGTGCTTGTGTGTGTGTGTACATGTGTTCCTATGTGTGTTTCTATGTGTGTATATATGTGCATATGTGGCTATATGTGTGTACAAGTGTGCTTGTGTGCACCTTTGTGTGTTTTAGTATATGTGTGCATGTGTGTGTGTGCATATTAAACATGTATGTGTGTTTGTGTGTGCATGTGTCTATATATGTCTGTGTTTGTGCATCCATATATCTGTACATGTGCCTATGCCTATGCACGCATATACACGTGTATGTATGCATATGTGTGCACATGTTTGTGCATGTCCGTGTGTGTATGAATGCTTGTTTTTGTATGTGTGTTTGTGTGTGCAAATGTGTTTTGATGGGTGTGTATCCAAGCACATGTATGTGTTTGTGTATCTATGCATGTGTGTGTGTATGCATGCACATCCACATATGCATACATTTGTGTGCATGTATTTGTTTGCATGCTTGTGTATTTTTATGAATGTGTGTAAGTGTGTAGGTGCACCTGTGTCTATGTAGATGTGTACACATTTGCATGTGCATGTGTGGGGGTGAGTATGTGTGCGAGTCTATGTGTGTGTGTGTATATGAGTGATCATGTTATTATGTTCATATGTATGCATGTGTGTGCATTCATGAGCATGCATGTTTGTGTCTATGTGCATGGTCTATGTGCATGTGTGCATGACTCTTAGCCATTGTGTGTGCATGGGTCAATGATGATCCTTAAGGAGTTGTATGTGTGTGCATGTTTTTGTTCGTGTGTGTCCATTTGGGTGAGTGTGCATGCGTATGCCTATGTGTGTGTGTGTTTATGTGTGTACATGAGTGCACATGTGCACATGTGTTTTTGTGTGTGTATTAGTGAGCACAAGCATGTGTGAGTGTAGGGCGTGTGTGTGTGTGTGCATGTGAGTGCATGTGCTATGCGTGTGCATGTGAGTATACACGTATGTATGTATATGCATGTGCATATGTGTGTGTGTGTGCATGCATTTATGAGTGAGCGTGTGTACACGTGAGTGTGTGCTTGAGTTTGTGTGTACATGTGAGTGTGTGTCTATGCAAGTGACTGCATGGGTGTGAGTATGAGTGGATATGCATACAAGTGTGTGTCTATGTGAGTGTGTGAGTTCAGGTACAGGTGTTTCTGTGCACGTGCATGTGTGTGCATATGTGTGTGTCTAAATGCATGTGTGTTAACATGTGCATGTGTGTGTAAGTGCATGTGTTTGTGCCTATTTGTGCGCATGTTTTATGCATTTGTATGTGTGTGCATGTCTACATGGACATGCACAGGTGTGCATGCCTATGTGCAAGTATATGTGCATGTGTGTGTGTGCATGTGAACATGTGTGTCTTTGTGTGTGAGTGCAATTATGTGTGGGCTCATGTGCTCGTGCATTCATGTGTGTGAACTTGTGCATGTGTAGGTGTATCTATGTTTGTGTGTGAACATGTATGTATGCCTCTTTATATGCATGTGCTTATTTGTATAAGAGCATATGCATTTTGTGTAAATGCAAGTTTATGTTTTTGCAACAAGTGCATGTGCATCTATTTGGGCATGTGTTCGTGAGTGTATTCATGTGAATGTGTGTATTTGTGCATACATGAGTGTGCATGTGAGTGCATGTTTATTTATGTGCTTATGTGTGTCCTTATGTTTTATGTGTAAATGTGTGCATGTATATCTATGTGCTTATGTGTGTTCTTATGTTTTATGTGTGAGTGTGTGTGCATGAGCATGTGTGTGCACATGTGGTCATGTGTTTTAGATGCATGCGTATATATGTGTGTGCATGTATGTGTACATATGTTTGTGTAAGTGTGTGTGCATCTGTGTGTGGTTTCGTGTGGTGTCTACATGTGTGTGTATGCTTGTGAGTATCTATAGATTTCTACATGCATGCATGCATGTGCACATTTGTGAGTGCATATGAGTGCGTGCATGTGTGTATTTGAAGGTGTGTATGTGTAAATGTGTGCATGTATATCTATGTACTTATGTGTGTCCTTATGTTTTATGTGTCAGTGTATGTGCATGAGCATGTGTGTGCACATGTAGTCATGTGTTTTAGATGCATGTGTATATATTTGGGGTCATGTATGTGTGTATGTATGTTTGTGTAAGTGTATGTGCATTTGTGTGTGATTTTTGTGCGGTGTCTACATGTGTGTGTATGCTTGTGAGTATTTATAGGTTTCTACAAGCATGCATGCATGTGCACATTTGTGAGTGCATATGAGTGTGTGCATGTGTGTATTTGTAGGTGTGTATATGGGTTTGTATGCATGTGTATGTGTGTGTGTTTTGTGCATGTGTGTATGTTGTTGTGTGTGTGCACATATATGTGTATATGCACACCTACGATGTCTGTGTTTGCATGTGCTGTGCACATGTATGCATGCATGTGCTTGTGATTTTGCATATGTGTATGCATGAGTGTGTGTACATGTTTGTGTGTTTATGTGTGCATCTGTATGCATGCACGTGCATGTATGTTTCCCTCTGAATGCATGTGTCTGTGTGAGTTGGTGTATGTGTGTGTGCATTTGTGTGCATGTGTCTTATTAGCTATGAGCATGCATGTGTGGAAGTACATGTATATGTCCTACACACATCTACATGTGTGTGTGTCAGATTAGGTATGAGCCCACATATGTGTATGTGCATGTGTATGTGTCTATAAATATATGCATGTGCTTGAGCATGCGTATGTGTGTAAGTTTGTATTTGTGCGTGGATTAGTAATGTGTGTGTGCATGTCAAATATGCACATGCACATGTGTGTTTGTGCGAGTGTGTGTTTGGGGGTATGTGTGTTGGTGTGTGAATGCATGAGAGTGTGTGTGTGTGTGTGCATTTGCACACACATACATGTGTGTGTCAGTGTGTGTGTATGTGTCTGCGTGTTCCTGTGTGTGTGAGTGTGTGTGGGTGTTTGTGGGTGTGGGTGTGTGTGTGTGTGCATGAGTACTTGTGTGTACATGTACATGTGCATGTCTGTGTGCATGTCTACATATATATTTATGTGATTGTGTATATTTGTGTGCATGTGTGTGTGTGTTTTTTGTGCATGAGCTTATTTTTTTACACAAGCACACTTACACACACATGCACACAAAATACATACAGACACACACACATACGCACACAAACACATGTGTGCACATACAAGAATACACACACATGCACACACACACCACAAACACACACTCACACCCACACAAATAAACTCACACACACAGTCAAGTACACACATGCATAAACAAACATTCACATGCATATGTACACACATACACACAAACACAAAGAAAAGCACCATCACACGCACATGCATGCACATGTACATACACAAACACACACAAACTAAAAACATGTACACAAACTAAAAACATGTACACCCAAACATACACATACAACTACACACATGCACAACATGCACTGCTCACATGTGCACAAACATGCATGCATGCACACACACCCACACACATGCACATATAGACACACACAAATACATTGACAAACATAAGAAGGCTTGAATGCAAGCAAGCTCGTACATGATCACCACTCGTATATACACGAACACACATTTACACTTGCACACACACTCACACACATAGAAACACACACACATACACATGTACTTTCTAACACATACATACATACACCCATACACATGAATACCAGTACATACATGCATACCCACATGCATGTGTGTACACATAAACAAATGTACACACACACACATCCATGCCCATACATAGACACATATACGAACATACACAATCACATGCACACTCACATACTCACGCACTCACACACACTTGTGAGCAAGCACAAACAGAAGTACACGAGCATGCATGGCTGCATAAATGCTTGAATGCATGCACAAATACATGCAAATTTGCACACATTCATACATGCATGTACCTAAACACAAAAAGAATATATTAACACACAAGTACCTATACACGTACAACTACATATACATGCACACAATCACACACATACACACATGCAAGCATATAAGGTATCACATGCACACACAAATGAATACATACACACATGCACACACACACATGTACATCCACACATAATGTACCTGACACAAGAAAATAGGTAAACACAAATGCTCACACACCTAAATGCACACACACAAACACACATGCACACATGCATACATAGACATACGCACATGTACACAGATAGGCATACACAAGCACACACATGCACATACACATACACACACACACATGCACATGCAAACACGCATGCACACACTAACATGCACACACACATATGCAATCAAAAACACACTCACACACACTTAGACACACACATACAAGCACACGTGCAACCATGCAAATACATACACCCACATAGGCACACACAAGCACATACACATGCACATGCATAGACACACACACTTGAACAAACATATGTGCAAACACATGCACAAACATGCATATGCACATACATGTAAATGCATAAGCACTCACATATTTACATATATACACACACATGCACACATGCATGCACCAAATACACACACACATACACTCATATCCACACATAAGTACACACACACTCTCACAAATGCACACTCAGTCAAAATAATATACACACACATATACACTCACACACAAACACAAACGAACATGAGCTCACATATGCATTCAGACACAAGCAAGCACATAGGCATAAACACACAAATGAAATGCATGCACACATACACAAAATTACAAACACACAAAAACATAATTACACACATGCATAAGTGCAAGCGAATGTAGAGACTCACTTACACACACACATGCTAACATACACTCTTGTAGAAACACACACACATACACATGCATAATTGCATTAAAATACACCCACACACATGTATACACAAGCATAAACACATACACACACCCACACACATTGACACTTATGCAAACATAAACACATACATCCATGCAAGCATGCACATACACGTTCACAAACAAAAATGAACACACACACACACACACAAATACATGAACTCACACAAACGCTTAAGCACACTCATGCTCAACAATGCATGAATATTCACATGCAAATCAACATGCATGTAGATGCATATATGCATACATGGACAAGCACCCACAATATGCATACGTAGGCTCATGAACTTGAACACACTCACACATGCACATGCACAATTACACACGATCACACACACACACATGCATGTACATGTGTACACAGGCACACATAGACCAATATGTACACACACTAAAGCGTGCACACTCATGAACACATGCATGAGCATATTCACATGAACATACACACACATATACACATGCTCAAGCATGCACACATGAACACACAAACATATACTTGTACATGTAAACATAAATGTGCACTTGCACATACACACACATAAGCATGGGCACACATACATACACTCAAGCATGCCAATAGACATGTACAAATGATTACATAGACATACACAAGCACCCACACACACATAAACACTCATACACACATACACACATGCACAAACACATGCATATAGACACACACATGTATTTGCATGCACTGACACACACACCTAGACATGCACATATGCACTCAAACATGCACACAGACACACATGTGCATGAACACAAGCACACATGTAGTCACGCACACACAAGCACACACATACACATACACACACAGATGCATGCACACACACACAAACACACCAATATACACATGCATCCACATGTACAAACACACACACAAGCACATCCACACAGGCACATCTATGCATTCTCATAAACACATGCATAATACAAGCACACACACAAACACACAAGCACATAAACACATGTGCACACTGACACACGCACATGCACCCACACACATACTTGCCCAAATAATGCCACACATACTCACTTCCATGAACACACACACACTTGCACACATAGACATACATAGCCACGCATGCATGCATGCACACACACACACGTACTTGTGTGTATGAACACAAGCACACATGCACACATGCACTCACACACACTAACATAACATACACACACATATACAAATACACACACATGCGAAGGCATGCAAACACAAAAATGCACATATGCACTCAAACACATAAATTCATACAGACAGTCACGCATGCATGCACACACACAAACACAGACATGGACATGCACACATAATCCTAACACATAAAAACACTCATGCTTACACACCCACACATGGACAGAGACACACAAGCACAAACAAAGGCACACATGCTCATGTCAATGCACACACACATACTTGTACATATAAACACACACAACCATGCATATATAAATGAACACATATGCTTACACATACACACAAATGAACAATCACACATACACACATTTGTGAATGCATGGATGCACACAACATAGAAAAACAAATACATAAATACACTCTTGCACACCACAAACATATTCAAGAAAATACACACACAAATGCACCTACACATAACTAAATTCACATGCACACATACATAGTCTCGCATATTCCCACACGCATGCATGCATACACACACACACCAAAATGTAAACATACATGCACACATGCACAAACATGTGCATGTAATGCTCTAATGCATGCACATAATGCACACATGTGTGCAAGAAAATTTGGATAACATGCACCCACATGCACACATGTGCACCTACACATACACGTACACACATACATCTACACACACACACACATGCACTTGCACTCACGAATGCACCCACGAATGCATAAACGTACAACTACACACACATGCACACACACACACATATACACATACACGGACATGCACACACACTCGCACACTTACCCATAAGCATAGCCACTCACACAAAGACCTACAAATGCACATGCATACACACCCATATGCACACACACATACAACACATATGCACACACATCTGCCCATGCACAAATAAACATGCATGCACATATATTAACAAAACACACACAATCATACACATGTACATGCACACAACAACACACGTTAAGACACAAGCATGCATGCACATACACAACTTGCACACACACATGTACTTATACACATGCATGCACACAATCACACACACATTCACACATTAACGCACTCATGCACATGCACACTTACACAAACAGATGAACACACACACACACCAACACACACTCTTGCCAACAAACATACACACAACCACACAAACACAAACACAATAACATATGCAACAACACACACACACATGCACAAATGCATAAGCATATACATGCACATATATATGTAAACACACCCACATGCACACACATGCAAACATACACATAAGCAAAATACATGAATACATACACATGCACACACACACGCACACACAATAAGGCACACAAGCACATAGACACACTTACACACATAAATATATAGACACACACTAACATAAGAACAAGTATAGACACATACACATGTGAACACACAACAACATGCCCACATATGCACTTGCAAAAACTAACACATGCACATGAACCCGCATTGAGATATGCACACAAGAACACACATAGGCTCACACACATGCCACACACACATCAATAGACATGCACAAGCATAGACACACACACACACACACCATGCATACACATAATTAGGTCCATGCATATAAGAACACATACATGCACACATGCATGCCCATATACACAAGCACACATACGTTAGCAAAGACATGTTCACACACACAAATGCACACACACATATGCACACACACAAACACACATGCACACATAAGACATGCTCATGCACTCACACAAACATGCATAAATACACACACACATAGAGGAATGCACATACATATGCATAGACACACATACATACACACATGTAGAAACACATACATTAACACACACACATATACACAAACTTACATTAACATGCAAACTTACACACATGCACACACTCTTGCTCAGACACACACACCCACATGCATGCATACATGCACATGCACACACAAACATAACCATACATGCATAAATATACATAGGCACACATTCACACATGCACACATGCACTTACATTTGTACTACGACATGCAAACAGATGTGCAGACACACGCACATGTATGCACACATATGCACATATACATGCAAACACATGCATGCATGCACATAAATATGCAAAAACATAAGGACACATTTATGCATAGACGCACACATACTTGTATATATAAACACACAACCACATATGCACACATGCACACACACATGCATCTGCACAAACACATGCACATAAAATGAAGCACATGCATGCACACAAACACACTTCTATGCACACATTCACACAAATGCACATATACACAAACACACCTACATAGGCACACGAACATATGCACACATGCATACACACATACACACATGCCCCAACACACATACACACACACATACATGAACACATACCCACTCATGCACACACTAACATGCACCCACGCAAGCACTAGCTTATGCATAAGCATGCATACACAAACACACACATACACAAACATGCACATGCATGAACATGCACACATACACACAAGTCAATGAACCTACATATACATAAATCCACACAAGTGCAAGCACTCAAGCACATACACACACAAAAGATACATGCATGTGCGTGCACCTGCACCCACACACACATGTGCGTACCTACACACACGTATGTAAGCAAACAAACACATGTGTGCAAGTCCACCCACACATGCACATAAAGTCATGAGCACACATACACTCTCACACACAACCATGCATATGCACTCATACACACACATGCGCACACATGCAAATGCATTCACAAATGTTGACATAGATATGCATACACACACACACATGCACGTACAGACACGCACATACACACACAAACACACAAATGCATATGAAAGCACATGCATGCATATAGCTACACACTCACTCTCATGCATGCATGAAACCATCTACAAGCGTGCACCCATAAACACATGAATGCGCACACCCACACACACATGATCACATATAGACACAAGCAAGCACACACAAGCACTAATGTCCACATGGACAAACTCACACACACATACACAAAATTATAAGCACACACACATGCATCCATGCATGCACACATGCACACACATGCATGCACAATATACACATGTACACATAAGCACTAGCTTGGACACACACATGCGTGCACACAAGAACACACATGCACAAAAACTCATGTGCACACTTACAAATACACACACATACATATAAGAATGCATATACCCCCCATACACACAAACATTTTCGCACACATACATGCAAACAAACATACACATGCACGCACACAAGCACACAAAAATGCACACATGAACACACACATGCATATGCACATGCATGAACACACACACATAATATGCACATATACATATACATACTCATTCCCATGCACACATTCACACATGTACCCACACAAACACAAAAAAAAACTCAACCTCACATGCACAAACACACACACATACACACACATGCATACATGTGCACGTACACATACACACATATGCACACACATGCACACATACATGCAAACACTCCCACAAATACACACACAAGTGCACATATTCAAAAACACTTAAAACACATGCACACAAACAAGCACACCCAAAAACATACAAATGCATGCACACACACATGTATACACAATTGAAGACACACCTAGGCTCATGCACGTGCACACATATGTACACACAAAAAGATAAAACATGTACACATAAACACACCTATGCTCAAAACCACTCATACATACACACATGCATCAATGCATGCACATATATAGGCAAAAACACACCCACTCACACACACGCACATGCACATAGGAACACACATACATGTACATGCACTATTACGGCACAAACAAGCACACATGCAAACTTGTATGGTCAAACACACATGCAAACCCACGCAAACACATGCACATGAACACACGAACACATGCACAAGCACTTGAACATGTACATATACAATGGTTCACACATATAAACACACATATAAAGAGATGTGCACACACACACATATACGATCACATATGCACGCATGCATGCACACACATATATACATGCATAATCATTTACACATACATATGCACACATGCACACATACATAAACACATGCATAAGCATGCACACATACATACGCACACATGCACATGCACACACACGCACACACATGAATACATATGCTCACACATACACACAAATGCACAATCACATATGCACACTTGTCGTGAATGCATGTGTGCATAACATATAAAAACAAATACATACAAACACTCTTGCACGTAGCACACCTACTCATGCAAATACCCACACAAATGTACCTACACACATAGTTACCCTCATGTGCACACATACATAGTCTTGCAAATGCACACAGACATACTCGCGCACACACACCATGTACACATACATGCACACACGCACAAAATGTGCACGCAATGCTCTAGCGCATGCACATATGCACACAAATGTGCAAGGACATGTGGATAACGTACACACACATGCACACATGAATGCACAAACTAAAACATAGAAGTACCCCCACACACATATACAGACACACTCACACACTTACCCATAAGCATAGCTGCTCGCACATAGACCAACAAATCCATATGCATGCACACACACGTACAACACATATGCACACATGTATGCCCATGCACAAATAAACATGCATGCACATATATTAACACAAACACACATAACCATATACAAATACATGCACACAATAACGCATGATCACACGCAAGCATGCATTCACACATAAAAACTTGCACACAGACACACATGCACTTACACACATGCATGCACACATTCACACACACATTCACACATTAACACACACATGCACACTCACACATACACAAAAACATACACACACACACACACACACCAACCCACACTGATGCCAACACACACACACATACTGACAAGCACACAAATAAAAATAAAATAATAGATGCAGCAACACAAATAAGAAAAATACATGCATACATCCACATGCACACACACACACACAGGAATGCGCACGAGCAAACACACAAATACACTTACACACATACATATATATATATACACATAGGCACAAATACAAGCACAGACACAAACACACATGCATACAAACACATACACACATGGACACATGACCACATGCCCATATATGCACCAGCAAAAGCAACACATGAACAAGAACCTGCATTGGTACACACATAAGAACACACATAGGCTCACACACATGTGCACACACATCCATAGACACACACACACACCATGTATACACATAATTAGGTGCACACACATGGGAACACATATATGCACACATGCATATAACACATACACAAGCACACATATACATGCATAAGTATGCTCACAGACACAGATGCACACACACACAAGCACACACACACACAAGACATGCAGACACACTCACACAAACATGCATAAATACCCACACACACATAAGGATACACATACATACCTACAGGCATGCACACATGCATGCTCACATACATACATGCAAATACGTATGCACATAAAGATGCATAGGCACACATGCATACACACATGTAGAATCAGATGCATAAACACACACACATATGTACAAACTCACATTAATATGCACATTTACACACACACTCATGCCCATGCACACACACACACACAAATGTGTGCATACATGCACATGCACACACAAACATAACCAGACATGCATAAATATACAAAGGCACACATTCACACATGCACACACGCACCTACATATGCACTGTGACATGCACACAGATGTATAGACACATGCACATGCATGATGCATATGCATATATACATGCAAACACACACATGCATGCACACAAATATGCAAAAACATAAGCACGCATATATTCACAGACGCACACACACATACTTGTGCATAAACACAAAGAACCACATATGCACACACACACACATATGCACAAAAAAATGCACATAAAATGAGGTATGTGCACGTACACACACACACACATATCTAAACACACATTTGCACACATGCATATGCACAAAACCACACATATGCAGGCACTTTAGCACATGCACACACATACATGCCCTTACACCTATACACTCACACACACATGAACACATACCTACTCATGCACACTAACATGCACCCATGCACGCACTAGCATATGCATAAGCACGCACACACAAACACACAAATGTACAAACAAGCACAGGCATGTACATGCACACACACACATGCATGCATATACATATGCACAAATGCACACAAGTGCATGCAACTAGTACATACACACATGCACGCACATATGTGTGCTTGAACTCACACACGCATGTAGGCAAATACACACATGTGTGCATATGCACCCACACATGCACATAAAGTCATGAACACACACACACACTCACACACAATCATGCATGTGCACATACACATGTGTACACTTGCACTTATACACACACTTGCACACACATGCACATGCACTCACAAATATTGACATAAATATGCACACACACACACACACCCACGCACATGCCAACAACCACACACACGCACCCACATGCATGTACGCACACTCACATGCATAAACACAAAAATGCACATGTAAACACACCATCCACATAGCTACACACTCACTCCTACACATGCATGAAACAAGCTACACATATGCACCCATAAACACACAAATGGACATGCACACACACACATGATAACATATGGACATGAACAAGAACATACATACATAGGCACACACACAAGCACTAATGCACACACGGTCAAACTCACACATGCATACACACAATTAGGAGCACACACACATAGGCACATGCACACAAACATGCATGCATGCATACACACATGTATGCATAATATACACATGTAAACATAAACACTAGCTTGCACAAATACACATACATGAATACAAGAACACACGTGCACAAAAAAGTTGAGCACAACCACTTACAAATACACACACATGCCTATAAAAATGCATATACACCCCCCCAACACACACGTAAACATGTTCACACACATACATGCAAACACACTTACACACACACATGTGCACTCACACACATGCACACAAGCACACACAAATGCACACATGAACACACACATGCACACACACACACATAGCATGCACATATACATATACACACTCACACACACTCATTCCTATGCACACATTCACATATGTGCCCACACAAACACACAAAAACTTAACCTCACATGCACAAACACACATACACACACATGCATACATGTGCACATACACACACACATATGCACACACATGCACACATACACACAAATGCACATATGCAAAAACAATTGCAACACATGCAAACAAATAAGCACACACAAACACAGACAAATGCAGCATACACATATGTATACACCCATACAAACACACATAGGCTCATGCACATGCACACAAAGACAAAACATGCATGCACACACACACACACCCATGCTCACAACCACTCATATGCACACACATGCATCAACACATGCACACTCATGCACATATATAGCTAAACACACCCCACTCACACACACATACTTGCACATAGGAACAAACATACACACATGTAGTCAAATGCACACAAATAATCACACATGCAAGCTTGGATGCACAAACATGCACACCCACACAAACACATGCACATGCACTTGCACATGTAGACACACAATGGTTCACACACATGCACACACATATAAAGAGATGCACACACACACACACATACAATCACATATGCACACATGCATGCACACACACAAACACATGCACAATCATTTACATATACATTTGCACACATGCACACACAGATAGACACTTACACAAGAATGCACACATGCACACGCACACATGCACATGAACACATATGCTCATACATAAACACAAATACAAACTCTCACATGCACACATGTCGTGAATGCCTGCAGCGACAACATATAAAAAAATTACATACACACACTCTTACACACAACAAACATACTCATGCAAATACACACATAAATGCCCCTACACAAACAATTACACTCACGCACACACATACATTGTCTTGTAAAAGTACACAAACATGCACACACACACAAACATGTGACGTAATGCTCTAATGCACGGACATATTCACACATGCGTGCAAGCACAAGTGCATAACATGCACACACATGCACACATGTACACATACACATGCACGAATGTACATACACATACACACACACACATGCATGCACATGCGCACTTCAATGCATACACAAATTCATAAAAGTACCCCCACACACGCATGTACATACATAGACATACACACACACTCGCACACTTACCCATAAGCATAGCCACTCACACACAAACCCACAATTGCACACACATGCACACCAAAACACACACTTACATAGAAGACATATGCACACAGGTATGCCCATGCACAAATAAACGTGCATACAACCCAAACACACAAACATGCACACAACAACACACGTAAACACATAAGCATGCATGCACACATGCAAACTTGCACACACAAACACATGTGCTTACACACATGAATGCTCACATTCACACACAAATTGACACACACATGCGCATGCACATTTACATAAACACACACACACACACACACACACCAACACACACTCATGCCCACAAACACACATACACACAAGCACATAAACATAAACAAAACCATAGATGTAGCAACACACACATGCACCCAAAAACACATGCACAAATACACAAGCATATGTATGCACATATACATGCACACACAGACACCTACAAACACACAAATAAGAAAAATACATGCATACATATGCATGCTCACATATACATGAATGCACACAAGCAAATACACACATACACATATATACACACATAGGCACAAATATAAGCACAGACAAAAACACACGTGCATGCAAACACATATACATTTGGACACACAGCCACATGCCCACATATGCACCTACAAAAATAAACACATGTACATGAACCCAAATTAGTACACACACAACAACACACATAGGCTCACACACATGCATTCACACATCCATAGACGCAACATACACACCATGCAAACATATAATCAAGTGCACACACATAAGAACACATACATGCACACATGCATGCACATATATACAAGCACACATATAAATGCAAAAACATGTTCACACACAGATGCACACACACACATAATACATGCACACACACTCACACAAACATGCATAAATACGCACACATAGGAATGCATATGCATACCAAAAAGCACACACACATGCAAATATGTATGCACACAAAGATGCACAGGAACACATGCATGCACACATGTAGAATCATGTGCAAAAACACACACACACATACACACGAACTCACACTAACTTGTACACTTACACATACCTACACTCATGCCCATGCACACATAAACATTTATGTATTGTGACATGCACACAGATATTGAAACACATACATAACCAAACATGCATAAATATACATAGGCACACATTCACACAAGCACTTACATATGTATTGTGACATGCACACAGATATTGAAACGCATGCACATGCAATCATAAATATGCATATATACATGCAAACACACACATGCACACACACAACTATGCAAAAAACATAAGTACAGATATATGCATAGATGCACAAACACATGCACATGCACCCGCATAGGTACACATACAAGCACACAAAAGCAAACACGCACAGAAATACGCAATGCACTCGCAAGCCCGTAGAGACATACACACACAAAGACACACACTTGTACACCCATACACACACATATGCATGTGCATAGGCACATATACATGCACATGTATGACTGCATGCACATATGCACACACACACACACATGCACAAGCCTATGCACACATGTAGCACATGCATGCACACACACACACATAAACATGCTTGCATGGACACACGCATGCACATACCAGAGCCAACACATAGACCCTCGCATGCACATTCATAAACAAACACACATCTGTCTGCACATGCACACACGCAAACAAATACATGTGCACACAAACACATACATGCACATAGAACTAGACACACACACATACATAGTTACACACACTCCTACATGCACATAGAACCGCACAAGCATATACACATGATCCCATAAATACACACGCGCACAAGAATGCACACACGTGTGCTTGCACACACGTGTGCTTGCACACACACACTCTCCCACACACATAGACACATGCACACACACTTACACACATACACACACTCATGCACACATACAGACATACACACGTGCACTCGCTCACAATCATGTGCACGTACACACATGCACAAACATGTATAGACACACCCATATACATGCATAATGATACATAGAAACACACATAAACATGCATACACATCAAGATGCACCCACACGCATGTAAGCATGCACATACAAAAACACAGACACAAGTATACACACAGATGCACTCATAAAAGGAACTTATACAAGCACACACAAGCGTATAAAAATGACTACACAAACATGCAAACACAAATTAGTGTACACACATACACACGAATGTCAAACAAACACACATGCACAAACGAACTCATGCATACACATACATAAACACACACATGCGCTCGCACACACACGGAGACATACACACATAAAGAAACACACTTGTGCACCCACACACACACACATATATGTATGTGTGCATAGCCACATGCACACACATGCATGTATGCATGCACATATTCACGTACATACAGACTTACACAAGCCCACACACACATGCATAAACAAACACAAATATACACATGCGTGCATGGACACACACACATGCACATAGACACGAACATGTAGACCCCCACGAGCAGATGCACACACATACACACATGTGTGCACACATGCACACACATAATCATACACACACATGCACACATAATCAAACACATACACGCACACATACATAGATACACATGCACAACCACACAGTCTTGCACACACACAGTATCACACATATGCATACACATGATTCCACAAATACACAAACACGCACAACAATACACATGCACAAACACACATGTGTGCTTCCACACACATCTACACAAATAAACACATCCACACACCCAAGCACACACGTACACACATACACATACACGTAGACACATGCACACAATTACACATTCTTTTGCACACATACAGGCATGCACATATGCACTTGCTCAAACACAAACATGAATAAACATACCCACATACATGCACAACCATACATAGAAATACACATAAACATGTACGCACTTCCACGCATACACATAAACACATGCATACACACACATACACATGCAAGCATGCACTTATAAAATCATACACAATTGTACACATAGATGCATACATAAAAGAAACCTATACAAGCACACACATGTGCACAAACGCTAGTACACAAGTATTCAAACACAAACTGATGCACAAATATACAAATGCATGTGCATGCACAGCAAGAACAAAAAATTTATACACACACATGCACAAAAAACACACGTACACACATGCACACATACACACACATGCAGATGCATACATATGAGCACACATACACACACACACACACACTTCCATAGTCACATACAAACACGTACATATTCACAAGCATAAACAAGTGCACACTAACACACACACACATGCACACGCACATAAACATATGCACACACACATGCACATGCAAAATGACATGCACGTATGTACACACTGATACACACACATGTGCTTGCACACACATGCACAAGTACATACTCAAATACAAACACACATACACGCAAGCTCTTGAACACACACACTCACACATGTATACATGTGCACAATCAAACAAACACTCACACACACATGCGCACATGCCCACATACAAAAAAGCATATATGCACACATGTGTGCATGTGAACAACACATGCACACACACACACACAATATGCAGCTTGCATGAACACACACACACACCAATAAACACACCCCCCTACACACACACAGATGAGCACAGACACACAAACCTACATGCACACATATAGACATATACACACATAAACATAATTGAACATACACATATACATGCACATACATGTATGCACATGCAAGTACATAGCAACACATGCACATGCACAAATATATGCACCCCTACTAGCACACATGTGCATACATACACACACACTCACATATATAAGAACACAAATGCACATGGACACACACAATTACACACATGCAAACACAGATAAGCATACACACACATGTAAGCACATATACCTACACACCCACACATGAAAAACATGTTCACAAATCATGTATAGCACACACAAATGCACAAACATGTGCATACATGCACACACTAGTATACTCACACTACAACTCAAATGCACACACACACAAACACACATACACACACATGCACAAATGCACATACACACACACACGTATGCACGCACATAAGTACATGTGCATGCACCAACACACATAGGCCTACAGACATACACACACATGCACAATAACACACACACACATCCACAAACACAAAAACACACATCTACACACACATGCATACACACGTAAATACACTTGCACACATATGTGCACACTCACACACACAAAAACATGCATACACACATGTACATTTAAGTAAGCATTTGTATCGATGCACAAATCTTCACTGGTAGACACAAAACATTTGTGCTAACACACAAACAAAATGGCACACACTCGTGAGCACAAACATGCACATAAATGCACTTGCACACATTGACACATGCATAATGTGCATCACACGCACACACACACATTTACACTCACGCACACCGACTCACACTTATAAACATTCATGCACGTAAACATATACATTGCCAATGCATCTACACATGCTTACATAAGCTCATACACATACACACATGCACTCACACATACAATGGCACACACACACATATATATAGCACATTCACACACACACACAAAAACACATATATAAACCTCCACAAAAGCTCGTGCTCTCATAAGCATGCACACATAGGAAAGCACACACATACGAACAGACACACACATAACCTAGCACGCTGATGCACACATACACACAAACATTGTAGTACATGCACTCAAACATGCAAAAATAGACACACACAGACACCCATATATGCTCACTTATAAACACCCACACATACATATGCACACACACATACATACACACCAACACACACTCCTGACCACGTGCAAATACACACTCACACATACAAGTACACACACACAACTAAACACGCACACACATATTTATGCACATACACACATACAAACGTGCATGCACCAACGCTCTCACACGTCGATGCACATACACAAACTCACAAACATTAGTATACACACACATGTACAAGCACATGCCCACATCTGTATATGCATCCACACACATATGCACACATACACAACACAAATATCAAAACACATAGATAGACAAAAACACACATGCATGCTTTAGTGCATATGCATATGCGTGCACACACACATGCACACAAAAGTAGGCACACACACCCACGTACATGCATACACAGAAACATTCATAGGCATGCAATCATACACCCACATGTGTACACACAAACATGCTCACACACACATGCACAGAAACACATAAACATGACCATACACCCACATAAGCACCTACACATGGAAACATAAACAAACACACAGATGCACACAAACTCACATAGAGACACACATATGCATCCAAGCAGGCACACAAAAAAAAGCACATATGCATATATGCACACACACATGACAATAGTGCTAGGCACACAAATATGTGTACATACACAAATGTACAAACACTCTGCACCCATGCACACATATGCACATGAACACAAACACAGGCATACACCCACATGCAGTTACACACATGCTCATGAACACATGTAAACACACACACACACACACACTCACATGCACACATATTAACAAAAAGATAAGCATGCATACATACACAGACACACACATAAGCACACCAATGTACATGCCCACATACACGCTCATATTCAAGCATATAAGAATTAACACCCACACACACGTGCACACCCAAACACACTTATATGAATAGACATACACACACATCTACATATTCAGATGCACATGCACTCACACAAGCTTGCAATTACATACATGCACACATGCATATGAACACTTATGCACAAATACACACGTACACAAAAGGCACACATATGCATACAAATGCACAATAATGAACTCACACACACATAGGCACGAACACCCACATACATAGGAGCACACATGCACACATATGAACAAGGACACACATACAAGCACAACACACATGCATGCATGCATGCATAAATGCACAAACATGCATACATGTGTGCTTATACATATAAAGAAACACATGCAAACACACACACATGTACACACACATACACATAGATTTAAGCACATACACATGCACACACACATGCAAGCACACATTAACATCTATGCACATGTACACATACACATGCATACATACACACACACACTCATAGAGGTACACACTCACATGCATATATACACACAAAGATGCATACATCGACACACACATGCTCACGCACATGCACACATGCGTGCACACACCCATGCATCCGCACATGCACATACACATGCACATATATTTACACAAACACACATTCACATACACGCACACCCATAGGCACACACCCACACACACATACATACACACATGCACACACAAATACATACACATGAAAATTACTATACATGCGCACATGCATAAACATATGAACATATATGAACACATGGACAAATGCACACACACACTCATGCAAGCACATGCACACAAATGCACACACACACTTTCACACATGTGCGCATGCACGCCTGCAAACTTGCTTATGCACACAAACACATGCACATACACACGCACAAGCTCGCACACAGACATGGACATATAGACATGCACATGCACACTTACTCACACATGAAGACATGCAAACAAACATATAGACACATGCATGCTCGCATGCGCATGTGCATGCTCACACATACGCCAAAACACACGCAAAGGAATACAAATGCTCACCCACACATACTTGCACAAGAACACACACATGGACAAACACAATCATAAACACACAGACACACATACATGCACATGTGCACATACAGAGACACACATGTACATGCACATGCACACGCACGTGCACACACACACACACAAATGTACAAACTCCAACATATGCACATGTACGCACATACAAATACACATACGTGCACACATGCAGACACACACATAAACACACAAGCATACACAAACCCCTATGCACTGACTTGCTCAAATACATATACACCCACACAAATAAGTTTCCATAAGACAAACATGTGTGAATGTATGCACACATACACACATGCATGCATGCATGCACACATGCAAGCACCAACACACACATGCGCATACACATGCAAATAGGAACACACACACCCCCCACACACACTTGCACACGTGTGCTCACACACAAATCTAAAGACAAACATGCATGCACGCTCACACACATACTCATGCATGCAAACACACATGTACATAGGTACATGCATGCATGTGTAGAACCACACATACAATTGTGGAAACACACAAACACAATGCACACACATAAACCTTCACACATGCAAAAATGTGAACACACACATGCTCATACTTGAATATGCACATACACACACACACACATACTCAGAAATACACACATCCACATATGTAAACACATGCAAACATACACGCACATGCACATGCACAAACACACACATGCACACACTCACTCTACAGCACACACTAATGCACATGTGAGCATAAATCATGCACATGAAGAAGCACACACAAGGACACACGTACATAGACATGCACACTCATCACACACACTCACATGTGTGTACACACACACACACATACACTAACACATGCATGCATGCACATGAATGCATGTACCCACACATGCACAAGACACACATAAATGTGCACACACACATGCTCACAACCACACAAACATAAACATGTACACACAAACACACATGTATATACCTACACACATGCATACCTTTTTGCACTTGCACATGCATATACACACTCACATCAATAAAAACTTCCACACACACACACACATAGTACACATTTCCAAACACATACACCTGCATATGCAACCATAGGAACATGCACACATACTCATGTGTATGCATATGCATATACATGCATGCACAGATACACCAACACACAAACACAAATGGAAAAACATGAACATACACACATGCACTCATATATGCGAATGCTCCCATAGAAGCCTAACCCATATGCACACATATCAGCTCAAACATGCAGACACACTCCATAACACACATGCACACTTACGTATGCATACACACTCAAATAATGCAACATGCACACATATGTGCACAAACATACACATACACACACATACATGCAAACATAAAGAGACGCACCTACCCACATGCACATCGTTATGCATGCAAGTACATGCACGCATGTACACATGTACACATGTATGCAAATATGCTCAAATGCATGCAAACACTCATGAACCCACATACACATATAATAACACAAACATGCAAGTACACACAAATATATAACAACACATCAACACATACTAATACATGCACATACCTATATACACACACACACACACAAATATGGATACACACACATCCATGCACACATACCTAGAAGAAAATGCTCAAACATGCTCACACACACATATGTACATAGGTATATGCACAGACTCAAACAAACGTGTATACGTACTCATACACATAAACACATGCACACACCCATACAAATGTGAAAGCACACATGCAAGCACACACACTTATGCAGCCACATACAGACATGTGCGTGCAGATACACACACTCACCCACTAACACAAGGGTGCACACACATATACAAGCTCACAAACACTAATACACATGAACACGCACATGTTAATGCACTCGTCAACACACAAATGTATGCTCTAGCACACACAGACACAAATGCATGTATGTTTGCACTCACACACACATACAATAACACATATACCCCACATCCACATGCACACCCTCATGTACACTTGCATGCAAAAACATGCACAAACCTACACACTCATGCACACAAATATAGAAACACACCCACAAATGCATGACACACACATACAAACATGCATACAAACACACACACATACACATGCATGCAAACACATGCATAAGAACATGCACACAAACATGCATACGTACACACACACACACATGTAGCCATGAACACAAAAGCACATGAACACACACATGCATTCTCATACACAGACATGCAAACATACATGCAAATGCATATGCACACACACACACATATGTACAAATACACACACGCACTTGCACGTGCAAGCACATGGAAACATGCACACACATGCGCATACATAGGCACATCAACGCACACATACACAAATGCACAGACACACACATGTTTGGACACATGCACAAATGTACAAAAAAACACATGTGCATGCATGAACACATACGCATAAAACACGCACATATAGACACACATGTATGCACATGTATATAGGTGCAAACATGCAAACACAAAGATGCACACAGTCACACACAAATGAGAACACACATGCACATGCTTATGCACACACGTGAATCATTCACACACATAAATGTGAGCATGTGCTCATACACACACACATACACATAAACACACAAACACACATGCACATATGCACACACACACACATAGACAGATGCACATATACATGCATCCACACATATATGCATAAACATAGGCATAAACACATGCACACACACAAACACATATGCATAAACATAGGGCATAAACACATGCACACACATTCAAACACACGAGCATACACATTCACACAGACATGAAAAAATGACGAAACAAACAAATGCACATGCACACATATGCACGTAAGCATGCACACAAAATCATGTATATACTCACAAACACATAAACATGCACACACACACTTATACACACTTAGTCATATGCATGCACAAAACTTCTCATACAAAAGCTTATATACATAGATACATAAGTAATACAAACAAGCTTATGCATAATAAAACACATGCACATACACACACACACACGTATACACACTCACCTAACCAAATATGTGCATATAGACATGCATGCATGTGCACAAGTAACATGCACACACACACACACACATATGCACATATACACATGCACACATGCACAAAACCATTAAAACATGCTTATGTGCACACACATACTCGTGCACACTCACACATGCACACATAAACATGCATAGGCACCCAAAATACTTGGAAGCACATAGGAACACATACACACACATAACACAAATGTAATATCACATATATGCACATACATACCTACACATACATGCACCCACATACATACATGTGCCTACATGCACACACACACAAGCACACACATACACACTCAAGCACATGCACACACATGCACAAATACAAAAAACCCACACACATCCACAAAAACAAACACACAAGCACCCTCACACACACCTATACACATGTGTGTTATTCAATATAGTTACTAATGCGTGCACACAAAAACATACACAGCCATGCATACATAAAAAAACACACTCTATGCCACATTCACACACACATGCAGTCATATGGACATGCATACACTTGCATATGCACATACATGCACGCATGCACACATGAGCATACACAAAACACACACACACTCACACATATGCACGCACTCATGCATACACACATGCATATGCAAATGAATGTGCATGCAGACACACACACATTGCTTGTGCATGATCATACACATAAGTGCATGCACACACCAACACAAACACATGTACAAGCACATACGAACCCACACACACACACACATGCTTATAGACATGTGTGTACACATGGATGTGTGCCTACACACACACACATGAACACAGACTCACACAACCACCCACATGCACAATGTATGCACAACATTTACAAAAGATACACAAATGCTTGTGTGAACACACACATGCACACACATGGACACATGCATAAGCATATTCACATATGTACACAAACTCACACATGCCCATGAACACAAACCCACACACAAACTCGTATATAAACAAATACACATACATAGGGACAAAGAGCACATACATGTATGTACCTATGGACACACACAAGCACATAGACACATGCACACACACAAGAACCCTCACACATAACTAAACACATGCACATACAAGCATGCACACACATACATATACAGACATACACAAGCACACAAATACACACAACACACAAAATATATAGGCAAATGCACACAAAAAGTCATACACATGTAAACACACACACTAACACACACTAACATCTATGCACATGCATACACATGCATGCTCAAACTCACTTAACAAATTCATACACACAGAAAAGTACACATGCACACACACACACACACAAATATAGATACATATTTCTGCATAAGAACACACAAGTACACTCATGCTTATACACACACACTAGCACATGCTCACAAAGACATGAACATAAGAATAGATGCATGCAAATTTTCACACATACATACACACTTGTCCACACAAGCACATATGCATACACAGACATGCATGCTCACAAATACATGCACATGCACACACAATGCATACAACACACATAGCACACACACACATACATGGGCACACCCATGCAAGCACACACACATAAACAAACACATGTACATATACCTACACATGTACTTACATGCTCCAACACACACACACATGTTTGCAAACATGAATGATATGCATACATGCATATAACCCATATGTACACACGTTTGAACACACCTACACATATATACACACACATGCATATGTATATATAGGCATGCATGCAAATGCACTCTCACAAACATGCTTGCATGTATACACACACACACACCTATGCACACACACATGCACGTCCATGCAAACACACACATCTATCAACAACCATATGCTCTCACATCTGCAAGCATTGGTGTAGTAACACACACATGCATACACAAAACCTAACAAAGAAACACACATATGTTCACATATGTACACACATGAGAATAGATACACACACATTTATACACAATGCACACACACTCATGCATATGCATGCACAAACACATATAATCACACACAGACACACAAATTGACATATACACATAAAAAGCTTAAGAATGGACATATGCACACATGCACACACACACACACACACACCTAGAAAGATATAAGCATACTTGTACATAACAAGACACATGCACATACACATGAAAAAAATGTACACATCCACCTGCTTTCATGCCTGCATAAATGCAAAAAAACACACAAGTCTATGCATACAATGCATAGAAACAGGTGCAATCACATAGATAGACATACATAAATATACACATGCATACACACACAAATGCATTCACACACATATATATACACACTCATATGCATGCACCCACACATGCACACACACACTCACACACCAACACACACACACACATACATTTGCATTCATATATATATATGCACACCCACAAACACTTATGCATAGGTCGACTTGTATACACATGCATATGCGCACTTACACATACATGCACCCACAAATATGTACATACACATGCACCAATACATTTGCACATAAATGCACACACACATACACAAACACTCATGGACACACACATGCTCACACACACCCACAACCATAGATGTAAACAAACATACTTGAACACACACAGAAACACACATTCATAGATGCACATGCATGCATCGATAAGTACACATACACACACACACACCTTCACACACATGCACGTGTGCACACTCCTACACATGCACACACACACAAACACATACAAACAAAAACAAGAACCCACAGACATCAACACACACAAACACAAATACACACAAATGCACATGCACAAACAAACACAAAAATACACCCACAAATATAGACAAACACACATGTATATATTTACACATTCACACATGCATGCACAAATGCTCACAAACATAGACTCATGCACACATGTAAATACACAAACAAGTGTGCAAATGCAGACATAAACACACACACACGTACACACACACAAAAATGTATACATGCACACATGCACACACACATATGAGCCCACACACACACAAGCACACAAAAACAAATATACATGCCAGCATATCCACTCTCACTCACCCACACACATACACACAATTATGCATGCATGAACACTTGCACATACACACACATGCACAAAAAAATCCACACAAGAACACACACACTCACATGCACACATTCACACATATACAAAAAAAATACAAGCACAAAAATATTCATACAAGAAAATATGCACACACTCATATACACACACATGCATGCAATATGTTTGCACATGCACCCTTAAGAAGAAACACATGCACGCACACATAGTAGCATAGGTATATAAGCACATACACTCTCAATGGCTCACAAACATGCATACACACACCCTTATGCATGCATAATTAGACATGCACATACAAACTTACACACATATATGCACATAAACTCATGCACAAATGCACTTGCACACTACATACTCTAGCAAAAGCATGCACACACAGATGTACACTCTTAAAAACTCGGACACACATATGTACGTAAAATCATACACATATACACACACACATACCCTTGCTCACATGTATGAACACATGCACATATACATTCACATACATATGCACATGCATGAATTCATATGTACAAATATACACAAGCAAGGGTGTGCACAAACACACACTCACATGCATGCACGAACACACATACTCACACTTGTACATGTGGTGTGCACACCAACACACATAGGCACACAAGCACACATACAAGCTTGTGGAAACACATACACACACCCTTGCACACACACACATACCAATATGCACATAGGCATGAACACACACACAGATGTAGATGCACACACATGCACACTGACATGCATGCACATATGATTGACTTGCACACACATACAAACACATATATATATACACACATGCATGCATGCACAAATGGATGCATGCATACACACACACACATGTACACACAAATGTATAAAAGCACCCACACATGAACGAACACTTACACATACACACACAAGCACACTCATACACACACATCAACACATGCATACACATGCATACCCATATACACACATGAAAAAACATGCACAGACACATACATATGTCTATGCACACTCACACACACATGCATGTTTCCATGTACACCCATGAACTAGCACACCTGTATAGGCACACAAAAGCACAAATGCACACATGCATGCACACATCCATGAGCACACATGTTGGCACACGCACTCACACACTTGCTTGCATGCACACAGGCACACATTCACATGCAATAATAATGCATGCACTCACAAGCACGTGTATCATGTCCACAAGCACACATTCACACGTGCACACATACGCTCGCACACAAAAACACAAACACACTACCACATAAATGCTAAAACACAACATACACATATAGGAATGCTCATATACGTATGCACCGTCACACAAAAGATGCTCATTCACATTCCTACAAATGTGTACACATGCACATTTGTATAGGCATGAACACACACACACTCAAGGCCTTGCACACACACACACACACATTAACAAAAACATAAGAACACAAGCACAAACATACACATGCATGCATACACACAAGTACACTTGCATATGCCCACCCATGCAAACAAAGGGTCATATGCATATATATTCACATAGATGCACATATGCATGCACACACATGCACACACATGTACATATATATATGGAAACACACCCATAAACCCACATGCAAAAACACATGCAAACTTAATCACACACAAAAGTACAAACACATACACAAATGCACCCACATAGACACACACAAATGCACAAACATGAACATAGATACAAGCACTGACATAAACAAGCAGCCACACATGTGTACACACATGCACTTCCAAGAAAACATAAGCATATGCACAAACATGCTTAGATATACAAACATGCACATGCATGCACACACATACAAACCTGCACATAAATACACACACATGAACACTAACATAGGCACCCTCATCCAAACAAGAACATGCACAAACACGTGCACATACACACACACACACATAAACACACAAGCATAATACACACACACATGTACATGCACACATACATGAATTTATATGATCATGCGCACACACAAATGCACATACACATATCCACAAGCACATGTACATGTGGATGCAAACACTTGCATTCCCAATTGCACAAAGACACACATGCATGAACACATGCAAACACACACTCATGCATGCAAGCACACACACATACATGCACTCACACAAACACTCCCACACACATAGATGTATGTGTAAACTCACATAAAAATATGAATACACAAACACATGCACATGCTCACACACAAGCAAAAAAAAATTACACATGCACAAGTAATCACCTATACAAGCACACATCTATGCACATAGACCCACACGTACAATTGCACACATGTACACATGCACACTTGCACATGTGGACAACCCACACACATATGCACACATATATGCACAGGCACACACACATGAACAAGCACACAGATTAGCATACCCATGCAGAGACACCCACACATGCAATTGGACATACGCAACAACAAACACATATACACATGCACATAGACACACACACATACATAGAACCACATGCACAGACACATACATACACACACATATGCATTCACAAATACACACACAGACATGAAGATATACACATGTGCACTTGTAAAAAGATACACAAAGAGTTACATATACTAATGCACCCTGATTCACATGTATTCACACACACACACACACACATATCTACACACACACTTATGCACATAGATTGATATGTGCATGCACACACACAATCAGACATGCACACAAAGATACATGCACACATGCACAAATGCACACATGCACATGCACATAGAGATATGCTTGCACAAACTAACACAAACAAACACATGTGTAGATACATAGTCACACACACATTTGCACATACACACACACATAGTCAAAACAATAAACACACACACACATAGACTCACATTCACACACTCATGCATGTAACAAACACACTCACACACATGTATAAGCACACAAACTCATGCACACACAGATGAAGATACACACATATGCACACATGCATGCACAAACACATGCACATACACTTGAACACACACTCACACACAATGCACACATCTACATGCTCGCATCCACACATGAGCATGCACACAAAAGCATAAAAACTCAAACACACACATACACACATTCAAATGCCTACACAAAAGCACACACAAAAAAAACAAATACACATGTGGATAGTAGCACATGTATATAAATATGCACATATACGTGCACACACACACATGCACATGCACATAAAAGAAATACTCATAATAGTCGCACACACATAGATGCATACACATGCACAAACACACATACGTGCATGCACACATACATACAAAATTAATGGCACACATTTGTGCATGCACCACACAAACACACATGTGGGTGCATGTACACACACATGTGCACATATATATACATATATACATAAATACACACATGCACACACAAACACGCTCACACACCCCCATACACATGAACAAGCACACACCTATGCACCCATAGATACACTTGTTTATGGATGCATCACACACATATAAATACACTTACACACACATGCATGCACACAAACCTAGCCACACACCCACACACAGACCCACACACATAGACTCACACAAACATACCGACATGCATGCAAATGCACATGCACAAATAAACACAAAAGCATGCACACATGCACACAAAATCAAGCACACACATACATGTATACATATACAGGTGCATAACCACACCAATGCAACCACTTACACACACACACCTACATGCATGCACACAAAAACACACACATGAACAAGAATACACAAAAATCCACATTTTCTTGGGCACAAAAATGCTCACTTACATGCACTCACACACACATATACATACAAACAAATTCATGCAGATACATAGACACACACATGCACACACACACACACATGCATGTGAACACAAACATGCATACACACACAAGCATATGTGCATATCCACATACACACACGTACACATAAAGGCACACTTATGCACACAAACATGTATACCTATGAATAATCACACAAAAACACATTAAAACTACACAAATAGCCACACACACACACTCACACAAATACACACTTGCAAGCATAAAAATACATAAACGTACACACACATACATGCAAACATAAAACATACCTATACAAACACAAATAAACTCACAATTACACACCCAAGTGCACACACACTAGCACACACACACCCATAAACACACACACACATACACTTTCACACATACACTAATGCATACCCACACACTCGCATAAGAACTTATGCATGCCTGCACACACGCACACAAGCACCCATATGCACTTCCACACACAGATACATAAACGTACACATTCTTATGTGTGCACATGCATGCATATAAAGGCACACACTCACAAATGATTCCACATACACACATGTACACAAACATATGTGCAAAACACATATCCACAAGAAAATACAGACACATACACATACACGTGCACACATACATAGGTGCTCTGGTACACACATACACACACACATACACACATACATGCACACAAAACATGCACAAACACATGCAATCACAACAAGACATGAATGTGTAGACACCCATTCACACATGCAAGCATGCATGCAAACACACATACACATGCCCATGAACACATAGATGCATACTTACACTGCGCACACATGCCAACAAACTCACCTTGACATGCACACACAAACACATACATGTGCACATACATATAAAATCACATACACACACACATATACATAGGTACACACACATACATGTGCACATACATATAAAATCACATACACACACATATACATAGGTACACACACATACACGTGCACATGATACACAAGAATAAATATGTGCACAACTATAAAAGCACACAAGCAAACACAAGCACACATATTAATTCACCCACACGTGCACATGCAAGCACGCACTCACACTCATAAGAATATGCACGAAAATCAACACACATGCACACTTGCAAAGACACATAAGCATAGAGACACACACATGCAGGCACATATTGACTCACATACATGAGCACATACACATCACATAAGCACACATGTAGTCAAACACACATGCAAACATATGCACACACACAAGTGCATATATATATATATATTCAAACAAGCACACACATACATGCACACACACGCACACAAGTGCACATACACATACACACGCCAACACACATGCATGCACAAAAACATACATACATGCACACACAGACATATACATAAAACATGCAGACACACACACATAAATAAACACTTCAACACAAACATGTACTCACAAAAATATCCAAATGTAGATAGGAAAATCTACACTCATGCACATGTACAAACAAACACATGTAGAACAAATGGCACACACATGAGCACAAACATGCATACACACACAAGCATACATACACATGCATAAATACACACAGACACACACACGTGCATGCATGTGTAGACACATGCACATATACACAAGCGCACACATGCACACACACACACAGACATAGACGTACACATGCACACAAGCACACACACACACACCCATACTCACACAAAACCACCGACCAACACACACTAACAAATGCATACACAAGCACACACAGAAACACACATGAAAACATGCACACATGCATACACACATCCACAAAAACACACACACAAACATGAATGTGAGCACACACACATATACACTTGCACACATGTCCATTCCCACATGAAAAAACATGGATGTAGACAAGTGCATCCACAATCATAGTCACATGCATATGCACAAGCACACACATGCAGATAAAAAGACACACACACATAAGCACAAACATGCACACTCATGCACACATATACATGTCTATGCATATGCAAACACATGCATACACATATACATACACAAGCAAACTCATGCATACACACTCATATGCACAAACACACGTGTACACAGACATACACATGCACAAGCATGAACTAATGCACATACACACAACAACACACACACAAACACACAAGAACATACACATGCACACAAAAACACATACAAACTTACACGTTTGCATGTGCACCCAAGGGCATGCACTTGCAGACATCGATATAAATACACAAACACAAACCAGCAAATATACACACACACACACATAATCTTTGACATGCACTATTAGACACTTATACAAGGATACACACACATACACAAATACACAAAGAAAGGAATGCATGCACTCAAACATGCATAGAAATATATATAAACATAGCAACACACGCTCACACATGCACTCACATGCACACACCCACACACACAAACACAGACACGTGAGCACCTACACACTCACATTGATATGTACACATACACAAATACATGCCCACACACACACATACACACACACAAATAAACACACATAATCACACAAACAGATAAACACATGTACATGCACATAGAGACATGCATACAAACATCCACACACATAAAGATACACATAGACTCATACACACATGCACACATGCACATATGCATATGCATCTACATCTATGCACACACATAGTTGAGAACACACAGACAGGCATGCATGTATTTGTAAGAATGAACACATGCAAACGCATACATACAAGCACGCATTCTCCAAACACATGCATACACACCCGCACACATGTAAACACATGCACAAATTAATAAACATGTAGGAATGCAAACAGGCACCCACAAACATGCTCACACAGATACATGTACATACATGCACACACACACACACTCATGCATACAAACACAAACATATGCACACATGCTTACACATGCACACAAACAAATGCACACACATAAACACAAACACAAACATGTGCACATACCCAAGTACACACACACATGTACTCAAGAACTCAAATGAACACACACACACACATACTCATACCCATGCACACGCATGAACATGCACAAGCACTCACATGCATACACCCACACACACAACCACACACATACACGCTCTTAAAATCAAGCAAAGTACACATATATGTACCTACACATGTGTGCATGTACACAATTACACACACATAGACACACACATGCATGAACACACTCATATATATAGACAAAAAATTACACAGATGAACCCACACACAAAAAAGCACATATACATACACACACACACACACACTCACACATACCAACCCACACATGCACACACACACACTCACACATTCATACACATGCAAACACACAAGTATGAAAATATGCACACATGCATGCACTCTTGCACACACACATACTTGCACACTTGTGCATACCCACACTTAAACTAGCACATGTAAATGGGCACATCCACACTTGTACTCACATGCACACACATATAAGCACAAAAATGCACAACACACATGAAAACACATGCACATGCATGCTTGCACACATACGCATGCATGTGCACAACATCTAGACACACACAAACATGGACACATACATATACTCACATGTTCAAACACATATGCACATAGATATATGCACATAAACACATGCACTCACACACACACATGCACTCACACATGCACATGCACACACACATATATACTCAGTCATAGACACATAAGCACACACACAGAAGCACACATACACATGTGCACACACACACACAAAAACATACATACACACTAACAAATAAGCACATGCACACACACACATGCATCCATATACATGCACACGTACAAATACACAAACACACCTTATGTGTACATGCTTACACCCATACATAAATGCATAAAAATACACACAAATGCACTCACACACATACACACATGACTATGAACACAAAAATGCACACAAACAAGTGTGCCACTGAGATGCTAATTCAAACACACACACACATGAATTCAAGCACACATGTACTTATGCAAATGTGTTGACATGGACACACACTAATCCACATACATGCACACACACATGCACATGCACATGTACACAAATGCACACATGCACGCATGCAATCACATCCACAAACACATTTGTAAGCACACACACTATACCCATACACACCCACACACAAAAAACATAGACATAGGCACACGAACACATAAACCAATGTCTACATGTACACAACTACATGCACATGTAGACATGTACACACACACACATGCATTTATGAATGCAAACACATGCACACACGTACGAACCCACCAGCACACACATGCACATTAACTAATTTGTGCATGTACACACACACAAGCATGCACACACACAAGCACACACACACTCATACACCAACAAAGAAAAAATAGCATGCACTCGCATGCACACCAACTCTCTTGAACAAATGCATACATGCATGCATGAACACATGTGTGGGCACTAGCACACACACGCACATGCATACATGCACATACGCAAAGACAAACATGACTACATAGACATAAGCACACAAGTGCACAAAAACATGCACACAAACACACATACATGCAAACACTTTCACATGCACACACACACACTCATACCCACACAAGCATGTAGAGACACACGTGCATGCATGCACATATATAATCACACTTATGCACATGCAAACATGCACATAACACATATGCACCCACACACATACATTTGACCAAGTGCATAAAGGCACACACACACACGTATGCTCACACACATGAACAGACATGCATAGAGACACCCACACACAAGAAAGAACAAATCCAAACATTTGTGCTCCCACACATAATCACATGCGTCCATGTGCACACACACACATAAAGATACACACAAACATTTTTGCAACAATGCACTCACAAGCAAGAACACACACACACACACACATAAAAATCCTCACACATGCACAAAAACATGCATGCAATTGCATATACATACACACACACAAAAACATGTACACATGAGTAAGAACATACACATGCATGCATAGACCCACACCAAAACAAATGCACATGCACACACTTGCATGCAAAACACACACACAACTATGCACACACGTTCATGTAGGCATTCACACACATACTCACATGCACACACATACACAGATCCACTCACATGCACAAAAATGTGCACTCACACAAAAACACATGCACATGCACACACAAACATGCCCACCAATACACATATAAGCACGTACTCATGCACACAAATGCACACACACAAGCACATGCATGCAAGCACACATACACTGACACATACAAGCATCACATCGATACATATACACACATTCTACATGCATATAAACATGCATGAAAATGTGAAAACACAAACATATACACAGAAACAAACACATAGGTGTACACTGATGCACACACATGCACCTGCATTCGCACACACACATGCAAACAGACCAACACACATGCACTCGTGTTCTTAAAGAAGCAAACACACATGTGGACACATATGCACACACACACATGCACATGGATGCACATGCACATACAAATACATGCTCATACACACACAAGCATATTCATGCACACACACTTGAACAAACCTATGCACACGTACACACACACTCACATAAGCACCCACACAAATGTGTATGCACTTGTGGACATGCACACATGCATAATTGCACACACACACATTCAAACATATGCATACACAGACAAACACATGCTCATGAACACACTGATGCACACACACACAAGTACATGCATGCACATGCACTCATACAGAGATAAACATGCAAAAACACACGTAAAGACGAATGCACACACACACACAAACACCCAATAACATGCACATAAATAAATATAAACACATGCACCTGCACTCACACACATACACACAACCACTCACATGCACACACACATGCATATGTACACACAAGTAGGCACACACATACACATGCATGAACCTCCATGCACATACACACACACATACACATATGCATGGTCCCTCATGCAAACAAACACATGCTTGGATTTGCACACATAAACACAAACACACATGAGAAAACAAACACCCACATAAATGCACACACACACCAACATGCACAAGCATGTCTACACATAAATAGACACACACAAACAACACATACACATGCATAAGCACGCAAACACTTTAACAAGCATGCATACACATTGACTCACACATAAGTTACACACATGCACCATGCATGCATGCACAATCATGCATTCACATGCACCCATGCACGCCTATCCTCACAAATGCACAAGCACACATATGCACACATGCTAACAAAAACACACACACACCCTTATACAAACATAAACACACACATAAGCACACATGCATACTTAGAGACATGGTCACACACATACATACATGGATACACATCCACACACACACACACACACATATATATATATATATGCACACAAGCCCATACACGAACATGCACAGATGTATACACACACATGTGCATAGACACAAGCAAGCTCGTAAAGAAACATGCACACACGCACGCACACACACAAATGCATGTGCATGTAGATGCACACACACACACTCAAGACACAAGCATAAAAAATAAATGCATACAAACATGGTGCACACAGAAGCACACATAGCCAAAGGTATAGACACACAAACACACATGCTTATGCACACGTACACACAGAAGTACACCCACACACATGCACACACACACACACATGTCCACATGCATACACAAGTCCATACACATACACAACACACATAGCTACACACACATGCACACAGATGCATCCATAAGCACACATATACATATGCACACATATATGAATACAAATGCATACACACATATAAACACACACACACTCACACTCATACACATTCACAAGCACACACACATGCACACAAGATACACACATAAGCATAGAAGGACACACGTGCAAACATTCACACACACATATGCACATACGTCCACACACACACACAAAGATGCTCACACACTTGTACACACACATGCACATGGAAATAACTACGCCCAAACAAATGTACATTCACATGTACAAATAAACACACACACACACACATAAACATATGCATTAAAATATACAAATGCACACACAGATATACACACACCTGCATTCACACAACACATACATGCAATTATGCACAAAGGCATAGACACATAAACACACAACCATACACACACAAATATACACACATGCACACCCACATATGCACATGCACAGCGCAAGTATACCTATGCATACACACACTTGCACACTAATAAAAATGCACAAAAACACACTTGCATGCACACAAATGCAAAAATACACACACTCACACACTCACATATATGCATATCCATATAGATATGCACACACACATGCACATGCACACACACTCACATGCACATGTATAGACACGCACACATAGAATCATGCACACAAGCAAATGCATACACATTCTCATTGACATGTAGATATGCACATGCATGCCAAAGCATGCTTAGAGGCATGCATATACACAGGCATGCATGTATACATATCTAATAGTACAAACACTTTCATCCACATGCACACACAAACTCACATGTACACACACAAGTGCACGCGCACACATGCACACATATGCAAACAAAAACAATCACATGCACAAATGCACACACAAAAGTACATACATGCACCCACAAACTCATGCAAGCATGCACACATGCACTCACTTACAAATAACAAAACACACTCACAAACATGTACACCCATGCACACACATGCAAGCATAGAAAAAATGTACATACAAATATGAACACATACACACACTCACACATGAACATGCATGCACTAATAGACATATGGACTCACACTCTAACATTCACAAATGCACACACATGAGTAGGCATAAATACATGTGCACATGTACATATGCAAGCACTTGAACACACACTCATGCACACACAAATAGCCATATGCAAGAACACATGCATATAATGCACACACCACTCACACTCATTTGCATAAACACACACAAACACAAACACAAACACAAACACACATCAACACACACAAGCATACATGCACACATACATGCAAACACACATGCATACACATGTGCACACCCAAGCATGCACACACTTATACTCACATATGCATGAACTCATAGCACATGCAAATATGCACACACTTATGCTTGCACACAAACATAAATGTACATTCACAACTCACCCACACAAGCACACATGTATGCACATGCACGTGGACATATGCTTGCAAGAACAGAAGAACACATGCACATACACACATGCCCATGCACACATAGACACTCACACACACACACACACACTAGCATATAGCTACACACTCACACAAGCACAAACTCACATGATCACATGTAAACATGCCCACATTCTTGCATCCATGCACACACACAAACACATGCACACATAGACACACCTGTGCACACACACATGCACAAGCACAAACACATGTACACACACATGCACAAACAACACACACAAATACTCATAAACACACACATAAAACACATACACACATTCATGCACATGTATTGACACATAGAAATACACTTGTATATGCAAACAAGCCCATACTCAAACATGCTAGCATGCATCCACCTACTTACATATTTATATACACACACAACCATAACCACATACACACATACTCACATATGCACAACAAAAGGCACAAGCATACACATGTACTATTGTGAGCACAAGAACACATTCACACATGTGTGTGCTTGCACACGTGTACATATACACACATATGTGCACACACACACAAACAAGTACACACACATGCACACACACATACACATGCATAAACACACAAACATGCATGCACATGCACAGCAACACATAAAATCACATGCAAATAAAAAGACATACGGACCCATAGCACACACAAAAACATGTATATTCCCATACTTATACACACAGACACACAAACACACACACACACACACACACATAAATGCACACACATGCATGCATGCACACTTCCACACACACACACACACACAGACCCATAATCATACACACACACACACACGTACACTCATGCTTATACACTCGCATAACACATAGACATGACCCAAACATGCATACACACAAAAGCACATGAACACATAGGTACACACTCACAAACACATACACATATGCAAACAAATAGGAACACACATGAACACACATGGACACACATGCACAAAAAAACATACATGCAAACACCCACATACACACCCACACATGCACACGCATACACACACACAGACACAATCACATATCCATAAGCTTACACATAAACACATGCATGCATGCATATTCACATGCACATGTACACACATACACGCATGCACACCATCACACACACACACACATAAGCATGCACACATACACATACACACACAATCACAAGCACAAATAAATGCACATAGATAGACACATAAACACATATGCACATGCACACATAAGTGCATGCACACACTCATACACACACACACAGAGGTACACATTCACTCATATATGTAGAAACATGTATATGTATGCATACAGAAATGCATGCAAACACATGTACACACACACGCATATTTTATATGCACATATGCACAAACAAACACATATGCATACACAGATGCCCCAGCACACTCTTATTCACACACGTGTGAACACACACACCAACACATAAACACACAAGCATAGACAACACAAACACACAAACATGCACACATATGCACTTGAACCCAAGCATACACACACACACTCACCTCACATGCACACACAAGCACATGTACTAGCTCAGACACATACATACACATATGCACGTGCTTATACACATACACACACACACTTACCCACTCACACACAGCTACAGACTCATGCATACACATGCACATGAATGCCTTCACATTCTCACATATGCTTCCACCCATGCACATGCATAAGCATATACACCACATAAGCATATACACCCACAAAAACATAGTCACACATTTGCCCATGAACATAAACATACTTGTATATGCACACATAAATAAACACACATACACACATATAAAACACACAAATGGACACATGCACATGGACAAGAAACAACATATGCACAAGCACATGCCAACACACACACACACCCACATACACTTGCTTGCATGCCATGTACACATATGCATGCACCCACACATTCTCACAATGCACACATAGACATACACACACACATGCATTGTCACACATATGCACATGCCAACAATTGTTTACACACATGAACATATGTATACATGCACACGTGCATGCATACTCATGTGCACATACGTACACACATGCACACAGACTTGTACATAATTACACACACATTTACACACACACACAAGCACACAAAGTAGTATATAAATGCATGAGCACACACATTAATGTAACAGACACACAAATACATGCAAATGCACACATATACACATACATAGTAGACACACACAAGCATACACCCATGCCTACACACACACACACAAACACACACGTGCACACACACATGCATGTCAATGTAAAGACCTTACATGCACACATATGCATGTGTACACGTACACACACATACACACATATTTATAAAAATACATAAACACACATGCACACATTCCTACAAACTTGTCTGACATACATGCACATGCACATGTATATGCACACACATAAGAACACACATACACACAATGAATAGATGCATAGACAAACAAGATTGCACACACACATACACATACATACACACGCCGATGCATGCACATGCACATTAAGGCACAACAAAATGCACATACAAGTAGATGCATATAAATAGGCAATGATACACAAGCTCAGAAATATGTAGACAAGCACACACACAAGCATAAAAATACACCTCCAACTCATGTGCACATGCACACATATGTTTGTATGAATATGCACACAAACACACACACACATGTGCCCACACTCCTAAATTTACACACAAACACATGCACATGAACACCTAGAAACACACACACACATATGGACACACATACACACATGCATACACATATCCACAGGTATACATGCATGTGCACACGCACACACACTCATGCATGCAGACACGTACACATGCACAAGCACACACATTTATAATCACAAAAGCAAAAATAGGAGCATATGCACACACCAAAGGTCCACACACACATATGCACATAAGGACATACAAACAAATAAACATACACACACACACATGCACATACATACATGTGTGTACACAATCATACAAACACACACTTATGCATGTACACAAACTCACAAGCACAAACACACATGCATATGCACACATAGAAATGTGCACAAACATATACACATATATACACACATGCACAAATATGTAGGCACACTCACATGCATAACATAAACACATACACACATGTATACACACTTAACTACACACACACACACACACAAAGACATGTATACCCACACACTAACACATGCCCATACATAGCTAATATGCACATGCAAACACACATACATTTGAGTGCAAACAAACACACACATACACAAACCCATACGCACATATAAAGATAGTCTTATGCACATACACATATACAAACACATACACACACACACACATGTAAGCACACACACAAGCACATAGAGATACATGTTCATGCACACATACACACACACACACACATACACATATATAAGCACATATACACACACATGCACATGCACACAATGAAATACGGACACCAATGCAGAAACATAGATACATGTACTTGCATAAATGAACACACATGGTCGCAAATATGCATGCATGCACTCATGCATCCACACCACTTGCACACGTACACACAAACATAAAAATATGCATACACACACTCACACATGCATGCACATATACATACACATGCACACACATGCACCCAGCCATGCACACAATCATACACAAATAAACATGCATGCCAACAAACACACATGCATAGACACTCACATACAGACACATACACACACACACACACATAGACATGCATACATAGATGCACCAACACTCATGCATACATGCAAACTTATACACACACATGCACACATATAGAAGAACACGTAGACCCCCATGCTTATACAAGCATGCATGCTCACATGCACACACACACTCATGCACATACATGGACAAATAAGAACAATCACACACATGCACAAACAAACACGTAAATGACAAACACTCACATATACACAAAACACACACACACACACAGATGTGCACACAAATAAATTCACACATATAATCACACATGCATATGTACACATACACACACAATCATGCAAAAGAACTGATACTCACATATGCACACATACACAAAGGCATATACACATGCACACACACATTTAGAGGCATGCAATCACAAATAAAAAAACATGAATAAAGACATTTGCTTGCAAACATATACAATTGCCATGCATACACACATATGAGCACATGCACATGCATGTGGATTTACACACATGTAAATATGAACACATGCATGCACACACACATATGCAAACACATATGCACACACATGAACACACACATGCATGCACACAAACGTATAAATACACACACACATGCACACACACATAAAAATGTGCATACACCTGACGTGCATACAAACACACAAAGATTTACAAAGATACACAAGCACACGAACACACTCACGCATGCATGCACACACTTGTGCACTCATATAAAAACATGCACATGCACTCACACAAAGATGCACACGTGCTTATGCAAGCATGTCCCATGAATATGTATAAGCACACACACACGCACACGTAAACATAGAAAAACACATACATGTTTACACACATGCGCATCCACATGCATATGCATGAAAAAAACATGCATGCATGTGCATAAGAATGAAACAACACACACACACATATGGGCACACATATAGACATGCATACACATACCCACACATACACATGCATGCACATACACACACTCACACTTATGCATACAGACATGCACACATACACAAGCACACAAATTATATACACAAAAGCACAAACATGTGCACATGCACACACAAAGGTCCGCACGCACATATGTGCACAAGGACATACAAACAAACAAATATACACACACACACACGTACACATGTGTGTACACACTCATATAAACACAACTTATGAAGTACACACACTCATATGCATGAACACACATGCATATGCACACATAGAAATGTGCACAAACATATACACATATACACACACACATATGCAGGCACAATCACATGCATAACACAAACACTGACACACATATACACATGCATACACACTCAACTATGCACACAAATGTATACCCATACACACCAACACATGCCCATACACAGCTACACATGTACATGCAAACACACATACATATGAGTGCAAACTAGCACACACATACACAAAAGCATATGCACATGTAAACACAGTTTCATGCACACACACACACATATTAAAGCACATAGACACACAAAAACACACGCACATAGTCAAACACACACCCCAACGCAAAAACACAGATACACGTACTTGCATAAATGAACACACATGGTCGCAAATATGCATGCATGCACTCGTGCAACAAAGACCACATGCATACATACACACAAAAATAAAAATGTGCATACACACACTCACACATGAATGCACATATGCACACACATGCACACACTCTTACACACATCAAACATGCATGCCAACAAGCACATATGCATAAACACACATGTACACACACATACATGCACATAGACATGCATACATAGATACACCAACACTCATGCATACATGCAAACTTTGACACACACATGCACGCATATAGAAGAACACACAGAACTCCATTCATATACAAGAATGCATGCTCACATGTACACACACAAACACATACATAGGCAAATAAGAACAAGCACACAAATGCACACACACACACACACACATAAATAACAACACACAAAAAAGCACAAACACACACAGAGACATGCACTCAAATAAATGCACACACATAATCACACATGCATATGTACACATACTCACACACACAATCATGCATAAGAACAGACACTCACATGTGCATGCATACACACATGCATATACACATACACACAAATAAAGGCATGCAATCATAAATTAAAAAGCCTGAAAAAAGACATGTGCTTGCAAACATATACATTTGCTCATGCATACACACATATGAGCACATGTACATGCATGTGCATTTACACACATGTAAATATGAATACACGCACACACACACACCACACGCAACACATATGCACACACATGAACACACACCTGTGTGTACATATATGTATACGTACACACACACACATAAAGATGTGTGTACACTTGACGTGCATACAAACATACACAGATTTACAAAGATACACATGCACACGATCACACTCACGCATGAATGCACACATACACAAACACATACACTTGTGCACGCATACAAACACATGCACATAAAAACACACATGCACAGGCACTCACACAAGATGCACATGTGCTTATGCAAACATGTGAATGAATATGTATAAGCATGCACACACACGTAAACACAGAAAAACACATACATGTGTACACTAATGCGCATACAAATGAACATGCATGAAAAGAATGCACACATGTGCACAAGAATGCAAACACACACACACATATGGGAACACATACACACATGTATACTCATACCCACACATACACATGCACGCACACACACACACACAACTCATACATTTAGACATGCACAAGCAAACACATTTATATACACAAAAGCACAAACACGTGCACCTGCACACACAATGGTCCACACACACATATGCACACTAGGACACGCAAACAAACAAACACACACACATACACATGTGTGTACACACTCTTAAAAACACACACTTATGCATGTACACACACTCACATGCACGACACACATGCATATGGACACACAAAAATGTGAGTAAAAACATACACATATACACACACACATATGTAAGCATACTCATATGCATAACACAAACACAGACACACATTCACATCTGCATGCACACTCAACTACATACACATAGAGACACAAACACATGTATACCCACACACACCAACACATGCCTATACACAGTTGTAGAAGCACATGCAAACAAACATACATATGAGTGCAAACTAACACACACATAAACAAACACATATGCACATGTAAACATAGTCTTATGTACACACACATATATACACACACATACACATACATGTAAGTACACAGACAAGCACACAGTGGTACATGTTCATGCACACACACACACATACACATATACAAGCACATATACACACACAAGCGCATGTACACAGCCAAATACACAAACCAATGCAGAAACATAGATACCCATACCTACATAAATGAACACACATGGTCACAAATATGCATGCATGCACTCATGCACACACACCACATGCACACATGTACAAAAACATAAAAATGTGCATACAGACACTCACACATGCATGCACATATAAACACACATGCACACACATGCACCCAGGTATGCACGCACTCTTACACACATCAAACATGCTTGTCAACAAACACACATGCATAGGCACACATGTATACACACAAACGCGTAGACATGCATATCATGCATACATGCAAACTTAGACACACACATGCACACATACAAAAGAACACATAGGCCCCCATGCATATTCAAGCGTGCATGCTCACATGCACACACACACACATACATGGACAAATAAGCACAAGCACACATGCATACACACACATGCACAAACACACACATATAGACGTGCACAAAATAAATGTACACACATAATCACACATGCATATATACACATACTCACAGACACAATCATGCATAAGAACAGACACTCACATATGCACACATACACACACGCATATACACATACATACATATACATAGAGGCATGTAATCACAAATAAAAAAGTATGAATAAAGACATGTGCTTGCAAACATGTACATTTGCACATTCATACACACATATGAGCACATGCACATGCCTATGCATTTACACACATGTAAATATGAGCACATGCACGCACACACACATGCGTAAACACATATGCATACACATGAACAAACACATGCATGCACACACACACGTATACATAAACACACACATGTGGACACAATAAAAATGTGCAACACCTGATGTGCATACAAACACATACAGATTTACAAAGATACACATGCACACGAACACACTCACGCATGCATGCTCACACATACAAACACACACACCTGTGCACCACCCATACAAACACAAGCACATAAAAGCACACATGCACATGCATTCAAACAAAAATGCTTACGTGCTTATGCAAACATGTGCACGAATATGTATAAGCACACACACACACGTAAACACAGAAAAACACATACATGTGTACACACATGCGCATACACATGCACATGCATGAAAAACCATGCACACATGTGCACAAGAATGCAAACACACACTCACACACATACATAAGCATAGCCTTGCACAAACACATTTGTACACACACATGCACACATACATGAATATGCATACACATGAACATGCACACAGAGGCACTCAAAAGTGCACATACACAAACACATATGCATATGTGCACACATACACACTTATAGATAGGCATGCACACACATGCACATGCAAGCATAGACATGCATAGATGTACAAATGTAAACACATGCAAAAATACATATGCACACACACACATTGATGCATACACATATCCAAACACATGTGCATGCACTTGCACATGCACAAATGAATTTACATGCATACACACGTGCACACACACACACACCATGCATGCTCACAAGCACATACATGCACACAAACACATGCACACATACATGCAAATGCATGCACACACATTCACACATATGCACACACATGTACACATGCTTTCACAAACACACACATGCAAAGTCATGCCTATGCATACACTTACTCATATACACACACAACCACACACACCAAAACACACACACACATATACACATATGCATACATACACATGTGCACACACACACGCACATGCAAGAACACAAACATACACATATATGCACACCATGCACTCATATGCGCACGCACACACACAAGCACAAATATTTGCACACATATGCATCTACTCATGCATGTGGATGAGGACACACACTTATACATCTAGTTGAACATACACACACAAACACACACACATATATATACCCACATCTATGCACACATCCACTGTCACACATAGAAACTCACTCAAACATGCACACATTCACACACATACATGAGCACATAGACACACACATATGCAAACATACATGCTAGCATGCATACACACAAATATGTACCCACACATGCACACACACTTACAGACACATGCATGCACAGACACACACATGTGGATAGCTGCACACAAACAAATGCATGCACAACCTTACACACATGTATACAAGCACACACACATCTGTATGAACACATGTAAACATGCTCAAAAACATACATGCACAGACACACACATGCCCAAGCACATACATGCACACTCATGCACACAAACACACACACATATACATGCTCACATGAATCTATGCACAAATGAATGTACACACACCCATGTCAACAAACACATTAATGCACATATAGAATAAAAAGCATAGATGCCCTAAGACATACACACAAATAAACATGCATGTACATAAACATGCATGCACAAACACACACATATACAATCATATGCATCCATGCACACACACGCACACATGTACCTATGCATACAGATGCACATATGCATGCATGCACACGAGCATGTGCACACACTCACACAAGCTTGTAGACACATACACATATTTAAATGCACATACAAAGGCACACCCATCCACATGGGCATAGAAGCATGCCCTCACACACACATGCATGGAAAAGTACATGAACACACAAACATGCTCTCACATACATGTAGACACACACACACAAGATTACACACATGCACTAATACAAAAACACACACATAGACACATGTACAAGCAGATAAGCTCATGTGTGCATGAACACATGCACACACATACACAAATATAGATGCACATACACACACACACGCACACACACACAAGTATATGATATGGTCATACACAAGCACACATGCAATCATGTACATGTACATTGTAAGCACAAACAAGCACGTAGAAACAAACATGCATACACATACACACATAGACACATGCACATAAACATGTATTCATAGACATAGGGACAAACCTAACACATGTATGCATACACACACTAGCACACATTAAGACACAGATGCTCCTACACATGCATACAAGCACATAAACATGTATGCATACACATATGCACACACACACACACATGCATTAAAACTCATACACACACATACACACAAACTTTCACAAATGCACACACACATACAAACAAGTACCCATGTCGACATGCACGCATAGACACAAAACTACTGGTATACTAGCAAACACATACAAACATACCCACACATATGAATATAGACACACACACAAGCATACACATAAGCAATAAAAATAAGTATATAGCAACACACACATGCACAAACACACACGCATGTGATTACATGTCACACATGCATTGATGCATACACATGCACACACATAAACACACACATGCATACACATGCATGTACAAATGCAAACACACACACACCTACACTGGCAACCAAAAATGCCACACACACATATATACACACACACATATACATATAAATATATATATATATAAACAATGCAAACATGAATAGACATGCATTTACACACACCCACATATTCACTCACATAGATGATATAGAAGCACATAAATACCTGCACAAACACACACATGCACATGCACACACTTACACACATAGTCATGAATGCACACTATAAACACATGGACATCCACACACATATGGCCAAACACACATATACATAGACACATGCACATGCACATACACACACACGCACACACAATCACACATAGGCATACACATGCACACATACACACGCTTGCCCATGCATGCATGCACATAGACTCACATATAAACAATCCCATGCATATGGGTAGACAAGCACACATACATAGATGCACACATGCACACACAAACATGCACATACATAGACACATAATCACACACTCAAATACACACACACACACACACACATGCACACATACATAAGCATGCATACTTACAAACACACATACTCACACACAGACACATAGAAACATAGACTTGCACCCCATAAACTGAAACATATGCATAGAAGCACATGCAAATGCACGCATGCACACACATCTATACACATGCTCATAGGCATGCACACATACACACATGCACTTGTAGACACACATGTAGACATATATGCATACACACACAAGCATGCACCAATGCACATACTTATGTACAAGCAAGAACATATGCATGCATGCCTACACTCACACAAAAATGCATGCATACATGTATGTAAATACATTCATTAACACAAACACACACACACTTGTAACACATGTGTGTGCATACACACACACATATACACATGCATAGATACATGACATACACGTTGATAAAGACAAATGTATACACGTGCACATACATTGTCAGACATATACTCTTACACACTTGCATACACATGCACCCACACTAACACCTATGTCTGCACACACATACACATAGAAACATGCATGCACATGTACACACACACTAATACACATCACACATACAAACATACACAATGATAAACACTTGTACATGCACACACATGTAAGCTCATGCACTCAAATACACACCCACACATACACACATGCACATAAGCATGAATAACACACGCATGTACATACACACACACATGTTCACATGCAAATATGGTCTCATAAGAACACATGCACACACACAATCACACACTTGCATGCACACACACACACAAAAATATCCTTATGCACAGACACATGCATATGCAAACACACACACAATCACACTTGCATGCACACATGTACAAACTTGCTCACATTTACCCCCATAAAAACACATACACATACATACACATGCACTCATGCAAACACACACATCCACATGTACAAGCACACACATATGCAAACACAAATGAATATACACATGTGCACACACATGCAAATACATGCAAACACAAGAACATATGCATATAGTTCACAAAAGCACATGCATGTAAACACACACAAACATACGTACACATGTATGTACATAACAACACATGGACACACACTCTCACACACATGCAAAATCATAAACACATATCCACACACACACACAAGCTCATAAATGCAGACATAGAAGCATAGACTTGCAAATATAGACACAAGCATGCATGTACACAAAAAAACACACACACATACATAGGCATGCATGCATACATATGCTTACATTCACATGCACACACACCAATATATGCATGTATACAGATTCATAACACACAAATATGTACACACATATGCTTGCATATAAATATAAGTGCACGTGCACACATGCACCTAGACATGCACACATGCATACACACACATGCATACACACACACCCACACACATATAGCCATGCACTCAAACATGCACATGATCACATCTAAAAATCCATAATTTATGCACCCATGCATACACACATGCACACACAAGCACATGGACACATACACAGACATGCACGTGCACAAACACATGTACAAAAAAATGCACATACAACACAAAAACACATGTACACACAAATAGTCACACACACACATAAAACACATGCACAGACACACGCACATGGATTGACACATACAAACACACTAGCACATGCAAAAATACACACACCCAAATAGGCTCATATACACCCACATACACATCACACACGAAATACACGCATGCACATGTGCATAAATGCTCACAAACACACACATGCAAGCAGAAGTACACACCAACACTCTTGTGAGAACAAGAACCATGCACAAATGCACACACAAATGTGTGCATGCACACACAAATATATGCATACACAAGTATACACACAAGTACACACATGCACTCACATGCACACACACACATACACATGCATAAACACACACATGTGCATAGACATGCATACGCACACACACACACACGTATAGCCACACATGCACACACATGCAAATAAGAAGACACGCGCACACAACACGCACTCAAATATGCATAGGCCCACATGCATGCATGTACACAAAAAATACAAATGCACACACAAACACATTTGCACATGCTTGCAATAATACATAGATGTACATGCACAAAAACAAACTTACCTACATGCCCACACCAACACAACACACAAATACACATGCACATGCATGCTTGCACACTTGCATGACATGTAGACATGACCCAAACATGCATAAACATAAGAACACGTGGACACATAGGTACAAACACACATGCAGACATACATACATACACATATACACAAACGAAACAAATATGCATACACACACACTTGGGCCCACGTATACATTCACATGCATTTGCATATACACAAACTTACACACATGCATGCATATGCACAGACACAAGTATAGAAAGGCTCATATAAAAACACACACATATAAACACAAATACATGTACCTTTATGCACACACACACACATGCACACCCAAGTAACTCATGCACATAGACACACGCATAAATGCACGTACGTTCACACACAAATACACATATACAAAACATGCACACAAACACTCACACACACATGCATGCACCCACACACATGTACACAAACATACACACAAACACACAAATGTACACACAAAAAATACACATCCAAACAAGCATGCATTCCCACACACACACAAACACATTGGCACACTCTCACATATCCACACACGCATATACGAAGACACACAAGCATATACATGCAAAACACACACACACACACACATACATAGATGCACATGCACACACAAACCTATATGCACACACACATGAATGTGCACACACATGCACACTTGCATATGCACATATAGATACACACCCACACACACATGCACATCTACACACAAACTCATATGTACATACACACATCTATACACAAGCTCTCACAAACACACAACAAGTAATGCACTTGCATACACACAGGCATGCACACATACACACACATGCACACAAATGCACTTTCACACATGATCACATGCATAAACAAATGCACATACACATATGCACAAACACACATGTGCATGCACAAATAGGTGCATGCATAAATTTATACACACACACACATAGGCACAAGCATGTAGATGTACACATGCACACACACACACACAAGCCCACACCCACACTTACAAACATACACATGCAAACACATGCTTGCACACTAGCTTGATGCACATACATGACCCAAACATGCATACATACAAGAATATATGCACAAATAGGTACACACTCATGCTCACATACACACATGCAAACACATACACATAAGTGCACATAAACAAACATGCACGTACACACATATAGACACATGCACCCATGCACACATGCTCACAAACATACACACACATATGTTTAAGCACACACACAAGTATACAAACTTGCTCACATACAAGCACACAAACACACAAAAATACATGCACATGCACACACACACATTCACAAATAGACTGACATGAAAACAAATAGATATGCAACTCATGGACACACACATACATAAAGATGCACATATGTGCACAAATACACAAGCACAAAGCATGTACACATGCACATGCACATGCACAAACACACATGCACACACCCACACACAAATACATATATGCACACACACATGTACACAAACACACAAATGTACACACACGTGCGCAAGAATACACACACAAACACATTGGCACACCTACATAAAGGTGCATGCACACTTGCACAATGATACACATGCAAAAATGCATGTGTTGCACACACACACACATGCACATGCACACACAACTATACACACACACCCTTGCATACACATAAATCACACACATGCACAGACATAGGTGTACACACACATATGCATATGCACACAAACACACATCTACACATGCAAATGCCAATGCACATGAACACATATGCACACAATCACATGCTAAGATAAACATGAACACATATATGCACAAACACACATGCACATACACATATAGGTGCACACATACACACATACACACGCACATAAGTAAACACGCACAAACATAAGCACAAACACATACACACACACATATACAAAAACACATTCATAAACATTTACATATGCATACACACATGGATGCACAATTGTGAACACACACTTGTGTATAGACACATACACACTGACACACCCACACATGAACATAAGCATGCATAATACACATAAAAATGAACACACACATGCACACATATACACACATGCTTGCTAACACAAATAAATACCCCATACACATATGCTCTCACATACCCACCCATGCACACACATACAACCACAAACTCATGCACACACATGCACATGAAGACATTCATATTTGCACACATGAATGTAGCTATGTGCACATAAGCCTATAGGCACACATGTACTCACATATAGCAACACACACCAACAATAGACATGCACACTCACACGAACACACATGGACATACACACATACATACAAACACGCACAAAGCACACGTTCGCGCAAACGCACATGGATATACAAACACAAATGAACATGCACATTCAAAGACATGCGCACCCACAAACACTTGCTCACACCCACATGCGTACACATGTATGTACCCATATGCATGCACCCACACATCCCCACACATACATAAACACAGATATTTAAACATGTACACAAACAACATATTCAAATGCATGCACTGGTGCACACATGCACACACCAGCAACTGTATGTGCACATAAAGAAACACATACATTCATACATGTATGCAATCACATATGCACACTCATGCACACATGCACACATGCACACACACTAGCTCACACCTATATGCAAAAACATGTATGAACCAACACATTCTTTCACATGCACAAACACACACACGCACACAGAAACACACAAATGCATGTAATGGCCCATGCACACATGTAAGCACTTATTCAGGCACATGAACACATGTCTACATGCACACACATACAAAATCACACAAAACAAAAATGGACACACACAAAAGTTACAAAAGCATACATACACATGCACATACATGCACAAGCATACACATATGGCTGCACAGACACACAAATGCACATGGATACACAAGCGTGCAGACTCACACACACACTCACACTTATGCACATAGACACGCACACATTAAACACACATAAGCATAAACCTATGTGTGGAAGCATGCAGGCACAACACACACATGCACGCAAACATGAACACACACGCATGCTCACACCCACCCACCTACACACACACACACACATGCACACAAGAGCACATGTGCACACAGTGCACACACACATAGACACACGCAAGCATGTACCCAAGCGCATGCATGCACAATTAAATTCACATCCAAACATATGCACATGCACACATTATCAAATGCATTTACATGCACACAAACATTCACAAGAAATCATGTAATCTCATAAATATGCACCCAAACAAGCACACACACACACACACACATAAAGATACACACATGGATGCACACACACACAAACATGCACACACACATGTACACAAGCACATACACACATGCACACAAACACACACACATATACAAACAAACACACACATGCACACATACTTGTACACACAAAAACATAAAAACACGTCACACATTGACTCACATACTTAAGCATACACACACACATACTCATGCAGGCACACACACATAAGCACATACACATATAAACATAGATAACACACCCAAGCACATGCATAAATGCACACATGCATTTACGCACACAAATGTGCACACACAAATGCATACACACAAGCACATACGTACACATATATGCACATAGAATCACACACACATGCATAAACACACACACACATAGACATACATGCAAACACATCCACACACAGATGCTTATGCACAGGCACATGCAAAAGCATAGACACACACACATTTGCTCACACAAACACACACACTCATACACACACTTACACATACACAAATGCACACACACAGATGTGCACACACACACATACCCACACAATCTGACACACACTCACACATAAGTCTAAACAATTGGACACACACAAGCGTAGACACTTGCACAATCATGCACACAAATCCATAACAAATGCATATACACACATATAGAAAGACATACAAACAAAAACACACAAATGTGTATATGCATACACACACATATGCACTCATGATCACACAAACAAATGCATGCATGTACACACACATGCATGTAAAATCAGACATGTACATGTACACACAGATGCACACACACACAAACGCATACTTACACCTGAATAGACACACACACATGTACCAAAATGCACATACACACTTACATAGACAGACATATAAGCTCATGCACACACACACACACTTATGCACACACACTTGTACATAGAAACACATGCACACACACACATGAACACACTCACCCACATACATCAACACAAACCTACGCATAGAGGTACATTCACACATGTAAACACACAAACACGTACCTACATATGCATATAAACACATACACAAACACACATGGACATGCACGCATAAATACACACACATATATTCATAGATATGCACAAGTACACACACACACCAACATGCACATGTACACACATGGACACATACATACACACATCATGCAAAAACACACACTCTCAGACACATGCACATATGCACACACACACATGCACACACACAAATGTATACACAAAGACATGCACACACATAAACACATACATCAACATATAGGTACGCACACATGTTAGCACAAATAATGTCATATGCATGCAAGCATACACACACACACACACTCACACACACATACACAAACACATGTTTGTGTATACACACTCTCACTCACACGTGCACATATGGACACACATGCACCTAACCATGCACACACACATGCATAGTCATACACATACAAACACACACACACACACCCACATAAACACATGCATACACATATACACTCACACTCATGCATACATGCACACACTTGAAACTGATGAACTTAAATGCAGGCATAGAAGTGCACACGAACATGCATACATACCTAAACACACATATGCACACAAGCATGCATATATATGCACACACACACACACATGTAGACACAAATGAACATACATATGCATACACACATACACAAGCATGTACCAACACACACTCATGCACACACTTACGCAAATGCACTCATGCACACACACATGCATGCACCCTTATACACACATGTGCATGTATACACACATGCACACATACACATGCATATACATATGACACACATGTTGGCACATAGACATAAGTACACACATGCATGTTCACCATCACACATATACTTATGCACAGACACACACATATGCATCCACACCAACACCGATGCTGCACACACATACACTTAGAAGTAGGCATGCACAAGTACATGCATGCACACACACAAGTACACATGCTCACAAACAACCAAACACAAGGATAAACACATGCACATGCACAAACACATGTAGACTCTCACACCCAAACATACACACACACCCACACCTATGTCCACTCACATTGAGTCATGCACGAATATCACACAAACATGTTCACACACAAGCATGGGCACACAAGAATACAAACACAGTCCAACAATCACATGCACACACATACAAAAATATACCCATGCACATACACATGCACACACAAACACACATACAATTGCATATGTATTCACACACGTACAACATGCACACATGAAAACACATGCATGCAAACACAAGCACATGCACTCAAACAAACTTGCACACATGCACAAGCATACATACAAAAACATAGAGGAACACAAACATGTGCATCCACATGCACACAAACACAAACATATGCACACACACACACACAAGCACACTCTCATGAACAAACACACATGCACACACACACACACATACATATATATACACATATACATGCACATGAACATGCACATAAACACACATGTAGACATATGAACATGCACACACACACATACTCATAGATAAGTATGCACACACATGCATGTGCACATGCAGAATTACATATGCACACACACATGCAAAATTACATATGCATACATAGACACATTAACACATACAAATATACAAAAACATGCATATGCTCTCACACAAGCATAAAAACAAATGCACACAAACACACACACACACATGCAAACACATACACATGTACACACATATGCATAAACAAGCTCACAAACCTACATTCACACACATGTACACATGCTCACACAAACACACACACACACACTCACTCCCACCAACACATGCACTCACATGTATACACACACATGCACACATACACATAAAGAGACATACATGCACACTCAAGGACACACACATACATGCATGTGTGCACCTGCTTACTCACTGGCACATGTACACACACACAAAGATGTGCACACACATACACACAAATAAACACACACACCCATAGAGACAAACACACGTACATACACATGTATACATACAAATGCATTCACACGTCCACTCGCACATGCACACATGCACACATGCACACATGCATACATGCACATGCATAGATATGTCTATTCATGCATGTAGAAACATATGTACACACATGCACATGCTCTCTCAAATGCATACACTCACAAAAACATGCAAGAACAACACAAAAACACACAAATATGCACACATTTAGATAGATACAGACAAACACAAGCACACATGCACACACCCATGAATACATGCATACAAGCACACACACACACACAAGCATGCTCACACACATCCATATGAACACACCTAAACAAGTTTCCAAACATGCATACATAGACACTTAATGCAGACACATGCGCACACAAATGCAAACTCAAATGCACACACAAACACACACACACATAAGAATGCACAGATACCCAAAGGCATAAGCACATATAAACATGCATGCACCCCTACAAGCATGCTTACACACATACATGCACTTATATATGCCATTACACACACATGCACACACACTTACATACCTATGCATACTTATGTACACATACACATATGCACACAAACACATGCACACACACATGCACACAATTTTGCATGCTCATACAAACAAATGCACACACTCAAGTGCACACACATAGACATACCTACACACATAATAAATTACATGCATTCACAAACATGCACTCACATTCGTGCACACACATACACATGAACACATATGCAAGCACAAGCTCAAACACTTCCACCAATGCAAAAGCACACAAGCACACACACAATCACAAGCACACATAAACTAACACTTGCATGAACTCACAAACATATGCACAATGGCACAAAGAAAGACGCACACAGACACATACACAGACGTGCATGAATGTACACACATAAGCACACACAACCGCATGCATGCACCCACACACGAACACACATATGGAAAGAGACATAAAGACAACCACAAACACATGTATGAACACACACACACACATGGGTACAAACACTTGCACACACATGCCAACACATATGCACATATATCCACACAAACATGCATATACTCACATACACACACACACATTTGTAAACAAATAGATACACATACAAACACACATGCATATGCATTCATGCACACACTTACACACACCCATAGACACATACATACCAAAACATGTACAAACATGCACAAATGGACACACACATTTAGGCACATGCACATGCCTATGCACACACTTAGACATGCATGCACGCACACATACAGACATGCTCAGACACATGCACACATACTCACACATGCATACACTCACATTCACAACCACATGCATGCATACACACACACAAGCACACAAACACAAGCATTGATGCCTACACAGACAAACACATGCACACACCCAAACTAGCACACAAAGAGACATGCACAAATGCACATACACTCTTGTAGACACAATCTCTCACATGCACATGTAGACATAAACATAAACACACACAGATGCATATGCACACATACATGCACAAACACTCACATGCACACACACACACATTCATGCATATACACATGCGCATTCACAATCACACACACTTGCATGCATATACAAATGTGTGTGCACTAGCCTACACACATTAGTGCTTGCATACACACTCATGCACCCATGCACAAGCACACGTGCATGCACTCTCATGGTCGCACACATGCAAAGATCTGAACACACACTTGCAAACACATAGTCATGCACACACTCACACATAATCACCCAAATTCACATGCACACAAACATGCATGGATACATGTATAATCACATCCATGTACATGCACACAAACTCACACATGCTCCCTCACACTTGTGCTTATGTGTGCACACACATGTTCATACTCACACATAGGCACATACACAAAAACTCACACATACCCACATGATTGAATACACACACACACACATATGCATGCACGAGCACACATACACACACACATGCACTCAAAGAAAAAAGACATGCACACACAAATGCATGTACATGCACACACACAATGCATATAGACACAAACACATTAACATACAAGCACATTTGCTCATGCACATAGACACACACATACACACATGCATATACATGTGCATGTGAACAGTGACACACACACACAGACCTACACTCACACACATACATGCACACATGCACATCAGTACACACACACAGTAACACACATGCACATGTAAGCACATATAAAAACACATGCACACAAATGCATGCATGCACACGTATACATATGAACATATACATGGATGCTCATGCACATTTACAAACATAGAATCACACATGCATGCATGCACACACATACACACATGTGCATAGCACACATAAATAAGCAGAAAAATATGTGCACACACAAATAGATAGACAGATCACATACGCACACACACACCCACGTACACAAACCACTACACACTTACACACACATACACACACATGTACACATGTGCATGAATGCATGTGCACATGGACACATTCATGCACTGAAGTACACACACACAAGTACAAAAACTCACATGCACAGGCACACAAAACCACCCACACATGCACCCATGCAAACATACATTGACACACACATAAATTCACTCTCACTGGCACACAAACATACACATAAACACAAGATATGCAAACCACAAGTACAAATAGACAGGTATGCATACATATGCATAAGCACATGCTAACACATGCACACTAAAAAATACTCTCACGAACCCACAAGCACAAATATGCATGGATAAACACACACACACAGGCGCACAAACACAAAACAAACAAGCAAATGCACTGGCAAGCTCACACATTCACACACACACACACACATATGCATGCACACATGTGTGCACATTTACACACGTTGCACACAAGTGAAAAAAAGTATGCACACTTGTACACACATGCATACAAATATGCACACAAACACATACACACATACCCACACAAATAGACATGTACACATGTAGAAACAAATGCACACACTCACATGTAAACATCCATGCATACATACATACACACATAAACAGACACACACACACACACACATGTAAACATGCACAAAACATGCACATACATACATGCACACATGCACATGTGCACACACTCACATGCGCACACACGAACATGTGCACATAGGCACATCCATAGACTCTCACTCCCACACACACATACATTAACACTTGCTTGCACAAATGACAAAATGTTGACACGCATGCACCCAACATCACACATACACGTACAAGACTGCACATGCACACTTGTACACACACAAACACACACGTACAAACATACATACAGGCAAACATTTGCACACATAGGCATAAATAGACAAACATGCATGCACATGTACAAAAGTGCCTGCACACACACACACATGCACAACCATATCAACACAAACACACATACAATCAAAGGCTCATAAGCACACACACATACACACATGCATACTCAAACATGCAAGCACACATAAATGCAAGCTAATGCATATACAAAGACTCACGCACACTTACACATGCACATGCATACACACACAAGAGCACACATATGAAAGTGCACACATAGATGCTGACAAAAAGACATATGCACACACACATGCACTCACATGCACACATGCATGCTAATGCAAGCACACATAAATACACAAACACACACACATGCATGCAAATAGACAAATATGAATAAATAAACACATACACACTTACTCATACACACACACACACCTATGCAAATGCACACACACACACACATATGAGAATACACACACACATGTACAAACATACATACATGTAGATATATGAACACATATGTACAAACACACATGCACACACACGCACAAGGGCTTGCACACACATACACATACACAACCAAAGAAACACAAACACACATACAATCAAAGGCTCATAAGCACACACACACATACACAAGTGCATGCTCAAAAACACAAGCACACATAAATGCACACTCATGTATGCACATAAACTCACACACATACACATGCACATGAATACACATACAAGAGCACACATATGCACACATATGAAAGTGCACACACAGATGCCCACAAACAGTCAGATGCACACACATATGCATTCCCATACACTCCTCTATGCCAATGCATGTACACATAAATACACAAACACACACACACACATGCAAATAACGCAAATATAAACACACACACACACGTACATATAAGCGCACATTCACACATGGACACACCCATGCAAATGCACGCACAAACCTGTACACACACACATATTCACATACATACTCGGATGCACACACACATGTATACACACTCACATGCACATGCACATGCACACGCACATGAACACACACATTTGTAGATGCATACATATACATGTAGTCAAACATGTGCACACACCCATGCACAAATATTCTCCATGCACACAGACACCCACATCAATATGCATACACACATACACACATGCACATGCACACACACTCACATGCATGTGTGCACTAACATGCACAGACACACGTATGTACACATGTAATCACAAACACTTATAGACATACATTAACACACACAAAGACATTCACATTGATGCTCATACATATACATAAACACATACACACAGACACACATGTTGACAAGCTCACAAGAACATGTACATGCACTGACATTGTTGAACATGCCCATACGCACATGCACATACACATGCACAAACACATGCACATGCACACATGTATGCACACATACATGCACACAAACACACAAACACATGTACATGCACACACATGCATACACATGGACATATACGCACATACATGCACACACATGCATATACATATGCATGCCTAAGAACATGCACAAACATATGCATGCACACATAAACACGAACACCCACATGCATAGGCACACACACACATATGTACCCATACACTAAAGTACAGACATGATTGCACATACACACACATAAACACAAGAAAGCTTGCAACCATATATGCATATGTGCACATGCATAGACACATAAATGAACAACCAAGCACACACATGAACACATGTGCTCACCAGATCAAGCATGCACACACATGTGCAAAAGAACAAAAACACATGAACACACACACATAGAATCAGACACATGCACTCACACACATGTACACAAGCATACTTGCACACATGCACACACACACATGGACTAACCAAACACAAACTTAGGTGCACAAGCACACATGCATGCACACACATGCTCATGCACACATACACACATCCGGACAAACACTAACACAAATGCATGCACATACAAACGTAGACATGTACCCATGTAGACATGTACGCATATAGACATGCATGCACTTACACACATATGTATACACATGTACCCACACACACAAATGCTGATAAACACACACACACATGCACACACACACACACATACATAATCAAATGCAAGCCAATACATATAGACCCACACATGTTCTCGCATGTCACGCATGCATTCACAACATATAAAAAAGTACACACATGCATCGACACACAAACATCCATGCACAAATACATGCACACACATAACCACAACCATACATACGTACATACACACACACACGCATATATATATATATATATATATATGAACAAGCATACACTCTCTCTCACACATGCATAAACACATATAGACACACATGCACACATGAAAACACGTGCACAGTCAAATTAACATGCTCCTACACATTCGCATGCATGCATATTCACATGCAAATAGATACAAACAGATGCATAAGCATACAAACACATACACACACAGAAGCAAGTAGACACAGACATGAATACGCATACACATTCATAGATAGACACGAACACACACACGTGCATATGAACACACATTCACAAACATGCACATGCACACACATATGCACATGCACACAATCACAAATGCACATGCACATGCACACCAACACACATGTGCATAAGAATACACATATCCACACACACATACACATACACATGCACACTCAAACATGTATGCATGCCCATACATGCATGCACACTTACACATGGCTGCATAACAATATGAACACTTATATGCACACATACACAAAAAGACAGATACACACATGCATGTGTGTACGAACACACACATACACACAAAAATGCAAGAGTTCATTTACATACACACATGTGTATGTACGGACACACAAACACACATGCTCACATAGACACACTTATGCTTGTATACATGCCTACACACATGTAAACACGCACACACATTCACATAGGCTCTAATTCACACACACACTTACAAGAACATCTAGACAAACACATGCACAAAGCACACACATGCACATTCATATAGGTACACATTCACATGCACTCACAAGCACACTTATTTATGCACACACGCACAAATGTTCACACATAGACACACACATGCATACAAACATGTAAACATGTATGTACATAGAAATGCTTGCACACACGCATACCTGAGTGCACCAGCATAAACACGTACACATCTGAATGCATGCATGCATCCACACACATCCACACAGACACATACACATGCATGTAGGCACACGGAAGGACACACACACACACACAAATATAGGCACACATGCATGCATGCACACACACATGCATAATCAAACAAAGTAAAGAAGCATATGCACAGACATAAATGAACACTCACACATACATATGGGCCCATGCATCACACGCACATGCACATTCACATACATACATGCATGCACTCACTCACAAATGCCCACACACACTTACACACACAAACACCTACACACACACATGTAGCTATATGCATTCAAATGTGTGCATGTGCATATGTAGAAAACACACAAACTTACACTGAAACACTGACACACACAAGCACACATATATACATACACATCCAAATGGATACATACACACAAACACACATGAACACTGTAACACAAATCCACATGCACACGTTTTCACTCAAATGCATACAACATATGCACCAACACACACACACACATGGGCACGTAAACATGCACCATGCACAAACACACACACAAAGAGACATGCAAATGTGTGCAACCAAACATACACACATATGTGCCCACTGACATACACAAAGACATGCACATACACCACGCAATACTTACATAAACCTATATAGTTGAACAAACACACATGTATGCACCACACAAACATATACTTATATATGCACACACACATACACCTGTACCTCCCTTCGCGCACACACATGCACACACACACAAACACTTGAATACATAACCATACACACACCAACACACATACACATGTGTGGACATGGGCACATAAGTAGAAACACGCACCCATATGCCCACATGCACATGCATATCCACAAATATACACTTGCGCACACGCACACACACATAACCACATAAATGCATACACATGCACTTACATGAACAAACACACCTACAAACACACAAATGCACAGACATAAACATGCATACATATGCACACACATGAATGAATGCACAGAAACGTGAACACAACCACACAGACGAAGGCACACAACTACACACAAAAATACATGCACATGCGCATCCCCTTACACACACATAAGCACATGCATATGCACAAACAAACACATGCATACACACACACACACATGTGTGTATGTACTCACACATATATGTACACACATACATGCAAACACACAAATGCATACACAAGCTTGCACATGCATGTAAACACACACCCTGATGCACGTGCACACTCCCACACACACACACACACACATAAAAACATGAATGCACATGCATATGTAAACACACATGTGCACCCATGCACACACATGCACATGCGAACACACATGCAAAAGCACACACACACATGCATATCCACAAGTAAATACAAGCCTATGGACATGCAAGCGAACACACATCCTCACATGCACATGAAAATGTACCCATGCATGCACACACATATGCAAACACACATACACATACACAAATAAACACACACATGCATGCATGCACAAATGCAAGCACACACACACATAGACGTATGCACACCAACATGCACACATGCACAAATGCAGACTCATACACACACACATGCACATACATGCATGCAAACACGCAAACAATTGTACAAACACGAACACATACACAAATACACACAAGCACACACAAGCACACACCCACATACATAGATACATACACATATGCATAAGCACATATGTACCTACACATGCACAAGCACACAAATGCACACACACACACTCACACACAAGTAGATGTAAACACACATATAAACACACCAACATATACTCACACATACACAAACAAACACACATGCATTCTTTGCACACAGGAATTATCCAACAAACAAAAAAACACATACACATATAGATATACACATGCACATATGCACAAATACAAACATATTCACAATACAAAGATGCACTCACACATGCACAAAAATACATATGTGCATAAATGCACACATGAACACATATAAAAACACATGCACACACATGCACATATAATATCATGCACACACACATATATAGGCACAAACACACAACGACATTGACACATACACAGATAGACAACCACATAGACATGTGCACACACCCAAACTCATAGCCATGCATACACACAACCATTCAAACACATGGGCATACATTCATGCACACTTGCACAAAGACACATACACACAGGCATGCACAAACATGAAAACACACAAATGCATAGATGCATTCACACACCCATGCACAGACATGCACACACACACATACATGACACTCTTATAAATCTATGCACACACACCCACACAAACACCCACACACACCCATACACACAAATGCACACACATGCACACATAGATTCACACACAAAGACACACACATGCACTCACACATAGACATGTGTGCACACTTGCAAGCTCACGCACTCAACTAGACATGAAAACACACATGCATGCACACATAAATACATACATGCACAAACATATGCACATATGAGTGTGCATGTATACACACACACATGCATTCATACACACTTGCATACACACACACATAGTCAATCATGCAAGCATGTAAAGATCAACAAATATATGCATTTACACATAAACACATGCATAAACACAACACACATGCACCTACACATGTACTCACATGCACACATGCACACACACACACATAGAGACACTCACACTTGCATACACACACACACATATGCACACATGAATGTACACACATGCATGCAACCACAAACACGCAAATACACACACTTACACATATATGGACACACTCACAAAAACATACGAACAATTAAATATATGCACACACACCCATAGGCATGCACAAACACACACAAGAACTCCTACACATGCTTGCATAGACAAACATAGACACACACATGCATCCACTCACATATAGTGTGCAAGTGTAAATTCATAGACATGTATAGACACACACAGACATGCACACACAAACTCACACACCTAAATACACACACACACACTATACAAACACATGCATAGACAAACACACATGTAAGCACATGCACACACATAAACTCACACACGAACATGCACATAGACATACACACATGTACACACACATACAAATGTATGCATACACACACATGTACACATCATGTATACATAGCCACACACACATGTACATAAATACACATACACATACACATAAGCACAGATAGGTACACACACAAATACACATACAAACACACATATCATGCTCGAATAAACACATGTGAGCATGCACACACATAGACTACCCACACCCACACACATACACATGCTCTCAAAGCACACACAAATATGCATACACATTCACTCATACACCCACATGCTCTCACACATAGACACACATGCATGCACAAAGACACACACATGCATTCACACGACATTCTCACAAGCACTCATGCACACAAACAAACACACATAAAAACACACCAAATACAAAAAAACAAAAAAAAACAAACAATATTATACACACACACACACACAAACATCCACAAATAAAAACACCCACACACACACTCTCATCCACAAACACACACATATAAAAGAACTCATACATGCACACATGCATGCACCAACACACACATAAGCACTCATACGCATGAGCATGAACTAAAACACACAAATAAAAATGCCAATACACACACACAACCACACACATACACACACGTTCACACAAACACACACACACTCATATGCCCACACACATATGCACACACAAAAACACAAGCACACACATAAACACATGCTTGCACACACACATGCACACATACACATAATCTCACTCAAACACATCCACACATACACACACATGTGCTCACGTGCACAAGCACCTAAGCACACATGAGCATGCATTCATGCACACGTCCATACATGCACACATATACACATGTAGACATACATCCACAAGCACACATACACACTTGTGCACATTCACATGCACACACATGCACACATAATACACACACACACACACCAACACTCCCATACACCCATACATGAGTGAATATGCACGAAAACATACACACATACATGCACACACAACAAGCATGCACACACACATAAGACATACTCATGCATGCTCCCATACACTCATACACACCATAATACATGCACAGACATGTACACACACACACACACAAGTACACCCACACATGTAAAACGACACATGCAGGCACACAATCATGCAAGCACACACTTGTCTACACTCATGCATGCTTGCACGCCCAAAAGCACACACACATAAATAGAGACACCTAAGCAAACATACAAATAGATGCTTACATTTATAATGACACATATATGCTTGCACACATAAGCACACACATGTAATCACATGCACAAATGTGAACTCATATGCAAACACATTGGCACACACCATGCACACAAAAGCATACATGAAAAAAGACACATATAGGAACAAATATACATACACACACACACAGACATATGCACATACACATGACCATGCCTCGACACACACACACTCTTATACACAAACATGAATGTATACACTCATGCATGTACACATAGACCAAACTTACATATACACACACATGCATAAACACACACAAGTAAACATGCACACATAAAGATGAACACACTTACGTATGTACATGCATGCAGAAGCACACATACACACTTGCATAGTCACACTCACAGGAACACGCAAACACATAAGCTAATAGACATGCACACACACATAGACACACACACACACATAAACTCATAGACATGCACACACACAAACATGCACACTCATGCACATGCATATGCATGCACAAGCCTATACAAACACACAAGCATTCACATATATGTGTACATTAACACACATGCTCTTCCACACACCCATATATATGCACACATTTGTACACTGACACACATGCACACAAACACACACATAGAAATACAGGTAAGCACATGCATGCATGCATGCATGCACATGCACATATGAACAAATACACAAACATGATTGCATATATACATGCACACGCAACATACACACACATGCACACAAACACATATAAAAGCATGTGCACACACACACATATGCATGCACCGACACTTGTAAATGCTCAAAATCGCAAACACACACACAAAGAAACATGTAGACATGCACTCAAATCCACACAGACTTGTGCTTAGACACAAGCAAACACACATGCATGAATGTAAACACATGAATGTGAACATGAATACATAAATACATGCATACAAGCACATATATGCAATAACACACATATAAAGACACACATACACAGCATACAAAAGCTTACATGTAGATGGCTATGCACACACACCCACAGCAATACATGCACATACACATGCACACAGAGGCATGCACAATTGCATAAGCACATATGCATGCATACACCCATGCAAACAATGCTCTCCCACACATGCGTGCAGACACACATTCACAAGTGCATGCATACACTCCCACACACATGTACACATGCCCAAATGCATGCACACACATGCATAAACACATGTACACACACACACATGTAAAACATACACACACCCACAAACACACATGCATGTACTTACACACACAAAAACACATGCACACACTCACACACACACACATACACACATGCACAAACATACACACACAAACAAACCCATACACATGCACATACCTGCACAAGCCCAAAAACATGTCCATACACAAGTTCACACATGCATATACACACAAATTCACATTGACACATGCATGCATGCACATACACACATACTCTCATGTGTACACAAACACATACACATAGACACACATGCATAAGCACACATGTACACACATACTCACACACATATATGCATTCATATGCACACAAACTCTCATGCACACTCATATACACATACACACATACACGTGCATATATACAAGCATGTGCACACACACACATACACACTTACAGAAAACACGTGCATGCATTTGCACCCACATGCACACATGAAGACAAATATGTGCAAACACCTATAAGAATGCATAGAGACACATGTACATGCACTCCTAGACACATAAGTAGATGTGCACATATAAACATGAACACACACATACACACATATACACATACACACACACACACACACTCACACACACACACACACACACATACATGTACAATCACAAGCTTGCATGTGCACACATACACACACAAAAGAACACACACATATTCACACACTTGTACCCATGTACACACACACATACACTTGCACATGGATGCATTCATGCACAAAAATGTGCTCACACAAGCAATCACAAATAGGAACACACTCTTAAACACATGAACACCCACACACACACATGTGTGTGTGCACATAGGCAATCATAGAAATGCACACGCACATGGGTGCACACATAAGGGCATGCATAGGCACATGCACAGACACACACACCTACACACTACCCAACATGCACATGCTTGCACATACACACACATGCAAACCCACACACACACACACATTCATAAGCTCACATAATTGCATATGTTTATAGACACCTGCACACAGACGAGCTTAAGAATGCTCATAGCCACACAAACATGTATAAACTGTTATACCCAGTAAAAATTTTTATGTTAATCTTTAGTGAATTAATTTTTGGCTTGGATGATTTCAGATCGATAGTAGGATGAGCCAGGAGCTCAATTGGAGGCTATTGGAATTTCTGAAATTTCTAGGGATTTTTCGGAGCACCGAGGTGAATTTTAAGAAATTTTCCCTGTTTAATTAGATTTATTGGATTTTTAGAAATTCGAAAATCCATTTAAATTAAACCGGAAATTGGTTTTTACCGCGCGTGAACCGGACCGGAACGGTTCGGCGGAGGCGGTTCGCCGAGTGAGTTTGCGCGTGCATTCTGATAAGCGGATCGGACGGTCGTGATCGACGGTTGGGATTGAACCGGCTGATCGGGTGCTTACCGTGTCAATAGCGTGTCGAGAGCGCGTACCGGGTGCTTACCGTGTCGAAAGCGTGTCAACGGTGCGTAACGGGTTTTCACCGTGTCGGCCAGGAATATAAAACCCTCGCGAACGATTAGGGTTTCGTTCGACCGACCGATAGAGAGGAATTTTCCGGCGTACGGCGCGTGATTCCGGCGGCCTGGCAAGGGGCTTTTTGTACCTGGAGGTTCGCATGATCGAGGAGAATCGATTGGTATCGGTTTCGTTCGGCGAGGAGCAGCGGTTGGTCGCGTGCGAGCTTCACCATCGCCACCGTCGCCGGAGAAGAAAGGTAGGAAATTTCGGCTTAAATTAGTTAATTTGCAAGTTAAAAATATGGATTATTTTGCAATTACTACCTGAGCATGCGAAATGTGGGTTTTTTTGGAATTGATTAATGCAATTATTGATTTTAGCATGTTTAGGGTTTTCGAAAAAAAAAATTATACCGTCGATTCGGAAATTTTACCAAGCATATGTTGAGTTGAATTTTTGTGCTTAATCATGTTAAGGTGGTTTGCAAATGCTGGAATCATTTAATTTCATAAATTGTCAATTAGGGATCGGATGAAACTCCTTCGACGGATATTTTGATTGAATCTTAGGAATTAGTGACATCATTGGAATGTTAGGATAGTACGAACATGTTCTCCTTGTTCGCAGTTGCCGGAAATCGAATATTGGTCGGCGATTGCGGCGGCTAGGGTTTCGCGGACGACGGGCGAAGGAAGGAGACGAATTAAGGGTTAATTAGGGATTAGTTGATTTATTAAGAGAATAATTATATTAATTATCAAGATTATGTATTAAGCGTCGGCCGAATTCGGATTGATAACTTCGACCGACGGGGGTTTGGTTCAGCGCGAAGGCCCGAACCGGTGGCGAGATCCGGTTCAGGGGATTCGGCGCGGTTCAGTGAGAAGCGGTTCACGGCTCCGCGCGAAGGCCGAACCGGCGGCGAGAACCGGGTTCACGGAAGTACGGCGCGGTAAATGCAATAACGAAATTTTTAAATTCGGTAATTATTCCGAATTTCGGAAAATGGATAAAATTGCAAAATTTGATATTTCGAATTTAGGAAAAATTCGATAATTGAGTTTTAGGGATTATTATATTTTTGAAAATTCAAGAAAAATCCGAAAATTTGGAAATGAGAAATTTCGAAAATTCTGGAGATCCGTGGGTAAAGAAAAAAAAAATCGCCTGAAGTGGGGAAAAATGTTATCAGTGATGACAGTACAGCTGGAAACAGTCAGACAGAGGTATGGTACATGGATGCTACCAGAACAGTCAGAAATTGACAGTTGTATTGCTTGGATGGCAAAGGCATGGATTGAGTCAGTTACTCAGTGTTGGCATATTTTATGGATTGGCATACTGGACCGGACTACTATAGACCCTATATGATGTTTTAGGGTAGTTGTGGTAGGTAACTATGCGGTTCAGACTTAGCTTCCACAGTATACATGTGGACTGGTATGCGCCTTGTTGTACCTGGACACATGTTGCCAGATCTTGGAGTTAGAAATTGGCAATGACTGTAGGGTCGTGAGCTCCTATGGAAGTTGTTGGTAGAGGACTCTTTGGGAGGGTGGCTGAGTCGATCTCTCCTGGTCCATGTGTGTAGGCCTGCGCGCCTGAGGGTGGCAGGGGTGTCTCGCAGTGGCTAGCCAAGTGTGTAGGCCTACGCGCCTTAGGGTGGCAGGGGTGTCTCACGTTGGCTAGAGATTTTGTGACTAGATCGTCTATAGTCTCCAGGAGATTGATTGACGAGAGACGCTGCGGTGTCGGGTGCTTAGGCGCCATGCGTGTTTCGAGATGGGCGTTCCCACTGGCACGCTACCTGGAAGCCCAGAGGAGAGCTACTCTGGTGTGACTAGGGGTGACTGTGGTTGGTCGGAGTCTGGGACTGAGAGTGCCTAACCACCATACATTGTTATGCTGTATTCCTATATTGTTGCTATTATCCTTCTCTTGCATGTGAGTTTTACTAGCTGTCTTTCCTACTGGGCGTAGCTCATTCCTTTTTATCTATATTTTTCCAGTGGCTCGGCAGACTTGACGCCACCCAGCTTTAGGTGGGATCGTGATCAGTAGGCTAGTGGAGGAGATCTGATCTGTGATTATCCGAGACATTCTGGTTAGTTGATTGTTGCTGTTGGATGTATTCAGTGAGACTGTTATTTTTATGTCTTGTATTATGTGAGGGTGATTCTGACTTATGTATCTAGTTGGATGATATTGTATTTGTTGGACTTGGATCTTATTCTTGTGATGTGATGTAGTTTCCATTCACTGTTTTACCTTATTGTCTTGGTGGTATAGTGTGTGGAGTGCCATATTTTATCTGAGGATGTTATGTATTTTATTTTTGATGGTGAGGTCATTACATAACTATGGAACTTAACCGTGGGGGTTCAGACTTCTATTAGACCGGTTCTCCTATCGGTATGGGTTAGGAGTATTGGGTCTAGCAGGAGTAACATTGCGCGAGTCCATCTGTTAATTCAGGAGTCATGAACCTGATTTGACGGTGTACCCGGGAGATGGGATCCACATTGTTAGGGAAAGTAGGTGTGTAATGATGTGTTATATCCTATGTTTTCGTAGGCTACTCAGGTTGGTATGGGGCGATCTGAGCTGTCTATATAAAAAAAAAAAAAAAAAAAAATGTATGCCAAAAATCAGCCTAGGAAAAATGGGGTGTAACATAAACACACTCACACACCTACAAACCCTGACACATACACACATGCATGTTAACCTAGACACACACACACGAGGAGATACATACATGCATGCACTCACATGCACCCATATGTGTCTACATGGGCACACACATGTGCACACAAGCACTCATGCACACAAAAACACAGACATGAACACACACACACATGTGCTTGCACCCACACGAACACACATGCTTGCATAGAACACACACACAAATCCACATGTACACAAAGCACATGTGCACACACACATACATGTAGACACATGCACACATACAGAAACACGTACACGCATGCACATACATCCCTGTCTTGTATTGGAGGGAGAGTCTGCTACCTGGTGGAGAGGCCAGCGGCGCGCTATGTTTGGGGAGGCCCAGAACAGCGAGATAGCATGGGAAGACTTTGTTGAGGCATTCAGGGAGTGCTACATTCCGGCTTCTGCCATGTCTCAGTTCAGGAGGGAACTTATACACCTCAGGCAGGGCCAGATGTCAGTGAACGATTACTTAGCGAGGTTCACTTATCTGGCGAGGTAAGCCGCAGAGCTGGTGCCTTCTGAGGAGCACAGATGTGAGATGTTCCTGGAGGGACTTCGTCATATGCTGCAGCGCCAGCTAGTTCTGAGTCGGTTTGCCAGGTTTCGTGACTTGGTGGAGGCTGCGAGATCCGTTGAGCTTATTGACACCCGGATGGAGGCCCAGAGAGAGACTCACAACAAGAGGAAGGAATTCAGAAATGTCCAACAAAACAAAAAGGACAAGAGACACAGAGATCACCGTGGTACTCAGGAGGGCGTGGTCCAGCCACGACCTATCTCTGAGAGACCAGTACAGCAGACAGGTACCCGGACTGGGGGGATTATCTGCTACCATTGTCGACAGCCCTGACACAAGAAGTGCGACTGCCCAGAGTTGAAGAAACAGAGGATCACAGGACCGGTTGGTTCATCTGGGGGACAGCCCAGAGTGTTTGCACTGACTCGGCAGCAGGCTTCAGAGTCACCAGAGGTGATCACAGGTATGCTTTATTTTGGCAACGTGCAGTGCATGACTTTGTTTGATACTGGTGCATCTCATTCCTTTGTTGCTGAGAGGATCTGGAATCAGATATCAGGATCCAAGGGTTACTTGAAGGAACCCTTACTGGTTAGGCTTCCTAATGGGAAGGAGATTCCCACTGTTCAGAGGATTGACGGATCTATTCTGATTAGTGGACACGAGTTCGTGACAGAGTTGATATGTGTGCCACTAGCAGAGTTCGACATCATTTTGGGAATGGATTGGTTGTGCTACCATGCAGTGGTGCTGGATTTTGGGAGAAGAAGGTCAGGATGAGAGTGCCTGGTTCGGGGGAAGTGATATACTTTGGTCTGAACAGGCAGATCCTTCTGATCTCAGTTCTTCAGGCAGAAAGGTTAGTAAGTAAGGGTTGTACTGGTTGGTTGGCCTATGTGACCGATAGCCAAGCCACCACTACCCCTATGTCAGATATTCCAGTGGTGAGAGACTTCCCTATGGTTTTTCCAGAGGAGCTGCCTGGACTTCCACCAGCTAGGGAAGTGGAGTTTTCGATTGATTTGGAGGTAGGAGTAGCTCCTATTGCTAGAGCTCCTTACAGGATGGCTCCAGCCGAGCTAGCAGAGTTGAAGACTCAGTTACAGGACTTATTAGACAAGGGACTCATACGCCCCAGTTGTTCACCTTGGGGTGCCCCTGTCTTATTCGTCAAGAAGAAAGATGGTAGTATGAGGCTGTGTGTAGATTATAGGGAATTGAATAAGGTTACTATTCGTAACCGATACCCTTTACCACACATCGATGATTTGTTGGATCAGCTTCAGGGAGCAACTGTGTTCTCCAAGATTGATTTATGCTCGGGTCATCACCAGATCCGGATTAGAGGTTCTGATGTACCCAAAACAGCGTTCCGTACTAGGTATGGGCATTACGAGTTCACAGTGTTACCTTTTGGATTGACTAATGCACCAGCAGTATTTATGAACCTGATGCATCGAGTGTTTCATGCCTTTCTGGATCGGTTTGTGATCATCTTTATAGATGATATATTGATTTATTCCAGAGATAGGGAAACTCATGCAGATCAGTTGAGGACTGTGCTTACAGTGTTGCGGGAGAATGAGCTGTATGCAAAATTCTCCAAGTGTTCCTTTTGGCTGGACTCAGTAGCATTCTTGGGACACATTGTCAGTGCAGAGGGCGTGGCTGTTGATCCTAGCAAGATACGAGCTATTATTGATTGGAAACGGCCATCTTCTGTCACTGAGATCCGGAGTTTCCTTGGTTTGGCTGGATACTATAGGAAATTTGTTCCTCACTTTTCTAGACTGGCCGCTCCACTAACACAGTTGACCCGGAAGGGAAAATCTTTTGAGTGGTCAGAGAGTTGTGAGAACAGTTTCCTAGAGCTGAAGCAGAGGCTTAGCACCGCTCCAGTATTGATGTTACCTACACAGGAGAAGCCGTATCAGATGTACACTGATGCTTCACATATAGGCTTGGGAGCCGTACTGATGCAGGATAGTAGAGTTATAGCATATGCTTCGAGGCAACTGAAGGATCATGAGAAGAATTATCCCACTCATGATTTGGAGTTAGCTGCTGTCATTTTTGCCTTGAAGATATGGAGACATTATTTGTACGGAGTTCCTGTAGATTGCTTCTCCGACCACAAGAGTCTTAAGTATCTGTTCACTCAGAAGGAACTGAACTTGAGGCAGAGGAGGTGGTTGGAACTGATAAAAGATTACGAGCTGACAATAAACTACTGCGAGGGGAAGGCTAATCCAGTGGCTGATGCCTTGAGCAGACACGCAGTTGTGCATACTGTGATAGCTTGCGACTCTATAGCAGACTTGGATTGGGATGTTGAGAGATGTCAGGAACAGTTGTCTGTTCAGAGACTGGCTCACAGACTCAGTTCGTTGACTATTCGGGCTGACTGGTTATCTGAGATGCGTGACCTTCAGCTTTGTGATGAAGAGCTAAAGGAGAAGTTTGAGTTGGCATCGCAGGGATTGGGAGGAGACTTTGCTCTCAGAGACGACATTTTGACTTTCACGGGTTGCTGGTGTGTGCCATCACATCAGGAATTCAGGGAGAGGATCCTTCGGGAAGCCTTCTAAGCTTCGACCTCGTTACATTGGACCCTATCCTATTCTAGAGAGGGTTGGTGAAGTGGCTTACAGGTTGGCACTTCCTGAACATCTGATTGGGATTCACAATGTGTTTCATGTTTCGAATCTCAAGAGATATGTGCCAGATCCTTCTCATTGTATCAGCGATGATCTTCCTGGTTTGCAAGTGATACCAGATTCTTCTTATATGGAACTACCAGTTCGCATCCTCGAGGAGAGCAGCAGACAGCTGAGGAACAGGTCGTTTCCTATGGTCAAGGTTCTGTGGAATAGACATGACGAAAGGGAGGCAACCTGGGAGCTAGAGCAGGATGTTGCGGAGAAGTGGCCGGAACTTCTTGCTGAATTTCGAGGGCGAAATTCCTGATAAGGTGGGGAGATTGTTATACCCAGTAAAAATTTTTATGTTAATCTTTAGTAAATTAATTTTTGGCTTGGATGATTTCAGATCGACAGTAGGATGAGCCAGGAGCTCAATTGGAGGCTATTGGAATTTCTGAAATTTCTAGGGATTTTTCGGAGCACTGAGGTGAATTTTAAGAAATTTTCCCTGTTTAATTAGATTTATTGGATTTTTAGAAATTCGAAAATCCATTTAAATTAAACCGGAAATTGGTTTTTACCGCGCGTGAACCGGACCAGAACGGTTCGGTGGAGGCGGAGGCGGTTCGCCGAGTGAGTTTGCGCGTGCGTTCTGATAAGCGGATCGGACGGTCGTAATCGACGGTTGGGATTGAACCGGCTGATCGGGTGCTTACCGTGTCGATAGCGTGTCGACAGCGCGTACCGGGTGCTTACCGTGTCGAAAGCGTGTCAACGGTGCGTAACGGGTTTTCACCGTGTCGGCCAGGAATATAAAACCCTCGCAAACGATTAGGGTTTCGTTCGACCGACCGATAGAGAGGAATTTTCCGGCGTACGGCGCGTGATTCCGGCGGCCTGGCAAGGGGCTTTTTGTACCTGGAGGTTCGCATGATCGAGGAGAATCGATTGGTACCGGTTTCGTTCGGCGAGGAGCAGCGGTTGGTTGCGTGCGAGCTTCACCGTCGCCACCGTCGCCGGAGAAGAAAGGTAGGAAATTTCGGCTTAAATTAGTTAATTTGCAAGTTAAAAATATGGATTATTTTGCAATTACTACCTGAGCATGCGAAATGTGGGTTTTTTTGGAATTGATTAATGCAATTATTTATTTTAGCTTGTTTAGGGTTTTCGAAAAAAAAAATTATACCGTCGATTCGGAAATTTTACCAAGCATATGTTGAGTTGAATTTTTGTGCTTAATCATGTTAAGGTGGTTTGCAAATGCTGGAATCATTTAATTTCATAAATTGTCAATTAGGGATCGGATGAAACTCCTTCGACGGATATTTTGATTGAATCTTAGGAATTAGTGACATCATTGGAATGTTAGGATAGTACGAACATGTTCTCCTTGTTCGCAGTTGCCGGAAATCGAATATTGGTCGGCGATTGCGGCGGCTAGGGTTTCGCGGACGACGGGCGAAGGAAGGAGACGAATTAAGGGTTAATTAGGGATTAGTTGATTTATTAAGAGAATAATTATATTAATTATCAAGATTATGTATTAAGCGTCGGCCGAATTCGGATTGATAACTTCGACCGGCGGGGGTTTGGTTCAGCGCGAAGGCCCGAACCGGTGGCGAGATCCGGTTCAGGGGATTCGGCGCGGTTCAGTGAGAAGCGGTTCACGGCTCCGCGCGAAGGCCGAACCGGCGGCGAGAACCGGGTTCACGGAAGTACGGCGCGGTAAATGCAATAACGAAATTTTTAAATTCGGTAATTATTCCGAATTTCGGAAAATGGATAAAATTGCAAAATTTGATATTTCGAATTTAGGAAAAATTCGATAATTGAGTTTTAGGGATTATTATATTTTAGAAAATTCAAGAAAAATCCGAAAATTTGGAAATGAGAAATTTCGAAAATTCTGGAGATCCGTGGGTAAAGAAAAAAAAAATCGCCTGAAGTGGGGAAAAATGTTATCAGTGATGACAGTACAGCTGGAAACAGTCAGACAGAGGTATGGTACATGGATGCTACCAGAACAGTCAGAAATTGACAGTTGTATTGCTTGGATGGCAAAGGCATGGATTGAGTCAGTTACTCAGTGTTGGCATATTTTATGGATTGGCATACTGGACCGGACTACTATAGACCCTATATGATGTTTTAGGGTAGTTGTGGTAGGTAACTATGCGGTTCAGACTTAGCTTCCACAGTATACATGTGGACTGGTATGCGCCTTGTTGTACCTGGACACATGTTGCCAGATCTTGGAGTTAGAAATTGGCAATGACTGTAGGGTCGTGAGCTCCTATGGAAGTTGTTGGTAGAGGACTCTTTGGGAGGGTGGCTGTGTCGATCTCTCCTGGTCCATGTGTGTAGGCCTGCGCGCCTGAGGGTGGCAGGGGTGTCTCGCAGTGGCTAGCCAAGTGTGTAGGCCTGCGCACCTTAGGGTGGCAGGGGTGTCTCACGTTGGCTAGAGATTTTGTGACTAGATCGTCTATAGTCTCCAGGAGATTGATTGACGAGAGACGCTGCGGTGTCGGGTGCTTAGGCGCCATGCGTGTTTCGAGATGGGCGTTCCCACTGGCACGCTACCTGGAAGCCCAGAGGAGAGCTACTCTGGTGTGACTAGGGGTGACTGTGGTTGGTCGGAGTCTGGGACTGAGAGTGCCTAACCACCATACATTGTTATGCTGTATTCCTATATTGTTGCTATTATCCTTCTCTTGCATGTGAGTTTTACTAGCTGTCTTTCCTACTGGGCGTAGCTCATTCCTTTTTATCTATATTTTTCCAGTGGCTCGGAAGACTTGACGCCACCCAGCTTTAGGTGGGATCGTGATCAGTAGGCTAGTGGAGGAGATCTGATCTGTGATTATCCGAGACATTCTGGTTAGTTGATTGTTGCTGTTGGATGTATTCAGTGAGACTGTTATTTTTATGTCTTGTATTATGTGAGGGTGATTCTGACTTATGTATCTAGTTGGATGATATTGTATTTGTTGGACTTGGATCTTATTCTTGTGATGTGATGTAGTTTCCATTCACTGTTTTACCTTATTGTCTTGGTGGTATAGTGTGTGGAGTGCCATATTTTATCTGAGGATGTTATGTATTTTATTTTTGATGGTGAGGTCATTACATGACTATGGAACTTAACCGTGGGGGTTCAGACTTCTATTAGACCGGTTCTCCTATCGGTATGGGTTAGGAGTATTGGGTCTAGCAGGAGTAACATTGCGCGAGTCCATCTGTTAATTCAGGAGTCATGAACCTGATTTGACGGTGTACCCGGGAGATGGGATCCACATTGTTAGGGAAAGTAGGTGTGTAATGATGTGTTATATCCTATGTTTTCGTAGGCTACTCAGGTTGGTATGGGGTGATCTTAGCTGTCTATATAAAAAAAAAAAAAAAAAAATGTATGCCAAAAATCAGCCTAGGAAAAATGGGGTGTAACATAAACACACTCACACACCTACAAACCCTGACACATACACACATGCATGTTAACCTAGACACACACACACGAGGAGATACATACATGCATGCACTCACATGCACCCATATGTGTCTACATGGGCACACACATGTGCACACAAGCACTCATGCACACAAAAACACAGACATGAACACACACACACATGTGCTTGCACCCACACGAACACACATGCTTGCATAGAACACACACACAAATCCACATGTACACAAAGCACATGTGCACACACACATACATGTAGACACATGCACACATACAGAAACACGTACACGCATGCACATACATCCCTGTCTTGTATTGGAGGGAGAGTCTGCTACCTGGTGGAGAGGCCAGCGGCGCGCTATGTTTGGGGAGGCCCAGAACAGCGAGATAGCATGGGAAGACTTTGTTGAGGCATTCAGGGAGTGCTACATTCCGGCTTCTGCCATGTCTCAGTTCAGGAGGGAACTTATACACCTCAGGCAGGGCCAGATGTCAGTGAACGATTACTTAGCGAGGTTCACTTATCTGGCGAGGTAAGCCGCAGAGCTGGTGCCTTCTGAGGAGCACAGATGTGAGATGTTCCTGGAGGGACTTCGTCATATGCTGCAGCGCCAGCTAGTTGTGAGTCGGTTTGCCAGGTTTCGTGACTTGGTGGAGGCTGCGAGATCCGTTGAGCTTATTGACACCCGGATGGAGGCCCAGAGAGAGACTCACAACAAGAGGAAGGAATTCAGAAATGTCCAACAAAACAAAAAGGACAAGAGACACAGAGATCACCGTGGTACTCAGGAGGGCGTGGTCCAGCCACGACCTATCTCTGAGAGACCAGTACAGCAGACAGGTACCCGGACTGGGGGGATTATCTGCTACCATTGTCGACAGCCCGGACACAAGAAGTGCGACTGCCCAGAGTTGAAGAAACAGAGGATCACAGGACCGGTTGTTTCATCTGGGGGACAGCCCAGAGTGTTTGCACTGACTCGGCAGCAGGCTTCAGAGTCACCAGAGGTGATCACAGGTATGCTTTATTTTGGCAACGTGCAGTGCATGACTTTGTTTGATACTGGTGCATCTCATTCCTTTGTTGCTGAGAGGATCTGGAATCAGATATCAGGATCCAAGGGTTACTTGAAGGAACCCTTACTGGTTAGGCTTCCTAATGGGAAGGAGATTCCCACTGTTCAGAGGATTGACGGATCTATTCTGATTAGTGGACACGAGTTCGTGACAGAGTTGATATGTGTGCCACTAGCAGAGTTCGACATCATTTTGGGAATGGATTGGTTGTGCTACCATGCAGTGGTGCTGGATTGTTGGGAGAAGAAGGTCAGGATGAGAGTGCCTGGTTCGGGGGAAGTGATATAGTTTGGTCTGAACAGGCAGATCCCTCTGATCTCAGTTCTTCAGGCAGAAAGGTTAGTAAGTAAGGGTTGTACTGGTTGGTTGGCCTATGTGACCGATAGCCAAGCCACCACTACCCCTATGTCAGATATTCCAGTGGTGAGAGACTTCCCTATGGTTTTTCCAGAGGAGCTGCCTGGACTTCCACCAGTTAGGGAAGTGGAGTTTTCGATTGATTTGGAGGTAGGAGTAGCTCCTATTGCTAGAGCTCCTTACAGGATGGCTCCAGCCGAGCTAGCAGAGTTGAAGACTCTGTTACAGGACTTATTAGACAAGGGACTCATACGCCCCAGTTGTTCACCTTGGGGTGCCCCTGTCTTATTCGTCAAGAAGAAAGATGGTAGTATGAGGCTGTGTGTAGATTATAGGGAATTGAATAAGGTTACTATTCGTAACCGATACCCTTTACCACACATCGATGATTTGTTGGATCAGCTTCAGGGAGCAACTGTGTTCTCCAAGATTGATTTACGCTCGGGTTATCACCAGATCCGGATTAGAGGTTCTGATGTACCCAAAACAGCGTTCCGTACTAGGTATGGGCATTACGAGTTCACAGTGTTACCTTTTGGATTGACTAATGCACCAGCAGTATTTATGAACCTGATGCATCGAGTGTTTCATGCCTTTCTGGATCGGTTTGTGATCATCTTTATAGATGATATATTGATTTATTCCAGAGATAGGGAAACTCATGCAGATCAGTTGAGGACTGTGCTTACAGTGTTGCGGGAGAATGAGCTGTATGCAAAATTCTCCAAGTGTTCCTTTTGGCTGGACTCAGTAGCATTCTTGGGACACATTGTCAGTGCAGAGGGCGTGGCTGTTGATCCTAGCAAGATACGAGCTATTATTGATTGGAAACGGCCATCTTCTGTCACTGAGATCCGGAGTTTCCTTGGTTTGGCTGGATACTATAGGAAATTTGTTCCTCACTTTTCTAGACTGGCCGCTCCACTAACACAGTTGACCCGGAAGGGAAAATCTTTTGAGTGGTCAGAGAGTTGTGAGAACAGTTTCCTAGAGCTGAAGCAGAGGCTTAGCACCGCTCCAGTATTGATGTTACCTACACAGGAGAAGCCGTATCAGATGTACACTGATGCTTCACATATAGGCTTGGGAGCCGTACTGATGCAGGATAGTAGAGTTATAGCATATGCTTCGAGGCAACTGAAGGATCATGAGAAGAATTATCCCACTCATGATTTGGAGTTAGCTGCTGTCATTTTTGCCTTGAAGATATGGAGACATTATTTGTACGGAGTTCCTGTAGATTGCTTCTCCGACCACAAGAGTCTTAAGTATCTGTTCACTCAGAAGGAACTGAACTTGAGGCAGAGGAGGTGGTTGGAACTGATAAAAGATTACGAGCTGACAATAAACTACTGCGAGGGGAAGGCTAATCCAGTGGCTGATGCCTTGAGCAGACACGCAGTTGTGCATACTGTGATAGCTTGCGACTCTATAGCAGACTTGGATTGGGATGTTGAGAGATGTCAGGAACAGTTGTCTGTTCAGAGACTGGCTCACAGACTCAGTTCGTTGACTATTCGGGCTGACTGGTTATCTGAGATGACCTTCAGCTTTGTGATGAAGAGCTGAAGGAGAAGTTTGAGTTGGCATCGCAGGGATTGGGAGGAGACTTTGCTCTCAGAGACGACATTTTGACTTTCAGGGGTCGCTGGTGTGTGCCATCAAATCAGGAATTCAGGGAGAGGATCCTTCGGGAAGCCTTCTAAGCTTCGACCTCGTTACATTGGACCCTATCCTATTCTAGAGAGGGTTGGTGAAGTGGCTTACAGGTTGGCACTTCCTGAACATCTGATTGGGATTCACAATGTGTTTCATGTTTCGAATCTCAAGAGATATGTGCCAGATCCTTCTCATTGTATCAGCGATGATCTTCCTGGTTTGCAAGTGACACCAGATTCTTCTTATATGGAACTACCAGTTCGCATCCTCGAGGAGAGCAGCAGACAGCTGAGGAACAGGTCGTTTCCTATGGTCAAGGTTCTGTGGAATAGACATGACGAAAGGGAGGCAACCTGGGAGCTAGAGCAGGATGTTGCGGAGAAGTGGCCGGAACTTCTTGCTGAATTTCGAGGGCGAAATTCCTGATAAGGTGGGGAGATTGTTATACCCAGTAAAAATTTTTATGTTAATCTTTAGTAAATTAATTTTTGGCTTGGATGATTTCAGATCGACAGTAGGATGAGCCAGGAGCTCAATTGGAGGCTATTGGAATTTCTGAAATTTCTAGGGATTTTTCGGAGCACCGAGGTGAATTTTAAGAAATTTTCCCTGTTTAATTAGATTTATTGGATTTTTAGAAATTCGAAAATCCATTTAAATTAAACCGGAAATTGGTTTTTACCGCGCGTGAACCGGACCAGAACGGTTCGGCGGAGGCGGAGGCGGTTCGCCGAGTGAGTTTGCGCGTGCGTTCTGATAAGCGGATCGGACGGTCGTGATCGACGGTTGGGATTGAACCGGCTGATCGGGTGCTTACCGTGTCGATAGCGTGTCGACAGCGCGTACCGGGTGCTTACCGTGTCGAAAGCGTGTCAACGGTGCGTAACGGGTTTTCACCGTGTCGGCCAGGAATATAAAACCCTCGCGAACGATTAGGGTTTCGTTCGACCGACCGATAGAGAGGAATTTTCCGGCGTACGGCGCGTGATTCCGGCGGCCTGGCAAGGGGCTTTTTGTACCTGGAGGTTCGCATGATCGAGGAGAATCGATTGGTACCAGTTTCGTTCGGCGAGGAGCAGCGGTTGGTCGCGTGCGAGCTTCACCGTCGCCACCGTCGCCGGAGAAGAAAGGTAGGAAATTTCGGCTTAAATTAGTTAATTTGCAAGTTAAAAATATGGATTATTTTGCAATTACTACCTGAGCATGCGAAATGTGGGTTTTTTTGGAATTGATTAATGCAATTATTGATTTTAGCATGTTTAGGGTTTTCGAAAAAAAAAATTATACCGTCGATTCGGAAATTTTACCAAGCATATGTTGAGTTGAATTTTTGTGCTTAATCATGTTAAGGTGGTTTGCAAATGCTGGAATCATTTAATTTCATAAATTGTCAATTAGGGATCGGATGAAACTCCTTCGACGGATATTTTGATTGAATCTTAGGAATTAGTGACATCATTGGAATGTTAGGATAGTACGAACATGTTCTCCTTGTTCGCAGTTGCCGGAAATCGAATATTGGTCGGCGATTGCGGCGGCTAGGGTTTCGCGGACGACGGGCGAAGGAAGGAGACGAATTAAGGGTTAATTAGGGATTAGTTGATTTATTAAGAGAATAATTATATTAATTATCAAGATTATGTATTAAGCGTCGGCCGAATTCGGATTGATAACTTCGACCGGCGGGGGTTTGGTTCAGCGCGAAGGCCCGAACCGGTGGCGAGATCCGGTTCAGGGGATTCGGCGCGGTTCAGTGAGAAGCGGTTCTCGGCTCAGCGCGAAGGCCGAACCGGCGGCGAGATCCGGGTTCACGGAAGTACGGCGCGGTAAATGCAATAACGAAATTTTTAAATTCAGTAATTATTCCGAATTTCGGAAAATGGATAAAATTGCAAAATTTGATATTTCGAATTTAGGAAAAATTCGATAATTGAGTTTTAGGGATTATTATATTTTAGAAAATTCAAGAAAAATCAGAAAATTTGGAAATGAGAAATTTCGAAAATTCTGGAGATCCGTGGGTAAAGAAAAAAAAAATCGCCTGAAGTGGGGAAAAATGTTATCAGTGATGACAGTACAGCTGGAAACAGTCAGACAGAGGTATGGTACATGGATGCTACCAGAACAGTCAGAAATTGACAGTTGTATTGCTTGGATGGCAAAGGCATGGATTGAGTCAGTTACTCAGTGTTGGCATATTTTATGGATTGGCATACTGGACCGGACTACTATAGACCCTATATGATGTTTTAGGGTAGTTGTGGTAGGTAACTATGCGGTTCAGACTTAGCTTCCACAGTATACATGTGGACTGGTATGCGCCTTGTTGTACCTGGACACATGTTGCCAGATCTTGGAGTTAGAGATTGGCAATGACTGTAGGGGCGTGAGCTCCTATGGAAGTTGTTGGTAGAGGACTCTTTGGGACGGTGGCTGAGTCGATCTCTCCTGGTCCATGTGTGTAGGCCTGCGCGCCTGAGGGTGGCAGGGGTGTCTCGCAGTGGCTAGCCAAGTGTGTAGGCCTGCGTGCCTTAGGGTGGCAGGGGTGTCTCACGTTGGCTAGAGATTTTGTGACTAGATCGTCTATAGTCTCCAGGAGATTGATTGACGAGAGACGCTGCGGTGTCGGGTGCTTAGGCGCCATGCGTGTTTCGAGATGGGCGTTCCCACTGGCACGCTACCTGGAAGCCCAGAGGAGAGCTACTCTGGTGTGACTAGGGGTGACTGTGGTTGGTCGGAGTCTGGGACTGAGAGTGCCTAACCACCATACATTGTTATGCTGTATTCCTATATTGTTGTTATTATCTTTCTCTTGCATGTGAGTTTTACTAGCTGTCTTTCCTACTGGGCGTAGCTCATTCCTTTTTATCTATATTTTTCCAGTGGCTCGGCAGACTTGACGCCACCCAGCTTTAGGTGGGATCGTGATCAGTAGGCTAGTGGAGGAGATCTGATCTGTGATTATCCGAGACATTCTGGTTAGTTGATTGTTGCTGTTGGATGTATTCAGTGAGACTGTTATTTTTATGTCTTGTATTATGTGAGGGTGATTCTGACTTATGTATCTAGTTGGATGATATTGTATTTGTTGGACTTGGATCTTATTCTTGTGATGTGATGTAGTTTCCATTCACTGTTTTACCTTATTGTCTTGGTGGTATAGTGTGTGGAGTGCCATATTTTATCTGAGGATGTTATGTATTTTATTTTTGATTGTGAGGTCATTACATGACTATGGAACTTAACCGTGGGGGTTCAGACTTCTATTAGACCGGTTCTCCTATCGGTATGGGTTAGGAGTATTGGGTCTAGCAGGAGTAACATTGCGCGAGTCCATCTGTTAATTCAGGAGTCATGAACCTGATTTGACGGTGTACCCGGGAGATGGGATCCACATTGTTAGGGAAAGTAGGTGTGTAATGATGTGTTATATCCTATGTTTTCGTAGGCTACTCAGGTTGGTATGGGACGATCTGAGCTGTCTATATAAAAAAAAAAAAAAAAAAAAAATGTATGCCAAAAATCAGCCTAGGAAAAATGGGGTGTAACATAAACACACTCACACACCTACAAACCCTGACACATACACACATGCATGTTAACCTAGACACACACACACGAGGAGATACATACATGCATGCACTCACATGCACCCATATATGTCTACATGGGCACACACATGTGCACACAAGCACTCATGCACACAAAAACACAGACATGAACACACACACACATGTGCTTGCACCCACACGAACACACATGCTTGCATAGAACACACACACAAATCCACATGTACACAAAGCACATGTGTACACACACATACATGTAGACACATGCACACATACAGAAACACGTACACGCATGCACATACATCCCTGTCTATACTTACCCCTACACACACACAAACATACATGCACACACAAATGATGCATACATGCAAATTAACATATAGACACTCACACAAATGCACACACTTTCACAAGCATGCACACATGCACACATGCACACACATGTACACACATGCACATGCTTAACCACACACATGCACTCACACACACAAGTGTTCACATAATTGTGAGCACATACACCTATGCTTACACAGAGTCACTGACACACATACACACGTAGACCACAAATGGATGAAAAACACACAGACACAAGCAACTTAATGTGCACAAATACACACAAAAGTATACTTGTGAACATAACTCACACACATGCATGCTAAAGCTCATAAATACACACACATGAAAGTAGACATGAACACACGCACACTTGCATGCAAACACATAATTATGCTCACACAGATACATGCAAACATACACGTGCCCATACATGCATACACACAAGCACATGCACATAAACATGAATATCCACATGCACACACACACATGCATATATACAAACACACATACACATGCATAGGTACACACACAAATACATAAATACCCATACACACTCACACACATACACACACACATGAACATACAAAAAATATCACACACACACACATACACACATGCACACAGGCACATGAACACACACAGACACAAGCGTGCATGCACACACACATGCACACATGTGCACACACAAATGCACATGACTACATACCCACATGCATGCATACACACATGAACATGCACACACAGACATGCATGTGTGAACACTTGATAATAACTGAAGCAATGTAATTTAGCCAAAGAAAAGAAATATAAAGCTCACACAAAAAAGATTTCAAATAACATAGTAATATAAACAAATCATTACAAAACATTTAAAGAAATTAGATAACTTATATAAGAAATTACATTCAAAGACACTAAAAAGATTGAACATAATATTCTCATTTGTTAAAGTAGGCACAAATCAAAATGTCTCATAAAGCATATTAGAACTTAAGAAAATAAATATCTAAAAGAGTAAATAAATATTTAATTTGATAAAGATCATTACGATAAGTCTAATGGCATTAATTTTTTCTCGGTCAGATCTTGATCGAAATTACTACGAAAACAAAAGCTAAATCAGCATAAATAAAAAGCAAATTATTATTTTAATTTTCAGTAGAAATATATTAAAGCTAAAATGAGATAAATTAAAAAAATATAATAAAACTAAACTAAAGTGATGTGAATGTCACATGAGTGGTGATTTAAAATTATATGATAATATAACCAAATCAAAGAGAATATTTGAAGAAAAGTTATAAATTATGTCAAAAAGTTGCATTCCAAGATACTACGATGATCAAGAGTAACATCCTCGACTACAAAACATGGCACGAATAAAAATACTCACAAAACGTACCTAAACAAAAAAAAAATATATTAAAAAATATGAAAATGAATATCTAATTAGATAAAACAAGTCAATTAGACCTTGTTTGCAATTACGAAAAATCATAAAGATTAATAATAATAAAATCAAAACATTATTATTTTTGTATTAATTAAGTATATATTAAAGTTCAAATAATATAAACTAAAGAAGTGTAATATATCTAAATGAAAGTAATGTAAAAGCTTTGTAATTCATAAAAAGTTTTGATAGTTTTATAAGATATTTTAATTCATACCATATTTGATAATTGAATATGTTACACTAAATATACTTATTATTTTATAGTAGAACTTTCCAATATCATTTATCTTATTTCTTCAAATTTGTTTCTTTGATTTAATTATGTTACTATGTAACTCTAAATCTTATATCGTGTGATGTTTACCCTATTTTGATCTAGATATATTATATTTCTTCAATTAATCTTATTTTACCTTTAATATATACTTATTTAATACTAAAATAATAAAAGTTTTTATTTATGATTATTTATTTTTATGATTTATAGTATACCAAATAAGATTTGATTAATGAGCTTTATTTAATTAAATATTTATCTTCATATTTTTGAATATTTTATTTTTTGGATCACACATGATTTATTAGAAATTTTGATTCATACCTTATTTGGAAATCAAGAATGTTACTCTCAATCTCCTTAGTATCATGGAATGCATTTTTCTAGTATATTTTACCACTTCACTTCAAATGTTTCTCTTTGATTTGGTTATATTATTATTTAATTTTAACTCACAACTTATGTGATTTTAACATCACTTCTGATTGGTTTTATTATACTCTTTAACATATCTCATTTTAGCTTTAATATAATTGTATTAAAAATTAAAATAATAATTTGTTATTATTTTTTTATTTTAACTTTGATGTTTGTAGTAATTCTAAATGAGTCAAAACAAATGACATTGAACTCATCTTGATGAGTTCTATCTACTTGAATATTTAATTTTTATTTTTAAATATTTTATTTTCTTGAGTTCTAGTAGTCATCATTATGAGACATTTTTTGTATCAACTTTAACAAATGAGAATATTATGCTTGATCTTCTTAGTATCTTTGAGTATAATTTCTTATGCAATTTATCTTATTTTTTCAAATGTTTTGTATTGATTTATTTATATTACCATATAATTTGAAATCTTCCCTTATGTGAACTTTTACATTGCTTTATTTTAGTTAAATTATATTATTTCAATTGTCTCATTTTGGCATTTTTTTATAAGAAATTTTGATTCGTGCTTTTGATTGAGAATGTTGCACTTGATCTTCTCAGTATCTTAGAATACAAGCTTCTACTATAAATTATTGTATTTCTTTAATTTTTTCATTTTTTTTTATATTACCATGTAACTCTAGTTTTACTCTATTATCACCTTTACATCACTTAGATTTAGTATATTATATTGGTTAAATTTATCTATTTTCAACTTTAATAAATATTTATATTATATTAAAATAAAACTTTATTATTATTTACTTTTATTAACTTTAGCTTTAAATAGAAATCTCAAACAAGGTTTAATCAACACAAAATAATCTTCATTGTAGTCTTCTTGATGAGCTTTATTTAGTCAAATATTCATATTTATATTTTTAAATAGTTTAGTTTTGAGGATTTTGGTATGTTTTGTGAGAATTTTAACTAGTACTAGATTTAATGATCATAAATATTAGAAAACAACTTTCTTGTATGATTTACTTTATTTTCTTTCAAAGTGTGTGATTTTATTTGATTTTATTGCTATGTAACTCAAAATCTATTCTCACATCATTTTTACATTACTTTGATTTTGATATATTATATATATTTTTAAATTTATCCCATCTCAATTATAACATATATTTACTAAATAATAAAATAAAATGTTTATTATTATTTTTTCTTATTTATTTTGGTAATTTATTGTAATTATAAATAAGGAATAATCATGATAAAATAAATATAGTGAAACTCATCTTAATGAGTGTTATTCAATTAAATATTTATTTTAATATTTTTGAATATTTTATATTCTATGATTGGGATATATTTTATAAGATATTTTGATTAATATCTAGTTTGATAGTTGAGAATATTACCCTTGAACTCCTTTCTATCTTGGAATGCAATATTTCTATTTAATTTATTTTTTTTTCAAAATTGTTTATTTGATTTTGTCATATTACTACGTACGAATAAATTTTCCCTTCTCTAACTTTTATATTAATTTGATTTTGTTGAATTACATTATTTTAAATTATCTGACTTCAGTATTAATATATTTTTACTTAGTATTAAAATATTTTTTTATTATTATTTGTGCTTATTTACTTTGATAATTTTTATTAATTACAAACAAATTCTAATTAAGATAAAACAAATATTGTTTGACTCATGTGTTCTTTGCAAATCAAGTATGGCACATTGAATCTTCCTAGTAACCTAAAATGAAACTTTTTTTGTAAATTATATCTCAATTATTTCAAATGTTTTGCTTTAATTTTTTATATTACTATAAAACTATAATTTCTCTCTCATCTAAAAATTTCATAGCTGTGATTTGATTATATTAAATTGATTTAATTTATCTCACTTCATCTTTATTATATATTTACTTTATATTAAAATAATAACTTATTATTATTTATGGTTATTTACTTCAATAATTAGTACTAATTTTAGAAGAGGTTTTTTCCAGATGAAGAAAATGTAGGACTTGTCTTGACGAGCTATATTCAATTATATTTTCATTTCTCATTTTTTTCTCAAAATATTGTTTTTTTAGAGTCTTAATATGCTTAATAAGACATTTTGATTCGTACCTAATTAGATGGTCGAGGATGTTGCACTAAATTACCTTAGTATCTTGTAATATAACTTTTCCATATAATTTAAGTCTTTTTTAAAATTATTTTGTTTTATTTGTTAATATTATAATGTGCCCCTAAATATATTTTTTATGATCTTTACATTGCATTGACTTGGTTATATTACATTAATTTATCTTATTTCAGCTTTAGTATCTATTAATGTAATTTATAGAAATACCAAAGAATGTCCAAGTGAGACAAAAAATCATTGGACTGGCCTTGATGAGCTATTACATGTAATCAATTATTTAAATTTTTATTCCTACATTTTTTGTAGAGTTCTAGCATTCTTTATGAGGTATTATGATTCATGCATGATTTTATAATCAAGGATGCTATACTTTATCTCCATATTATTTTGGAATGCAAAGTTTTTGTATGATTTATTATATTTTTTTATATTTTTTCATTGATTTGGTTATACTAGTATGTAACTCAAAAGTTCCTCTCATTTACCCCTTACATCTCTTTGGTTTTATTTTTTTTACATAGTTTAAATTTATCTCATTTCTTAAAATATATTTACTTATTATTACATTGATAGTATATTATTATTTATACATACTATTTTGGTAATTTGTAGTAATTCTAAAGGGTGTTTAATAGAGATGAAACAAACGTAATTAGATTGATCTCGGCATACTTTATCCAGCTTAATATAAGCTTTATATTTTTAAATATTTTTTTTCTAATGTTAAAGAATGATTCACAAGATATTTTAATTTTTTTCCAAATTTAATGATCAAGGATGTTATTCCTAAACTCCTTAGCATCTTTGAAGCAACTTTCCATCATAATTTATTTGATTTCTCTAAATGTTTCAATTTGATTTCATTAAAAGTTTTACGAAACTCTTAATCACTTTATTTTTAACCTTTGCATTACTTTCATTTCCTAATATTACATTATTATTTATCATTTTTTTTTGATAATTCACAATAACTCCAAATGAGGTTCAAACAAGATGACACAAATGTCTTTGGCCTCGTCTCAATGAACTATACTAAACTATATATTCATGTTTATGTTTTTAGATATTTTATTTTGTTGGGTCTTGGTACACTATATGAGTCAATTTGATTGATGGCACAATACTCATATTTTATAATCGATGATGTTATGTTTGATCTTGGTTGTATCTAAGAATGCAACTTACTAGTACAATTTAACTTATCCTTCAAATTTTATAATTTTATTAGGTTATATTATAATGTAATTATAAATCTCCTCTAGTGCAACATTTATATCACTTTGGTTTGTTCAAAATGTACCATATTTTATTTTCTATTATTTTGGTATGCTCTACAAGGTATTTTGATTTGTACCTTATTAACGAATGTGTTGGTCTCACTCGCTCTCCTTAGTATTTTGGAGTGCAACTTTTGTCATACAATTTATCTCATTTTTTAAAAGTTTTTGTTTTAATCTATTTATATTATTTTGTAACTCTAAATCACTTCTTAACATTTAAATCACTTGGATTTGGTTATATTATAATAATTCAATTTATCTCAGTTAAAATTTAAGATATACTTATTTAATATTAAAATAATAATTTATTATTATTTACGTTTATACACATTAGCAATATGCAAAACTTTTAAAAGAGGTCCAATCATGAAAATAACTTTGTTAGACTCCTCTTAAAGAGTTGTGACAAAACAATATTTATTTTTATTTTTAAAAATATTTATTTCCTCATATTTATGCATGGTTGATGAATTATTTAGATTTGTACTTCATTTTTTGACTAAGGATGTTACACTTGATCTACATTATAACTTGGAATGTAATCTTTTCATACAATTTATCACATGTCATAAATTATTTTAAATTTATTTTGTTACATTACAATATAGCTTAAAATCTACTCTTACATGACCTTTATATTTCTTTGATTTAGTTATTTTGAATTATTATATATGCTTATTTAATTTAGTAATTTGTAGCAATTCAAAAAGATGTTCAATCAAGACGAAACAAATGTCATTTTTAAATATTATATTTTTAAAGGCTTTGTCTTTCTTTATAAGGCATTTTGATTTGTAGCTGATTTGAGGATTAATGATGTTACACTTGATTTACATATTATTTTAGAATGTATTTTTTTTTTTACCATTTATCTCATATATTTATATTTTTCACTTTTATTTTGTTATATCATGTTTCTTAAATTTTTCTCATTTTACTTTTAGCATAGAGTTATAAAATATTAAAAAATAATTTATTTAATGTATTATGCTTTTTTACTTTTATAATTCATAGTAATTCCAAATTATATTAGATCAACACAAAATAAATGTCATTAAACTTGGCTCATAGAACTTTATCTATCTAAATATTCATCTTATATTTTTTCAATTCTTTATTTTCTAATGTTTAAGCATGATTTATGAGATAATTCAATCCATACCAGATATGACGATCGAGGATGTTAGGCTCAATCTCCTCAGTATCATACAATGCAATTTTCTCGAAAATTTATCTCGTTACTCAAATGTTTTACTTCAATATGGTGTATATGTTTTGTAATTATTATTGTCTTTCTGTTTGACCTTTATATTACTTTCATTTAGTAATATTTTATTGTTTTTTATTGTTATTTTTTGGTTATTCATCATAACGCCAATTGAAATAATACAAATATTATTGGACTCATCTCAACAAACTTTACCAAACCATATATTTATTTTTATATTATTAAATATTTATGTTTTTATGGTTTGGGTATGCTTTAGGAGCCATTTTGGTTCATACATGATTTGATGGCTGAAGATCTTATACTCTATCTCCTTAGTGCCTAAAATGCAAAATTTGCATACACTTTATCTAATTTTTCTCAAATTTTTTATTTTATTTTGTTATATTACCATGATAAATTAAGTTCTCTCATGTGAACATTAGTCACATTTATTTTTTATATTAATAAATTATTACTCTAATTAATAAATATACATTAAAGATGAAATTAGATAATTTAAAGAAATGTAGCATATCAAAACTAAAGATATGAAAAGTCAAATGGGATGAGATTTAGAGTTTGATAACAATAAAAACAAAATTAACTCAAAAAAGTTGAAAAAATGAGATAAATTATGCGAGAAAATTTTATTTCAAAATACTAAAGAGATTGAGCATAAACAACTTTGTTCATCAAATAAGGTATGATTCAAAATATCACATTAAGCAAACTAAAAAGCTAAAAATTCAAATATCTAAATTTATGAAAATGAATAAGTAAATAAATAAACCTTGTTGAGGTGAATTCAATAACATTTGTTTCATCTTCATCTAACCTTATTTAGAATTACTATGAATTACAAAAAGAAAATAATAAAAAATAATTAGAAATTATTATTTTTATATTAAGTATAAATATATTAAAATTAAAATGAGATAAATAGATGTAATATAATATGACCAACTCAAACCATTATAAACATCCAGCATAAGGAAATTAAGATTTTCATTACAATATATCAAAATCAATGTAAAGATTTTTTATGCATAAGAAAAATCATATTGAAAAGCTACATTATAAGATATTAATAATATCAAGTATAATATTGCCAATCATTAAATCATGTGCAAAGCTAAAAATTCACACAAAGCATATCCAAATAAATAAAATATTAAAATAAATATAAAAAATATAAACTTAAATTAAGCTCATTTAGATTCTAAAAACATTTGTCTTGTCTACATCAAACCTCATTTAAATTTATAACTATTTACCAAATTAAATAATCATAAATAATAATAATTTTTTTTAATAATAAGTAAATAAAAATTAAAATTTAAAAAAGATAAATTAAAAGAATGTAATATAACCAAATCACAAACATCTAAAGTTTAAATAATAAGGAATTTAGAGTTGCATAATAATATAACCAAATCAAACCTAAAAATATTAAAAAATGAGATACATTGTACAAAAAAGTTATATTCCAAGATATTGAGGAGATCGAGAGTAACATCCCTTATTTTCAAGTTCAGTACAAATCAAAATGTCTCGTAGAGTATAATAAAATACTATAAAATAAAATATTTTGAAATATCAAAATGAATTTTTATTTTTTTAGAACTTGTCAAGGTGGGTCCATTGACTTTTATTTCTTAGGTGAATGTCATTAGGAATTATTGTGAATCACCATATTAAATAAGAAAAAATAATAATAGGTTATTACTTTAATGTTAAGTAAACATATATTAAAGCTAAAATTAGATAAATTGAGACAATGAAATAAGGCCAAATAAAAAAATGTAAAGGTCAAATATGGAAAAAAAATTGGAGTTACATAGCAACATAACCTATCAAAGCAAAAGAAATTTGAATGAACATCATAAGTTATATGGGAAAATTACATTCTAAGATACTAAGAAGATTGTGTCTATCATTTTTTATCATTAAATAAAGTATAAATTAAAATTTCTTATAAAAATAATGAAAACTTAATATTTAAAAAATAATAAAAATAAATATTTAATTAGATAAAGTTTATTAAGATGAGTCTAATGATGTTTACTTCATCTTGGTTAGACCTTGTTTAGAATTATAGTGAATTATTGAATTAAGTCAGAATAAATAATGAAAAATATAACCAAATCAAAGACATTTAATATTCACAAGAGAAGATTTGGAGTTATTAATAATATAATGAAATCAAAGCAAGAACATTTAATTAATGAGATAAATTACATGGTAATATTGTATTCCAAGATACTAAAAAGATGAAGTACAACATCCTCTAATATTTCATCTAGAATGAATTAAAACATCTAATAAAGAATGTTAAAACCTTAAAAATAAATTATTTGAAAATCTTAAAAATATATATTTGATTGGATAGAGGTAATCGAGATGAGTTTAATATATTTATTTCATCTCAATTAGTTCTCATTCAAAATTATTATGAATTATAAATATAAATAATTATAAATAATAATAGATTATTATTTTAATATAAACTAAATAATATTAAAGTTGTGGTGAGGTAAACTGAATCAATGTAGTATAACAAAATCAAAGACACATAATGGCCAAACAAGATAAGGTTTAGAGTTATATATTAATATAACAAATATAAATCAAAACATTTATAGAAATGACATATGTTGTATAGTAAAATTACATTCCAATATACTAAGAAGATTTATAATAAGATCTTTGATCATCAAATCAACCTAGGTACTACATTTGATTAAAGGTAAACATCACAGGAAAAGAATATTTTTCTTATAAATTTGTCTTATCTATTAAATATGCATGTGTGTGTGTATGCATGTGGGTGTGCATGTGTGCATGTATGTGTATGCATATGTGCATATTTGTTTTCTTTTAAGTGTGTGTATGCGTGTTTGTGCACGTGCATGTGTGTTTGTGTTTGGTTTTAAGTGTGTGTGCATGTGTGTGCATATACATGACTGAGAGTGTGTGTATGTCTGTGAGTGTCTATGAATGTGTACTTGTGTGTATGTGTGTGTACATACATGCAAATGTATGTGTTTGAGAGTGTTTATGCATGTCCATTTGCATGTGTGTGCATGTGCACTTATTTATTTATGTGTTCCTTTCAGTGTGCCTGTGCATGTGTACATGTGTGTACTTGTGTGTGCATGTGCTGGTGCTTGTATCGATGTGCTTGTGCTTGTGCATGTATGTGTTTGAGTGAGTAGGTTTGTGTTTTTGGCATGTGTATGAGATTTTGTGCACATGCACATGTGCATGTGTAAGTGTTTATGCAAGTGTGTGTGTGTGTGTGTGTGTGTTTGGGTGCATGCATGTGTATGCATGTGTGTGTGTGTATTTGCATGCATGTGTCTATGTGTGTACATTTATGCAAGCATATGTGCATAGATGTGTGTATATGTATGTGCATGTGCGGGTGTTTATGCCAATGTTTATTCCTATGTGTGTGCATGCACATGAGTAGTATGTGCATCTATGTGTTTGAGTGTGTTCAAGTGTACTTATGTGTATGTGTGATCTTGTGTATGTGTGGGTGTGCACTTGTGTGCATGCAATCATTTAGGTGTTCATACATGCATGCATGTGTTCATGCATGTGTACACATTTGTATAAGTGCGTGTGTGTGTGTGTGTGCAAGTATGTGTATTTGTGTGTATGTGTCAATGTGCATGTATGTGTGCGTGTGTGTGAGTTTGCTTGATTGTGTGTACAAGTGTGCCTTTGTGTACATGTGGCTCTGTGTGTACTCATTCCAATGTATGCATGTGCATGTGTGTTGTATGTGTCCATTTGTGTGTGGTTATTCATTTGTGAGCATGTGGGTGAGTGTGTGAGTGTGTTCATGAATGTGTGTGTATGTATGTATTTATTTATGTGTGTTCATGTGTCCATGTACTCTTTATATGTTTGTCTATGTGTGTAGGTTATGCTTCTATGCATGTGCTTGTGTGTAGGTATGCATGCATGAGTGCGTATGTAAGCATGTGTGTATTTGTGTGTGTTTTTATCTGTATGTAAATGTGTATGCATGTCCATGCATATGTTTCCATCTAGCTGTTTATAAGTGTGTAAGGGTATATGTTGTACTTACGTGTCCACGTGCATTTGTTTTTGTTTGTCTATGTGCATGTATGCATGTGTGCATGTTTGTGTTTTATGTGTGTGTGTGTGTGTATGTGTGTATGTGTGTGTATGTTTATGTGTGTGTATGCATAGCATGTGTGTGGTTGTGCATGTGTTGGTTTGTGTGTGTGTGTTCGTGGGTGTGCATGTGTGTGTGTGGTGTGCATGTGTGTATGTACATGTATGTGTGTTAACAAATTTGTGTGTGTGCTTGTAGGTGTCTATGTGTACTAGTGTACTTGTGTTGGTCCAGGTGTATTTCTGTGTGCGTGCATGCCTACTTGTAAGCATGTGTGTGTGTGTGAGTGTTGGTGTATGTGCATACACATGTGTGTGTGTGTGTGCATACATGTGTGTTTTTGCTTGCTTGTTTGCTTGTTTGTGTGTGTTTATGTCTGTGTATGTGTATGTGTGCATTTGTTTATGTGTGTGTGGATGTGTGCATTTGCACATATGCACATGCATGGGTGTGTGTGCATGTGTGTGTAAGCTTATGTGTGTTTTTGTGTGTGTGTGTGTGTTTATGTGTGCTCTTATGCCTATATGTTTGTTTGTGTAACTGTGTGTGCGAGTGTGTGTTAGTATGTGGGTGTGCTTGTGTGCGTATTTATGTTTTTGTTAGGATCTAGGCAAGTATGTTTGTGCATTATCCATGGGTGAATGTGTGTGTGCTTGTTTGTAAGTGTTTATGTGTGTGTGTGTGCAAGAGTGTGGTTGTGTGTGTGCCAATGTGGTCGTATTTGTGTTCGTGCAGGTTTATGTCTGTGTTCATGGGAATGTGTGTTCATGTATGTTAGTGTGTGTGAGCATGTGTATCTTTGTGTATGCATGTTTGTGAGTATATGTGTGCATATTTGTTCATTTTTGTATGTGTATCAATGTGAGCAGTATGTGTTCATATTTGTGTGGGTGAGTGATCGCGCACATGTATGTGTCTATGTGTGTGCATTACTGTGTTCAGATGCTTGTGTCTCTAGAAGTTTATGTGAATTTCTATGTGTGTACATCTCTGTATGCCCATTTTCATGTGTGTGCTTGCCTGTGTGTGAGTGTGTATGTGTGTGTGTGTGTATTAAGGCATGTGTATGCATGTGCATGTCCATTCATGTGTATACGTATGCAAGAATGTGTGTGTGCACATGTATGCGTGGATGTGTATGTGTGTGTTTGTGCGTGCAAGTGTGATGTTGTGTTTTCTACATGTGTGTTCATGTATCCGTGAGTGTCTGCATGTGTATGCATGTGTGTGTGCAAGCATATGCGATTGTGTACCTTTGTGTGCATTTTTGTGTGCCTCAACATGTGTATGTGTGTGTGTGTGCAAGTATGGGTGTGTGTATGTGTCTGTGCATGTTTGTGTATGGGTATACATTTTTATGTGTATGTGTGCTTATTTGTGTGTGCATATGTAGGTGTGGGTGTGTTCATTTGTGCTTGTCTGTGTTGTTGTGGGCATGTGTGCTTTCATGCATGCATTCAAGAGCATGTGTGTTTATGAGTGTGGCTGTGTGTATGTGTGTGTGTGTGTGCATATGTGTGTGTCTATGTGTATGCATGCACATGTATGTGTGCATGTATGTGTGTGTGTTGTGTATGCATGTGTGTATCTGTGGGTTTGTATGTGATCACATGTGTGTGTGAGTATGCATGTGTGTATGCTTGTATGTGTCTGCATGTGTGCATGTGAATGTGTGGGTGTAGTTTTCTATATGTGTGAGTGTTCATGTGTGTGTGCACATATGTATGTCTAGTTGTGCTCATGCATCTATATACATGTGTGTCTCTTTCAGCATGCATGTGCTTGTTTACAAATGTCTATATGTGATTGTAGTGTGTTCTTATGTGAATACGAGTTTGAATGTGTGTGTACATACATGCATGTGTATGTGTACATGTGTGTGTGGTGTGGGAGATGTGTGTGTGCGTGTGTCTGTTGGTGTGTGTGTGTGTGTGTGCATGAATGTGTACATGTACATGTGAATGTGTTTGTGTCTATGTTTGATTACACATTTGTATGCATATGTGAATTTGTTTGTGTCTGCATGTGTTTTTGTATGTGTTTGTGTGTCTTTGCATGTATTGGGTGTCTTTGTTAGCATGCATGTGCATGTTTATGAATATCTATATGTGATTGTAGTGTGATTCTATATGAATGTAGGTTTGGGTGTGTGTGTACACACATGCATGTATTTACGTGTGCATGTGTGAGTGTGGTGGGGAGAGAGGTGTGTGTGTGTGTGTGTGCAAGTATGTGTGCATGTATATGTCAACGTGTTTGTGTCGATGTTTGAGTTTGCATTTGTATGCATGTGTGAATTTTCTTGTTTCTACATGTGTGCATGTGTTTTTGTATGTGTTCATGTGTGATTGCATGTGTGTGTGGGTCGATGTGCATCTGTGAGTGTGTAAATGTATGTGTGCCTAGGAGTGTGTATGCATGCATGTGCATGCCTGCATGTGTGCACATGTGAGTGGGTGTGTGTGTGTCAATGCGTATGCACACATAGTTGTGTGGGTACGTGTGTGTGTGCTATGCATGAATGGGTGGGTACATATTTAAAGATACAAAATCTTTAGATAAGTTATGGCCAATACCAACTATATAAATAGTAATTTGCAATCCAGAGGTTAATCATGTATATAAGTAGTAATTTTTGCAATCCAAAGGTTAATCATACTCTGGCAACTTTACGTAAGACAGAGTTTGATTTTTTGAGGGAGATAGTAGAAACTTTGACAGATAAGTCACCTTTGCTATCACTCTACAGAACCGCACGTGACATTTTCACCTCATACGAGTCCTCATTAAATTCTTTCGAAAGAATTGGATCCTTTTCTTCATTTGGGAATCTCCTTCCTTCTTCCAGTCTGTCTTATAGAGTAACTCAGCCCAATCCACTCACGTTTTCAATTTCTAATGCCTTCCTGATACCTCCAAAGGAAAATTCAAAATTGGATCAAAAATGGATGGGTTAGTGTGAGCTTATCCATGCAGTTATGCACTATTCAAATACGAATTTATTTGATGATAAGAAAGATCCTGGCTTTTGTTCTTTGGTGAGTCGTTCGAGATCCTTTCCATGACTTATGTTGTGTTGAAGGGATATCTATATGATCCGATCGATTACGTAAGGGCGCGGTAGCAAAAAGTATAAAAAAGATTGCTATTTTCTAATACATCCTTTCTATTTTCCATTATATATTATATATTATATCATTTACATTATATTATTTTATCCATTATTTTATTTATCTATATATTTATTATATATATATCATTTATTATATTAGTTTATTATTATTAAATTAATCTATTATTATTATTTAATATTACTATAATTATTAAATTAATCTATTATTATTATTTAATATTACTATTATTATTTATATTTAGATTTATTTATATTTAGATTTAGATTTATTTAATTATTTTTTAGATTTTTAATATTTTATTAAGGTCATTAGAATTTTTTAAAATTATTAGATTATAAATTAAAATTTCAAGTTGATTTTTTAATTAGATTAGTCTTAGTTCTTAGTTTGTGTTATTTAGCTCTATTTCTTAATGGGTTTGAGAAGGGATATAACTTTGTGATAGAGTGTCACCTTTACGCAATGGAAGTCATCGCTTTGAGTCTGATTTATCCCTAAACCCAATTTAAGTTTTTCTATTTTGGCTTGCTCCACCATTGTGCTTGTACGAGAATCGATAAGAGCCTCATGTTGTTGACATAATAAGGTGAGGATGGCTATATTTTATATTGTATTTTGAAGTACCTCAATATGATTATGAAGTATCTGAATATGATTATGAAGTATCTGAATATGATTATGAAGCATCTGAATATAATTATGAAGTATCTGAACATAATTTTGAAGTATCTGAATATGAGTATAAAATATCTGAATATGATTTTGAAGTATTTGAATATGATTATGAAGCATCTGAATATGATTTTGAAGTATTTGAATATGATTATGAGGCATCTGAATATGATTTTCAAGTATTTGAATATGATTTTTGAAGTATCTGAATATGATTTTGAAGTATTTGAATATGATTTTGAAGTATTTGAATATGATTTTCAAGTATCTAAATATGATTTTGAAATATATGAATATGATTAATGTATTATGAAGCACGTGGATACAAGCCTTCGCTTTGGTCTTGGAATGAAAATTTTGAATTAGCTTTGCCTATAAACAAGAAAGTTATAGGTAATGCAACTATTAATTTCATGGAGAGTTCTCTCTAGCTCAGGATAAACATTGGTATCATACTTAACACATGCAAGTCAGATGGAAAGTGGTGTTTCCAATGGAAAATGGGTGACACACAAGAACATACACTTAGGAGGGAAACAACAACTCCAAATGGTTGCTAATACCCCATATACTGAGGAGCAAAAGAAGGAATCCAGCCAAGGAGGAGCTCACATCTGATTAGCTAGTTGGTGGGATAGTAGCTTAGCAAGGCAGCGATCAGTAGTTGGTTCGAGAAGATGATTAGCCATACTGGGACTGAGACATGACCCAAACTCCTATGGGAGGAAGTAGTGAGTAATTGTTTGGAACGGGCAAAAGCCTAATAGAGAAATGTCGTGTAGAGGAAGAAGGCACACATGTTACGAGCTTCTTTTCTTGGAGAAGAAGCAATGACGATATCTGAGGAATAAGCATTGGCAAACTCTGTGCCAGTAGCCACGGTATGACAGAGGATGCAAGAGTTATGTGCAATGATTGGGCGTAAAGCATTTATAGGTGGCCTTTCAAGTTCTTTGTCAAATCCTTGAGCTAAACCCTGGATAGGCAGTGGAAATAATTAAGCTAGAGTACCGTAGGGGTAGAGGGAATTTTTGGTGGAGCGATGAAATGCATAGAGAACACAAAGAACACCAATGGTGAAAGCACTCTACTCCGCAAGCACTGACACTGACAGATGAAAGTTAGGGGAGCAAATAGAATTAGTGACTCTGGGAGTTCTAGTCATAAATGATGGATACTAAGCATTGTGTGGATCGACCTATGCAGTGTTGTAGCTAACACATGAAGTATCCCATATGGGGGGTACGTTCACAAGAATGAAACTCAAAGGAATTGACTGGGGGCCTATACAAGTGGTGGAGCATGTGGTTTAATTCGATGCAAAGCAAAGAACCTTTCTAGGGCTTGACATGTCGTGAATCCACTTGAAAGAGTGGGGTGCCTTTGGGAACACAGACACAAGAAGTGCATCGCTGTCGTCAGCTCGAGCCATAAGGTGTTGGGTTAAATCTCACAACAAGCACAACCCTCATGTTTAGTTGCCACAATTATGTTTGAAACCCTAAACAAACTGTTGGTGATAAGTTATAGGAAGGTAAGAATGATGTCAAGTCATCATGCCTCTTATGCCCTAGGTGACACACATGCTACAATGGGCGGGACAAAGGGTCGCAATCCCATGAGGGTGAGCTAATTCCAAAACCATCCTTAGTTAAGATTGCAGGCTGCAACTCACCTGCATGTAGGAATCTTTAGTAATTGTTAGTCAGCCATACAGTGGTGAGTTCATTCTCAAGCTTTGTACACACTGCCATCACACTATAGGAGCTCTCCATGTCCAAAGTCATTACTTTAACAGCGAGGGGGATGCCAAAGGTAGGGTTAGTGATTGGAGTTAAGTCGTAACAAGGTAGTCGTACTGGAAGGTGCGACTGGATCACCTCCTTTTCATGGAGAGATAATGCTTATGCTTGTTGGGTATTTTGGTTTAACACTACTTCACACCCAAAAGTGAGCTACATCTCAACTATGCTTGGATGTGGAAGTGTTCTTTCATTTCTAGATGGTGAAGTAAGGCCAAGCTCATGAGCTTATTATCCTAGCTCGTAATAAGTTGATATGTTTTGTTTGATAGGTTTTATACATCCCCATGGCCCTCCCATGTGGTGACATGGAGACGTACAAAAGCAAAGAGGGGTATAAGGTTTGGGGTTTCTCTCGCTTTTGGCATAGCAAGCGAGGCCCATACGACAGGCTATTAGCTCAATAGTAGAGCACGCCCCAGAAAATTGCATCGTTGAGCCAGGGTTGTGAGCAAGCCCCTAACTCACACACTCACACACACATACACATGCATACACATATACACATACACACACACACAAGCATGTAGACCTGCATACACTAACACTTGCATATGCATATGCACATGCTCACACACATATACACATACACACATTCACACATGTACCTACCTATAGACATACATACATTAACACACAAGCACATACAAACACACACACATGAACAACAACACACACACGCATGTGCAGTCACATGCACAAAAACGTATGCACACACATGTACATGCCAACACACACGCACATGCACTTGTACCTGCACACACATACAGACATGTGTACACACAGACCTATAGGCACGTGCATACACTCACACAAACATGCAAGCCCTAGCAGACATGCATGCACACACACATGCAGACACACAGACATGAACACACAAATGCACACACAAGTACACACATATACAAACACATGCATATGCACACACAAGCATGCACAATACTACAAACAAGTGCACACACATGCAGATATATATGCATAATCACACATATATGTACATACAAATAAACATAAATGATTACACACAGACACCTACATAGACATGTGCCTACATGCACACACAAACACATGCACACATAGAATCACCCACACACACCAACACTGATGAACATGTAAAAACACATGAAAACCATGCACACAAAAATGTGCCTGTTCACACACATAAACAAACACACATATGTAGGCAAACACACACATGCACGCACATACATGCATAGACATAGTGCTACACACATGCACATACATGAACATACTGACACACATGCACACAAGCAAAAACATGCATGCAAACATTCATATGTATACAGACACATACACACATATGTACTCAAACGCATGTTGATAGCAACAGCACACATCCACACATACACACACACAGGAAGATACTCTCAAACATATCAACACACTCATCCAACAACCACATAAGCACACAAACATGCTTAAAACACATGCACACACACAGATACACACAAACCCATACTTAAACAATCACACACACACAAAACAATGCTCACACCATACACCCACATGCACACACGTGCACATATACATACATAGGCATCACTAACATGCATACAGATGTTCATACACACATAAACACACTCACACTGAGATGCACAAATGAACATGCATAGGCACATAGTTGCACATAGACACACTTGCACACACGCACATGAATGCATGCACACAAGTACATATGCTCGCACCCACGGACATACAAGCACACATACACACACATATGCACACACATACAAGTTCACACACTTTCATATGCACACAAACAAACACACACAAACATATGCATACAAACGTGTATACATATGCATTATATCATGCACGTATACACTCACACATGCACAAATTCATATAAAAGCAAACATAGATGCATACACACTCACACACCTAGACACATGCATGCACCCCATGCACAAACATACACCTACACTTGCACATTAGTACATGCAAAATCACATGCACACACATGCATGCATATGCGTACAATCACACACATAAGTAGGACACTCATGATGCATGCCCACACACATGTAAACGTAGGTGTGCTCACACACCAACACATATGCAAGCATGCACAAAAGAAAACACACTCACAGGCACACAAATGAAAATCCAAATACATACGTGCACTAATGCACTCATGCTGACACATATGCACTCATATGCATGAACACATACGTTCACTCACACATGCATACACAAGATTGCACACATGTGCATATGCATGTAGACAAACACATATAAACAAATGCATACACATACACAAGCACTTACAAATAAAAGCACCCAAAGACACTAATGCATACACAAACACATACACACTCACACATGCATGTGCATTCACACATGTATACCCTTATACAAATGCATACACATATGCAATAAAACATGCTCACATACATATGCACATAGACACACACATACTCATGCCCATGCACAGAAACACACATGCAATCACATGCACAAACACATGCACACTCACACAACCACACATACACATATGCAAAAAGACAAACACACATGCATGCACAGGAACTTTCACACTCATGCACACGTGCATCCCATGCACACACATGCACATGCAAATGCACACATAGCCACATAAATACACAGAGAAGTACATTTACTCAAACACACACATAGACACATGTACACATGCACAAAGACAGATGTAGACCTCCATTATCACACACACAAACATTCACTCATACACATGCACACATACACATACATGTAGATGTACACATGAACACAAATATAAACACACACTAACAAACACACATTCACACACACATGCATACACACTCCCCCATGCACACCCCCAAGCATACATACACACACACATCCACAAAAAGATGCACACATGCACACACACACACACCTATGCACACTCTACCCACACATAGACGAACAGACATGCACATATACACTCACAAAAACATACATAAATGCACACACACACACACACAATACATATGCGTGCACAAATGCATGCACACACAAGCATACCCAAGCATTCACATGCACACAAACACTTGTGTGTAGACACATACACACACAAACACATGCACACATAGTCATACACACAAACACACACATGCACATGCATGCACATGAAAATAAACACACACGTACACACACAAACACATACGCATATGCCCACACACATATATACACACAGACACATAAATATGTGCACATGCACACACACACACACATACATGCACATACATGCTCATACACACAAGCACATGTGTATGTGTGCTCATGTGCACACATGCACACACACACACACAAGCATACACTCACACAGAAACATGCAAATACACATAAACATGGTATACTTACTTTTACACACACATATATGCAATCACACAAACACACACACACACACACGTGTATGCACATAAATACACTCACTGACATATATGCACACAAACACATACATGTGTACACACACACATATGGACATGCAGAAATGTGCACAAACATGCACTCACTCACACAAAAAGATATGCATGCAAGAATAAAAATACATACACAAACATGCACCCAAGCCCACTTGCATTGACATTCAAACAGACATGTATATGCACATTCACACACACATGCACCTACACACATATATGTGTGTACCCATCCACACTTGGATGTGCACACACACACACACATGTGTATAAGAACACACTCACACATACATATGTGTATAAATAAAAACACACATGCACACACACACACTTGTACCCACACACACGCAAACATAGATGCTTATGTACACACTCACAAAACAAATGAATCAGCACACATACATACAAACTACTACATGTGTGTTGGTGCCTGGGTGAATGTGTGTGTGTTTGTGCTTATGCATGTGCATATGTGTGTGTGTGCTTGTGCATGTGCGTATGCATGTGTGTTTGTGTGTTTATGTCTTTGGGTGTTTGTGCACGTATGTGTGTGTTCATATGGATGTGTGTGTCTATAAGTGAGTGTGTGTCGTTTGTGTGTGCACATGCATGTGTGTGTGTTTGTGTACATGTGCACATATGTCTATGTGTTCATGTGTGTGCATGTGTGTGTGTGTGGTCTTGTGTTTATGTGAGTTCAAGTGTATGTTTGTACATGTATGTGTGTGAGCATATATGCATGTGAGTGTGTTTGTGTTTCTGCAAGTGGGCGATTTTGTGTACATCTATGCTTATATGGATGTATATGTGTTTGTGTGTGTGTTCTTGTGTGTAGTCTGTGAGTGTGAATGTGTGTGTGTGTATGCACATATGTATGCATATGCATGTACATGTGTGTGTGCATTCCTATATGCATTATGCACAAGCCTTTGTACATTTGTATGCATGTGTATCTTTGTGTTCATATATGTGTGGGTATTTATGCATGTGCATGTGCATGCATCCATAGGCACATGTGCGTGTCTTAGTGTAGGTGAGGATGTATGGGCACATGTGGACATGTTCATGTAGGTGTGCATGTTCATGGGTGCACCTATGTGTGTGAATGTACATATGCATGTGTATTTGTATGTCTATGTCTTTGAGTGTGTGCATGCAAGTGTGTGTGCATGCATGTATATTTCTTTGTGTGCATTTGTGCATGAATGTGCATTTCTACATGTGTGTGTATGCATTTGTATGTTTGTGTGCATGTGCATGTGCATGCGTGTGTATGGTGGTGTATATTAGTGCATGTGTGTCTATGTTCATGCATGCATGTGTGTTAACATTTTAGTGTGTGTGCATATGTGCATGCATGTGTGTGTGTGTGTGTTTACATATGTGTTTAGATGAATGTGCTTATGTTTGTTTGCATGTGTGCATTTCTGTGACTATATGCTCATGTGTGTATATGTTTGTTTGTGTGTGCATAAACCTATGTGTTTGAGAGTGCATGCATGTGTGTATGTGCGTGCATGCATGCTTGTATGAGTGTACTTGTGGGTTTGTCTATCTATGTGAGTTCATGTCTAGTATGAATGTGTGCATATGCATGTGCACATGCACATGTGTGTGTGGAGAGATTTGTGTGTATGTATGTGCATATGTGTACATTTATGTGTGTGTGTGTGGAGATGTATGCTTGTGTGTCTACATGTGTGTATGCCCCTATACACGTATATGTGTGTGTCTGCATACACATGTGTTCGTATGAGTTCATACTTGTGTGCGTGCATGAGTGTGGTGAGTGTGTACATGTGCACGTAGGCACTTGTGCATGTGTGTGTGTGACCATGTTTGCATCTTAATGTGTGTGAATGTGCATATGTGTCTACATGTGCATGTGTGTGTGTTCAACATGTGTGCATGTGGGTGTGTGTTTTAGTCTGTTTGCATATGTGTGTGTGTGTGTGTCTGTGTATATGTATTCATGTGTGGTTACTAGTACACGTGTGTGTTTGTGCAAGTGTGCAGACATATAAATGTGTGCGTTAGTGTGCATATGTTTGTGTATGTGTGTGTGGGTGTGAGTTTATGTGCATATGAGTGTGTGTGTGAATGTGAATATAATCTTATGTGAGTGTCTAGGTGCATGTTTGTCAGCTTATGCATGTGTGTATGTGAGTATGTATGTGCATGTATGCAGGTGCATGCATGTTTGTGCATACATACATGTGTGAATATGTGTGTGCATGCTTGCCTTCTTGCATGTGCATTCATGTGTGTGTGTGCCTACATGTGTATGTGTCCATATGTAAATATGTGCATGTTTGTGTGCATATAGTAGTTATGCATATATGTGCATGTATTTGTGTCTAGTTGTGTGTGCATGTGCCTATGTATGTGTGTGTGTGTGTGCATGTGTATGTATGGTTGTTTGTGTGAGTCCACGTGCATGTGTGTGTGATAACTTCCATGTGTGTTGGTGTGTGTGTGTGTGTGTATGTGTGTGTGCATGTGTGCATGTATGTGTATGTGTATGCTTTCTTGTGAGTGGGTGTGGCCATTTTTGTTTCTATTTGTGCAAATTTTTGTGTATACATTTGTGTGTGCATTCACATGCATGTGTGTGTATGTGTATGTGTGTGCATGTGTCTTAATAAGTATATGTGGGTATGCATGTGCATGTTCATGCACATGTGTATAAGTGTCTGTGTTTGTGTGTGAGGGTTTGATTCTATGTTTATGCATTTGTGCATGTGTGAGTGCATGTGCACATGTGAAGGTGCTCTTGCATATGTGTGTCTGTATGTATCTATGCATTCGCATGTGTGTGTCTGTATGTTAATGTGGATGTACGTGTGTGTGTGTGAGTTCGTGTGCATCCCTAAGCATGTGTATATATTTGTGTAAATGGCCATTTGCATGTGTGTGCTTGTGCATGTGTGTGCATGGTTATGCATGTTTATGTATGTATACATACTCTTCTTTTTGTGTGCATGTGAGTGTATGTGTTTGTGTGCACTTATTTGGTTGTGTAGATGTCTGCATGCATGCGTATTTTGTTGTGATTAATGCAAGTGTGTGTGTGGGTGTATGTATGAGTGTGTTAGAGCTTTCATGTGTCTGTATGTGTGCGCATGTGTGTATGTGTGCATGCATATGTATATGTATGTTTATGTGTGTGTTGCGTTAGTGTGTGTGTGTACATTTGTGTATCTATTAGTGCCCATTTGTGTGTATTTATTGTTGTGTGCATTCATAGGCACATGTACGTATGTTTAGGTGCAAGTGTCTTATTGTGTGATTATGTGTATGCATGTGGGTATTTGCACTCATGTGTGTGTAAGTGTGTGTACATGTGTTGACGTGTAAATTTGTGTGTTTATTCATGTATTTTTGTGTGTGTGGATAGGTGGGTGTATGTGCTTGCATGTGTTTGTATGCCTATGTGTGTTTGCATGTGTGTAGTTGTGTGTGTGTGTGTCTATGTGCATTTGTGTTCTTTTTATATATGAGTGTGTGTGTGTGTGCATGCATGTGTGTGAGTAGGGGTGCATGTGTGTGCATGTGCATATATTGCTATGGGCTTGCATGTGCCTACATGTGTGTACCTGTTTTTGTGCTTGTTTAATTGTGCTTTGTGTGTATGTGTGTATGTGTGCATGTGTGCATATGTGCATGTGGGTTTTCATGTCTATGCTCATCTTTGTGTGTGTGTGTGTAAGGGGTGTGTTTGTTGGTGTATGTGTGTTCATGCATACGACATGTTGTGTGTGCATATGTGTGCATACATGTGCTAAGAACATGAACACATGTGTGTTTGCATGCTTTTGTGCACGTGGACATGTGCACAAGTGTGTGCAAGTGTGTGAGTGTGTGAGTGTGTGTTTGTGTGCATGTATGCAAGTGTGAGTGCATATATTTGTATGTGTGTGCATGTACGTGTGGTTGTGAGTGCATGTGTATGCCCATATTTGTGCCCACGTGTTTGCATGTGCAGGTGAGCCCATGTGCATGATCTTGTGTAAATGCGTTTGTTTGTGAGTGTGTGTGTGTGTGTAAGAGCTTGCACGTGCATGTGCTTGTATTTGAGTGTGTGCTTGCACATGTATGTGTATCTATTTGTATGTAAATGCATATAGTTTTGCATATGAATTTGCGTGTACATGTCTGTGCGCGTGTGCATGTGTGTCTCTATGTGTACATGTTCGTGCATGTTCGTATGTGCATGTTTACATGTGAGTATGGAGGTGTGTGTGTATGTATGTGTACTCATATGCATGCATCTGCATGTATGTGTATGCATATGTGGTTGTTGGTGTGTATGCTTGTGCATGTGTATTTGTGTGCACCAGTTTGTGTTTGAATGTTTGTGTACTCATGTTTGTATGCATGTGTATGCTTGTATAGGTTCCTTTTATTTATGCATCTATATGCACACTTGTGTTAGCTTTTGTATGTGCATGCTTGCATGTGTGTGTGTGTGTGTGCATGTGTTTGTGTGTACATTTGGATGTGTACATGTTTATTTGTGTTTCTATGTATGGTTGTGCATGTATGTGGGTGTGTCTATGCATGTCTATGTATGCATATATACTTGTGTTTGTGTGTGTAATTGCACATTTATGTAAGTAAGTGCATGTGTGTTTTCCTGCATATGTGCACAAGAATGTGTGTAAGTGTGTGTGGTTGTGTCCATGTGTGCATGTGTTTGCATGATGTGTGCTGTTATCTGTGCTTGTATTTGTGTAAGTTTATGTATGTGTGCTTGTGTGTGTTCTTGTGTGTGTTTGTGCATGTGTATGTATGCATGTATTTTTCTTATGTGTGTGTTTGTGGATGTGTGCATGCGGTTGTTTTTGCATGTATATGTGCAAGCGTATGCTTGTGCATCTGTCCATGTGTATATCTGTGTGTGTATGTTGTTGCATTTGTGGCAATGTTCTTCTTTGTGTGCTTGTGTGTATGTGTGTGTGGGCATGAATGTGTGTTTGTGAGTGCATGTGCACGTACATGTGTGTGTGTGTATATAGGTGTGGGCATGTACATGTGTCATGTGTGTGTATGCATGTGTACGTGTTTACATATATGTGTGTGGGTATGCTTATGTGAGTGTGCATGTGCATTCATGCGTGCATGTCTGTGTGCACATTAGTGTATGCATGTGTTTCTATGCACATCTATGCATGTGTATGTGCATGCATAATTTTTTATGTTGAGTGTTTTTTGTGTGTGCATGTGAATACGTGTTTGCACACTCGTGTGCTTGCATGTGTACATTTTTACTTGTGTTTGTTTTTGTAGGCGTGTGCTTGTTCATGTGTGTCACTCATGTTGGTGTGTGCGTGTGTGCATGTGGTTGTGGGTGCATATCTGTACATGTGTTGATGCATGTATGTGTGTGTGTTTGTGTGGTTATGGACATGCATGTGTGTAAATGTGTGTGCATGTCTACTTGTGTGAACATTTCTACATGTGTGTGTGCATGTGTGTGCATATGTATGTGTTTGTGTGTATCTATGTGTATGTGTCTATATGTGCATACATTCATGTGTGTGTGTGTGTGCGTGCTTGTGTATATGTCTAAATGTGTGTGTGCATGCTTGTGTATATGTGTAAATGTGTGTGTGTGTGTTTGCTTGCACGCATGTGTGTATATGGGTGCATGCACGTGTGTGTCTGTGTGTTCATGTGTGTGGGTATGTGTGTCAGCATGTGTGTGCATACACACACATGCATGCGTGTGTGTGTCTTCGTGTGAGCAGGTGTGTGCGCATGCACATGTGTGTGTGTTTTCATATGTATATGCATGTGTGTATGTGTGTTCATGTGCATGTGAGCATGCATGTGTATATGTGCTTGTGTGTGTATGAGTGCATGTGTATGCACTTGTGTATATGTGTGTGTATGTGTTTGTTTGTGCATGACTTTGTGCATATGCATTTGTTTTATGCATGTGTGAACATACACATATGTATATGTGTGTGTGTGTACATGCTTGTAGCATTTATTTATGCATGTGCATGTGTGTGTGTGTATGTGCATATGTGCATATGTGTGTGTGTGTGTGTGCATGTATATGTGTGTATGTGTAGATATATGTATGGATGTACATGTGTGCATAAGTTTACATGTTTCTGTATACTTGTTTGTATGTTGTAACATGCACATGTGTGACTATGTGTCTGCATGTTTGTAGGTGTGTGAATATGTTCATGCATGTGTGTGTAAAAGTGTGTATGTGTGCATGTGTGCATCATGCTTGTGTGTGTACGTGTGTTGTTGTGTGCATGTATGTGTGTATGGTTGTGTGTGCGTGTAGTAATATATGTGTGTGCATGTCTAAGCGTGCATGGTCATACGTGTGTGTGCATATGTGTTGTACGTGTGTGTGCATTTAGGTGTGCTTTCATGTGCTTTTGAGGATCTGTGTGTGAGTCACTATGCTTATGGGTAAGTATGTGAGTGAGTGTGCATGTCTGTGTATGCGTATGTTCATGTGTTCTGTGCATGTGTTTGTGGGGGTACTTTTATGCATTTGTGTTTGCATATGTGTGTGCATGTGTATGTGTACACGTGTGCATGTTTATATGTACATGTCCATGCGTTAGAGCACTACATAAACATGTGTGTGCATGTGTGCATGTATGTGTACATGTTAGTGTGTGTGTGTGCAAGTGTGTGTGCGCATTTATGTGACTATGTATGTGTGAGCATGAGTGTAATTGAGTCTGTGGGTGCATTTGTTTGTGTTTGTATGAATATGTGTGTTGTGTGCAAGAGTGTGTGTATGTGTTTGTTTTTATATACTATGCATGCATGCATTCATGGCATGTGTGCATTTGTGGGTGTGAATTTGTGTGTATGTGTGAGCATATGTGTGCATGTGTTTGTGCATATGCATGTGTGACATGTGTACATGTGTTTATGTGTGTGTGCATGTGTGCATATGTTTGTGTGTGTGTATGCATCTCTTTATATGTGTGTGCATATGTGTGAACCATTGTGTATGTACATGTGCAAGTGCATGTGCATATGCTTGTGTCTTCATGTACATGTGTTTGCACTAGTTTGCATGTGTGTCTATGCATGCATATTTGCATATGTCTGTGTATGAGTACCTGTGTGTGCATATGTGTTCCTATATGTTTGTGTGTGTGCGTGAGTGGCTGTATTTGCCTATATATGTGCATGAGTGTGCATGTTTTGATACATGTGTGTGCATATGAGTGCTTGTGAGCATGGTCGTGTATATGTGTGCATGTTTTGTTTTTATATGTGTGTATGTGCTTGAGCTTATGTGTGTTTACATGGGTGTATACGTGTATATGTGCATGTGTGTGTATGCAAGCTAGTGTTTGTGTGTGCATGTGCCTTTGTGTGTGTGCTCGCAATTATGTGTATGTGTGTGTGTGTTTAACCGTGTGTGCATTAGTGCTTATGTGTGTCTATGCATGTGCGCACTTTTTTCTTGTGCACATGTGATAATGTGTGTATATGTGCATTCGTGTGTTTATGGGTTCATACATATATATGGTCTCAGCTTGTGTTGGAGTAAGTGTGTAGCTACGTTTATGCATGTGCTTGCATGTGTATTTGGGTGTGCATGTGTTTCTGAGTGTGCATACGTGCATGCATGTGTGTGTTGATACTGGTATGTGTGTGTGTGGGTGTGTATGCAAATTTATGTCTATGTTTGTGAGTGCATGTATATGTGTGTGCATGTGTGTGTATGGGTGCATGTGCACACATTTTTGTTTGTGTGCATGCATGATTCTGTGTGTATGTTCATGACTTCATGTGCGTGTATGGGTGCATTGAACACATGTGTGTGTTTGCATGTATGCATGTGTTAGTGTAGAAACATACATGTGTGTGAGTGTGAGTGCACACACGTGCAGGTATCTTTGTGCATGTATGGGCTTGAGAACATGCACTTTTGTGCATTTGTGCATATGTATATGCATGCATATGTGTGTATGTGTGTTCTTGTGTGTGTTTGTGTACATCCATGTGATTGTTTGTGCATGTGTGTGCTTGTGTGTGCATGCTTATGTATATGTGGTGCATGCATGGGTGCATGTTAATGTGTGCATTAATGAGTATGTGTTCATGTCAGTGTGTGCATGTGTCTATGTGTGTGGGGGGCATGTGTGTGTGTGTGTATGTGTGCATGTGTTTAGGTGCCTATGTAGGTGTGTTTTTGTACATGTGCATGTGTGTGAACGTGTGCTTAGATGTGTTTGTCTGTGTGTGCATGCAAGTACCTCATTTATGTGCATGTGTTTGTGCATATGTGTGTGTCTGTGTGCATGTGTGCATATGTGGTTGTATGTGTTTATATGCATAAGTATGTGTGTGTGTGTGTGCATGGACATGAGTATGTGTGCCTTTGTTATGCTTTTGTGTGCCTGTGGGTGTCCACGTGTGTTCATGTGTAAGTGTGTAAGCATTGGTGTGCTTGTGTGTTATGCATGTGTGTGCACATGTCCATGTGTGCTTGTGTGTGTATTGTATGTTTGTGTGTGTGTGTGATCGCATCTATGCATTTGTGTGTTCACATGTCTTCATGTGTGTGTATTTATGTTTTTTAAGTATGTGTGAGCACATATATGCATGTGTGTTCGCATGTCTTCATGTGTGTGTATGTATGTTTTTTAAGTATGTGTGCTTGTGTTCATGCATCCAAGCACATGCATGTGTTTGTGTGCATGCATGCATGCATGGCTATGTGTGTCTATGTTTGCAAGTGTGTGTGTGTGTGGACGTGAGTATGTGTAGCTTTGTTTTGGCAAGTATGTGTGTGTGGGTGCATGTGTGGGATTTAGTTTGCACATGTCTTCATGTGTTTGTTTGTGTGGGTGTACTTGTGTGTTGTGCATGTGTGTGCGAGTGTACATGGATGTGCCTATGTGTATGCATGTACATGTGCATGTGTCTGCGTGTATGTGCGTTGGATGCATGTGTATATTTACATGTCCATGTGTGTGTCTTTGTGTGTGTGTGCATGCATTTGTGCACATGAGTGCAGTGTGCTTGTGTAAATGCACATGTCTATGTGTGTGTGTGTGTTTATGTCATTAAGTACATATACGCACGCATATGTGAATGTGCCAGTGTGTGCAAGTACATGTGTATGTCTATATGCATGTATTTGTGCTTCTATGTTTGCATACATGACTGCTTATGTGTGTGTGGTTGCTTGTGTGTGTGTGCATTTATTTGTGCATATCTGTTGGCATGCTTGAGTGTATGAATGTGTGCCCATGCATATGTGTGTGTTTGTGCATGTATACATTCATATGTACATGTGTAAGTGTGTTTTTGTGTGTTCATGTGTCTGTCCTTGAGCATGTGTATTTGTGTGTGTGTGCATGTGCATGTGCTTGTGCATGTCTGCATGAGTTTGCACACTTTAGAGTGTGTATATGTTGGTCTATTTATGCATGTGTGCATGTGTGATCATGAGTATATGCATGTGCATGTGCATGTGCATGTGTCTTTGTGTACAAGTTTGTGACCTTATGTGTGCACATTGTAGGTGCTTATGCATTCATGTGTGTATGTATGTGCATGTGCATGTGGATGTACATGCATTGTTGAGCATCAGTGTGCATATATGTTTGTGTGAGTGCTTGTATTTGTCTCTATGTGTGCATGTGTGTTTGCAAATATATATGTACATGCTTGCATGTATGTGTGTGTATGTTTGCATATGTGTGCATGTGTTTATTCTTGTTCATGCTTGTGTGTGGGTGTGTTTGCATGCAATTATGCATGTGTCTATGCGTGTGTTTTTGAATGAGTGTATGTTAGAATATGTGCACGTATGTGTGTGTTTGTGTGTATATGTAAGTGTGTCTATACATTCACATGTGTGTATGCTTGTGTGTGTGTGGTTGCATGTGTGTGTAAGTGTGTTTTTGTAATTTTGTGTATGTGTGCATGCATGTGCATTTGTGTGTGTTTATGCCAATGTGTGTCCTTATGTGTGGATGCATGTGTGTCTACATGTTCATTTGTGTTTGTGTATGAGTGCATGTTTATGTGTATTTTATTTTGCATGAATGCATATTTGTGCAAGTCTGTGTTCTTGTGTGTGGATATGAGTGTGTGTGTGTGTGTCTTTGGGTGCATCCATGTGTTCGTGTGCGTATATGTACATGTGTGAGTGCTTGTGCATTTGCATGTGTGTATATGTATGTTTATGCATGTGTTTGCACAGGTCTATGCACATATGTTTATTCTAATGTGTGTGCCTATGCATATGTGTATGTGTATGTGCATGTGTGCGACTATGTGTGTGCATATATTTGCATTATTGCATGTGTAGGAATGTGTGCACGTGCAAGCATGTTTGTGTGTGTCTAAGTGTGTGTGAGTGTTTATGCATGTGTGTGTGTGCATGATGGGGTGTGCATTTGTGCATATATGCTTGCGTGTGCATGCGTGTGTGTGTATGTGTATGTGCATATGTGTGCTTGTGTATGCCTATCTATGTGCATGTGCGTCTGTCTGCAGATGCATCTGTGCATGTGTACATGTGTGTTTGTGTCTATGTGCATTTGGTGTATGTATGATTGTTTTTTACTTGTTTTCTTGTGTGCAAGCATGTCTATGTGTGGTTGTACATGTGTGTGCTTACGTGCATGTGTGTATGCATTCAGTTGTGTCTGCATGTGATTGCTTATAGGTGTGCATATGTGTGTGTGTGGTTGTACTTTTATAGGTACTTGTTTGTTGATGTATTATTTTTTGTGTTTAGGTATGTGCATATGTGCATGTATTTGTGCATGCATTCAAGCACTTATGCAGACGTGCATGCCTCTGTGCTTCTTTTTGTGCACACACACGATGGTGTGTGAGTGTGTCAGTATGTGAGTGTGCATGTGCTTGTGTATGTTTTTATGTGTCTGTGTATGAGCATGTATATGTGTGTGTCTATGTGTGTGTGTGTGTGTGTGTGTGTTTATGTTTATTTTTGTGTAAACACATGTGTGGGTGTATTCATGTTTGTCTGTGCATGTATATAATGGTATTCATGTGTATGGGTGAGTGTGTGTATGTGTTAGAGACTTCATGTGTATATATGTGCATGTCCCTATATATTTGTGTGTGCATCTGCATGTGTGTGTGTGTGTGTGAGTTGTGAACCTGTACTAGCATGCTTAATTCCAACCTTCTTTTGTTTGTGAATGCATTTGTGTGAGTGTTTGTGTTTGTGCATGTGTGTGGGTGTGTGTGCACACATGCATGTTTGTGCATGTGCATATGTCTACATGTGTGTACTTATGTGTTTGTGTGGTTGTGTATATTTTTAGTTTGTCTGTGTTTATGCATATGTACATGCGCATGCATGTACATGTGTCAGTGTTTTTCTGTGTTTGTGTGTATATGTGTACATGTGCATGTGAATGTTCATTTATCCATGTGTGTGTGCTTGACTCTATGTGTTGGCTTATTTTTGTTGGTGTGAGTGTGTCTTTGTTGTGTGAGTGCATGTGTCTGTATGCTTGTATGTGTGCACATGTGTGTCTGTGTGTGCACGTGTGTGTCTATGTTTGTATGCATTCATGTGCATGCATAAGAGTGTGCGTGTGCATGCGTATGTGTGCATGTGTGTATATGTGAGTATGTTCATGTGAGCATGCATGTGCATGTGTGTGTAGGTGTGGTAAATGCTTGCTCACATGTGTGTGTGTGTGTGTGCTTGCATGTGTGTGTGTGTGCATGCATGTGTGCCTGTGTTGGGGGTGTGGGTGTGTTTGTGTACATGTTTGGGTGCATGCACGTGTGTGTGTACTTGTGTAAGTTTGCATGTGTACATGGCTTCTTGTGCACATGTGTACATGTGTGTGTGTGTCTATGCATGTGTGTGAGTGCATTTGTGTACGTGAATGTGCTTGTTTGTACATGTGTTTAAGTGTTGCTAAGTGCATGTGTGCATGTACATATGTGTGTTTACATGCAAGTGGATGTTCGTGTGCTTGTGCTTGTGTGTGTATGTGGGTTTGTTCTTGTGAGTGTGTGTATGCAAGCATTTGTGGGGGTGAGTGTATTTGCATGTGTGTATGCATGTGCATGTGTGCATGTGTGTGTGTGCATACATGCATATATGTAAGAATGTTTGTTTGTCTACATTTGTGAGTGTGTATATGTCTATGTGTGTGTGTGTGTGCATCATTATGTGTGTATGCTTGTGTGTTTGCCTATGCATGTGTGTGCCTATATGTGTATATATGTATATATGCAAACATGCATGTGTTGTGCATTCATGTATGTGGGCAAGTGTGTGCATGGATATTTGCATGTTCATGTATCTATGTATGTGTATGTTTGTATGTGCCTATTTTTGTGCATTTGTGTGTATTCACATGTGTATGAGTGTTTGTGTGTGTGTATGTATGCATTTGTGTATATATGTGTGTACTTGTGTATGTGGAAGTCTGTGTGCATTCGTGTGTAGGCATGATTATGCATGTGTGTGTGGGCATGTGTTTTGTTTAAGCTTTTGTATGTGTGTGTGCTTCTATGAGCATACGCATCTATGTGTGTGTTTTGTGCATGTTTGAGAGCTTTTGTGTGTGTGTGTGTGTGTGCATCTATGTTTGTGCATGTGCATGTGCACATGTGCTTGTGCACATGTGCTTGTGCTAGTACTTGTGTGTTTGTTTATGTGTGAGTGTGTGTGAATGTGCATGTGTGCGCAAAAGGTGTGCATGCATACTTATGCATTGTTTATGTGTGCATGTGTATGCATGTGTGTATGTCTATGCATTTGTGTGTTCATGTGACTGTATGTGTGTATGTCTATGCACATGTGCTTGTTATGTGTGAGTGCAAGAATGTGTGTGCATGTGTGTACTTATGGATGGGTTCTTGTATGTACCCATGTGTGTGTGTGTGTGCATGTTTATGCGTGTATATTTGTGTGTCCACATGTGTGTGTGTGTGTGAATTCTTATGTTCATATGTGTGAATGTGTGCACTGATGAGCGTGTGTTGGTATGTTGTTTATGTGTGTCTTTATCTACATGTATGAGTGTGTAGGAGTGCATGTGCATGCATGCATGTGCAAGCATGTGTTTACATGAATCTATCTATGTGTCTTTATGTATGCATGTGTGTTATGTGTACTTGTGTGAGCATATGCATATACAGACGTGTATGTGCTTATGCTTGCGTGAATGTGTTCATTTGCATGCACGAGTGTGTGTGCCTATGCATGTTTGTGCATTTGTTCATGCATTTGTGTGCAAGTGCATATGTGTTAGTGTATGTGGGTGTGCATGTTCGTTTGCATATGTGTGTCTACTAATTTTTGTGCATATGTGTGTCCTTTTATTCATGTGCATGTGTGTTTTAATGTGTTTTATGTGTGTGTGTGTGCTTGTGTTTGCATTTGTTCAGATATATGTGGTTGAGTGTTTGTGGGTGTTTGTGCATGTGTGGGTGTGTGCACATGTGTAGGTGTATTAGGCATGCTTGTGTATTTTTTCATGTCTTTGTGTACATGTGTGAATGTTTGTGTGTATGTAGATGTGTGTGTGCATGTGTGGATGTTTGTATGTGTGAACACATGCAAGTGTGTGTATGTTTGTGTGTGTTGTATGCATGTGTGCAAGTGTGTATGGTTGGGTGTTGGTATATATGAGCATGCATGTGTATGCATGTGTGTGTGTGTGCACATGTGTAAGTCTATGCTTGTGCATGTGTTTGCCTATTTTTTTTCATGTGCATTTAGGTTTCTTTATGTGTGTGTGTGTGTGTGGATGTGCTTGTGCTTGTGTGGATGTGTGTGTGTGTGTGTCTGCATGTATGTGCATGTATGTATGTGAGTGTTTGGGTGTGTGTGCACATGTGTGTAGGGTTTTTTTGTATACAAATGTACATGCGTGCGTCTGTGCTTGTGCACTTGTGTATTTAGGTCTTTTGAGAGCTTACATGTGTTTATTTATGGGCATGCATATACATGTATATTTAATGAGTGCATGCATGTGTGTGTGTGTTCGTATTAGTAGTTGTGTGTGGGTGTTTGTGTGTGCATGTGCATGTATGTGTGTGTTCACACCAGTAGTTGTGTGTGTGTGCACATGTGCAAGCATTTGATTGTGTATGTATGCTCTTGTTTGTGTGTGTTTGCATATGTGTGTGTGTGCATGTGTGCTTGTATGTGCATGTGTGTTTGTGCACTAGCATTTATGTGTATGCTTGCACGTCTATGTGTTTACATATGTGTGTACATATAGATGTGCATCTTCATGTATTTGTGCGGGTGTGTGCATGCATGCATGTGTGTCTATGTGTGCATGTATGCTTGTGATTGTCTGCATTTGTGTGCATGTGAGTGTACGTGTGTGTGTTCCTATATACAAGTGTACATGCATTTGCGTGTGGGTGCAGTGTGAGTTTGTGTGCATGTGCATGTGGGAGTGTTTGTTTGTGTGTGTGCTTGTGTGTATATGATTGCATACATGTGCACTTACATCCATGCATTTGTATGTGTTTGTGTTTGTGTAGGTGAGTGTGTTATCATGTGGGTGTGTATATGTGTGCATGCATGTGTATGAATATGAGTGTGCATAAGAGGCTATTTGTGTGTGTTCATGTGGGCATGTGAGTGTTTGTGTGTGTTTATGCATGTACATAAGCATGTGTGCGTGCAACATGTGCATGTGTATGGGCATGGAGATGTGTGTGCAAGTGCATGAGCTTATATGTATGTGTGCGTGCACATGTGCCTACTTTTGTGTGTTTATATGTGTATGTGTGTGCTTATGTGTGCATGTGTTCATGTGTGTGTCTATCCACGTGCATGTGTGCATGTGTGTACACATGGGTGAGGATGACTATATGTGTGGCTGTGCTTTTGCATGTGTCTATGTGAGTGTGTGTGTTTACATGCATCTCTTATGTGCTTGCATGCATTTGTGTACAAGTGTATGTGGGTTTAATTTTTTGTACACATACGTGTGTGCGTGTATGTGCCCATGTTCGTGGGAGTATATGCATCAGTGTTTGAATATGTGTATGTATACATTTATGCGTGTGTGTATGCATGTTTAGGTGTGCACATGTGCACATCTATGTGTGGAAGAGTACATGGATGTAAGTGTTTGTGTGTGTCAGTTCATGTGTTCTAGTGTGTGTGCATGCATGCAAGCTTGCATGCATGTGTGAGCATGTGGGCTTGTTTATGTAGGCACATGTGTGTATATGTTTATGTGTGCATGCATATGTACGTGCGTATGCATGTGTACGTGTACGTGAGCATTTGCAAATTTGAGTGCATGAGTGTGTGTGTGCATGTGCATGCACAAATGTGAGTGCATGAGTATGTGTGTGTGTGTGTGTGCATGCATGTGTGTGCATGACCATGTATATTTGTTTGCGTGTGTATCTGTCTATGAGTGTGTATTTATGCATGCATGCAAGCATGTGTTGATGTGTGAATGCATACATGAGTGGGTGTGTGTGTGTGTAAGCTTATGCACATGTGCTTGTGAGTGTTTACATGCATGTGTGTACCCACGTTTGTGCATGTGTGTGTTTGTGTGTGTACGTGCTCATGTGTGTGCATGTACATGCATGTATATATGTGTGTGTGCATCTAAGAGTATGTGAGCATGTGTGTTTGTGTGTATGTTTGTGCATGTGTGCATCTATTTGTGCATGTGTATGTGTATCTCTGAGAGTGAGTGTGTATGTATGTGTGTGTGAATATGTGTATCTAAGTAGGTGGGCATGTCTGTGTGTGTGTGTGCATGAGTGCATTTGTGCATGTCTATGCATGTTATTGTGCATGTGTGCATCCATGTGTGTGCCCTTGTGCATAAGTATGCATGTTGGTGTGTGTGTGTGTGTGGTTATGGATGTGTGTGTGTGCATTTTATGCATATGTGAGCATGGCCATATGTGTATGTGCCTTTGTGTGATTGAGTGAGTGCATGTGTGTGTTTGAATGTATGAGTTCTCATGTGTGAGTGTACATGTGTGTACTAATAAGTCTGCATGTCTGTATGTTGGCGTTTATGGGTGTATGTGCATGCATGCATGTGTGTTTGAGCATGCATATGTGCATTCTTGTATGTCTTGTGTACACATTTTTGTGTGAGCATAGGTTTGTTTTGGAGTTTTTGTGAGTGAATGCATGTGCATGTGCACATTTGTGAGAGTGTGTATGTACATTGGTGTTTACATTTGTGTGCATGCATGTGCATGTCTACATGTTTTGGTATGTGTTCTTATGTGTGTGTGTGAGTGTATATGTGTGTTCAATTCAGTGCATGGTCTTTGAGCTTGTCTATGCGTATGCATGCATATGAGTGTATGCCTATGTATGTGCCTATGCATCTATGAGTGTGTCTACGAAAGTGTGCATATATGTTTGCTTCTGCATTTGTGTATATTTTTGGGTGTGTGCATGTGTGTGTTTGTGTGTATGTTTGTACATGTGTGTACATGTGTGTATGGGTGTGGCTATGATATTACATGTGTTTGTGTATGCATTTGTGTGTGTGCATGCATTTTTGCATGTCTATCTGCATGTATTTATTTATGTCTAGGTGTGTCCAGGTGTATGTGCTAGTATTTGTGCATGTGTATGTGTGTGTGTTTGTGAACATGTTTATGTGTGCAATTATGGTTGTGTGTGCCAATGTGTGCATGCATGCATATACATATGAGCATGTGTGTGTATTTTTGTTTGTGTCTATGTATCTCTGTGTTCATGTGCATGTGTGTTTGTGTTTGTGTGCATGTACTTGCGCATGCATATATGAATGTGTGTGCATTTGTGTTTATATGCATGTGTGCGTGCATGGTGTGTGTGTGTGCATGTGGTTGTAGGTGTGTGTGCATGCTTATGCATATGTATTTCTTTGTGTGTGTGTGTGTGTTTGGTGTGTGTGTGTGTGTGCATGTGTGTATGTGTGTGTGTAGGTGTGTATGCATGTATGTATGCACATGCATGTGCATGTCTTTGTGCAAGTGTGTGTATGCCAATATATTTGCATGTCTATGAACCTATGTGTGTGCATGTTTAAGCCTGTGCATATGCATGTATGTGCATTTGCTTTTATATGTGTTTGTGTGCTTTTGTGCACTTGTGAGTTGTTCGTGCTTATTTGTTGTGTGTGCATGTGTGTCCTTGTTTGTGTATGTGTGCTTATATGTGTGTGTGTGTACCTTTATGCACTTGCATTCTTATGTGTGCCTATATGTGGGTGTCTGCATGTTTGCATGTCATATAAGTTTGAAGCAAAGAAGTGTGTGTTATGGTGTGTGAGTGAGTGTGTGCTTATGTGTGTGTTTATGTGCATGCACTCGTGTGTGTGCTTGTACGTGTGTTATTGTTTTTATGTGTGTGCTAGTGTATGTGTATTTGTGTGTGTGTGTGCATGTGTGTATGTGTTTGTGTGTGTGTGTGTGTGTGTATGTGTTTGTGTGTGTGTGTGTGCCTACAAACGAGTGTAGGCATGTGTGTATATTCTATTTGGGTGTGCATGTGTTTGCATGTATGCATTTATATTTGTGCATGAACCTATATGTATGTACGTGCACATGTATGTATTTATGTGCATATGTGTGTGTGTATGAGTGCATGTATGTGTGCATCAATTTGAACATGTGTCTATGTGCACGAGTGTGCTTTTATAAGCATGTAAATGTACTGGCATGTAACTGTGAGCACATGAGTGCATGTGTACGTTTGTTTGTGTGAGCACTTGTGTGTGCCCATTAGTGTGCACATGTCTATGCATGTGTTTGCATGCATGTGTGTGCTTGCATGTGCATGAGTGTGTTTTTGTACATGTGTGGTCATGTGTGTGCATGCATATGTGCACGTCTTTGTGTGTGCTTATGCATTTTGTGCAAGTCTATCCATCTACATGTGTGTGTGTGCTTATATGTGTGTGCTTGTACATATATCAGTGCCTATGCATATGTGTTTGGCTTTGTTTGTGTCTGTGGGTGTGTGTGCATGGGTTCATTCATATATGCATATTTGTATGCGTTCATGTGTGGGTGATGGTTGTGAGTGTGTGTACATGTTTTGTGTGTATGTGCATATGTGAGTAAGCACATGTGCGAGTGTGTGTGTGTGCAGTGTCTGTGCCTATGTGTTTGCTAGTATGAGCATGTGGGGGCATATTTGCGTGTGCTTTGCATCCATGCATGTGCATGTGTGTGGGTATGTATGTGTGTGCACATGTACGTAAGTGTGTGGGTGTGTGGGGATGTGTTTGTGTGGGAATGTGTGTTTATGTGTGTGTGCATGTATACATCTATGATTGTGTGTGTATTTGCATTTGTGTGCTTATCCATGTTTGTGTGTTTTCCTATGTGTCTATGTGCAATTGTGTGTGTGTTTGTGCATACATGTATACATGCCTGTGTGAGTGTGTTGTCGTGCATGTGCATATATGTCTGTGTGCCTATGTATGGTATTAAGTGAATGTGCATGAACATATATGCATGTCTATGTTATGTGTGTGTGTGTGTATGCATGCATATAAGTGCCATTATATGTGTGTATGCATGCATGAACATGAACATGTGGGGGGCACATGGCATGTGTGCTTGTATATGCATGTTCATGTGTGTGGGAGTGTGGTTGTTTATGTGAACGTGTGTGTGTGTATGTACGTGGACACATCTGTGTGTGTGGGTGCATGTTTGTGCATTCATGTGTGTGTTTTATTGTGCATGTAAATATGTGCAATTATGTATGTGTGGCTGCATCTGTATGTGTGTGCATGCATTTGTGTGTATGTATATTTGTGTGTGCTTTGTGTACACATGTATGTGTGTGTGAACAAGAACAAGCACATGTTTGTGTGAGTGTGTGCAAGTCTATTTTTGGCTATGCACATGTGTGTAGTTTTGTGTGCTCGTGTTTGAATGTATGTTATTATGTGTGTAAGTGCACATACATGTGTGCATGTGTATGCATGTTTGTGTTTGTGTGTGTGCTTGTGTAGATGTGTTCATGTGTGTTCACTTGTGCATGTGCATAGCTTAATTTGTGTGGTTGCACATTTTTGTGTGCATGTATGTGTGTGTTTGTTTGTGTGCATAAGTATGCTTGGGTATGGGTGTGTGTGAGTGTATGTGCATGTATGTCTATGCATATGCATGTGAGTGCATATGTGTGTGTGCATATGTGCACACATATGTGTATGCCTCTATAGGTGCATGTATGTATGCATGTGGGTGTGTATGTGTCTACAAGTATAGGTTCCTATGTGTGTATGTGCATGTTTGTTTATGGGGGACCACATGTGTGTGTGTGCATTTGCATGTGTGGTAGGTTTGTGTATCTATGTATTTCTGTGTGAGTGGATGGGTGTACGTGTGGATTTGTGTGTATGTGTGTGTGTGTGTGTGTATATGTTGCTTGTATTTGCTTGGGTGCATGCACGTGTGCCTATGCAGATGCATTCATGTGTATATGAGCTTTTGTGTGTTTGTGACCATGTGTTCATGTTCTTGTATATTGTGTGTATACATGTGTGTACATGTGAGTTGTTGTGTGTGTGTGTCCTTGTGCAAGTGTGTGTTCATGTGTATTTATGTGCACACATGTGTGTACGTATGAAAGTGTGTGCCTGTATGTGGGTCTGTGGGTGTGTGTGTGTGCAAGTGCTTACGGGTGTACATGTTCTTGTGTGTATGACTGTGTGTGTTTGCATGTGTGTATATGTGAGTATGTATGTATGAGTGCGTGTTCTTGCGTATGCGTGTGTGATTCATTTACATCCATATGTATGTACTGATGTGTATGGGCATGTGTGTATATGTATGGGAGCAAGTGTATGTGCAACTATGTGAATTCATGCATTAACTCATGTGTATGTGTGTGCTTATATGCATATGCATGTATACATATTTGTGTATGCGTATCTATGTGTGTGTGGAGGCAGACGGGTTTGATTGTTAGTGTGTCTATGCATGTGTGAGTATGCACATGTATGAGTGTGAGTGTGTGTGCAACGTGTCTCCCTACATGTTTGCTAGTATGGGTGTGTGTATGCCAGCTCGTGTGTATGCATGTTTGTGTGTGATTTGCATCTGTGCATGTGCATGTGCATGTGTACGTATGTGTGTGGACATGTGCATGAGTGTGTGGTTGCATGGGGATGTGTGTGGGGGTGCGTGTGTGTATGTGTGTGTGCATGTATACATGTGTGCTTATGTGGGTATTTGTATGCGTGTGTTTTCCATGTTTGTGTGCTTTCCTATGTGTCTATGTCTGATTGTTCCTGTGTGTGTGCCTACATGAGTGTGTTGTAGTGCATGCATATGTGTGTCTGTGTATGCCTATGTATGGTATTATGTGTATGTGCATGCGCACATGTGCATGCCTATGTTATGTGTGTGTATGTGCATGCATCTGTGTGCCATTGTGTGTGTGTATGCATGCATGCACATAAACATTTGGGGCACAAGAGCGTGTGTGCTGGTATGTGCTTATTCATGTGTGTGGGAGTGTGTGGTTGTTTGTGTGTGTTTTCGTGTGCATGTATGTGTGCTTGTGTTTATGTATGTGTGTGTATATACGTGGGCACATCTATGTGTGTGGGTGCATCTTTCTATATTCATGTGTGTGTTATTATGCATGTGCATATGTGTGATTATACATGTGTGTCGACATGTGTATGCATGTGCATTTGTGTGTGTGCATTTGTGTGTGTGCATTTGTGAGTGCTTTATGTGTGCATGTATGTGTGTGTGTACTTGTGTGCTTATGTGTGCATGTGTAAGGAAGAGTAAACACATCTGTGCTTGTCTATTTTTGGCTATGCACATGTGTGTAGTTTTGTTCACTTGTGTTTGCATGTATGCTATTGTGTGTGCATGTGTATGCATGTTTGTGTTTGTGTGTTCTTGTGCATATGTCTACATGTGTGTTTGCTTGTGCATGTGTATAAGTGCTTTTTGTGTGGGTGTGTATCTTTGTGTGCATGTATATTTCTATGTGTGTTTGTTTTTTTGTGTGCATTAGTATGCTTATGTATGGGTGTGTGTGGGTGTATATGCATGTGTTTGTGTGCATGTGTCTGTTAGTTCATATGTTTGTGTGCACATGTGCACACATAAGTGTGTGCCTCTGTGGGTGCATGTACATGTGCTTGTGGGTGTGAATTTGTGTACAAATGTAGTGCATATGTGTGTATGTGCTTGTTTGTTTCTGAGGGAGCACATGTGTGGTTGATGTGCATGTGTAAGCATGCCTATGTGTGTGAGTGGATGGGTGTACATGTGGATTTGTGTGTATGTGCATGCATGTGTATGTATGTTTCTTGTATTTTCTTGGGTGCATGCATGTGCACCTATGCACATGTTTTCATGTGTATGCAAGTTTTTGTGTGTGTGTGAGCATATGTTCATGTTTCTCTATATTTGTGTGTTTGCATGTGTGCACATGTGAGTTATTGTGTGTATCTCCATGTGCAAGTGTGTGATCGTGTGCATGTGTGTGTTTATGTGTACACATGTGTGGTATGTATGCAAGTGTGTGCTTTTATGTGGGTCTATGGGGGTGTGTGTGTGTGCATGTGCTTCGAGTGTAAGTGTCCATGTGTGTATGATTGTATCTATTTGCATGTGTGTATGTGTGAGCATGTACATGTGAATGCATGTTCTTATGTATGTGTGTGAGTTTATTTACATCCATACACATGCATTGATGTGTATAGGCATGTGTGTGTAGGTATGATAGCAAGTGCATGTGCAATTATGCATATGCATGCATGTACTCGTGTGTGTGTGTGCCAACGTGCATTTGCATGTACACTTATTTGTGTATGTGTATCTATGCTTATGGGGTGGTTTGATTATCCGTGTGTGTGTGTGTGCATGCACATGCACGTGTGAGGGTGTGCATGTATGTATGCATTTTGCATGTGTGTGTCCATGTTTGTGTAAGTATGTATGGGTGCGAGTGCATGTGTTTGTGTATATGTAAGTAGGTGTGTGTTTTTACGTATGAGTATGTATATGTACATGTGCATGTGCTTCTAGGTTTGTGTTTTTGTGAATGAGTGTGTGAATTTGCATGTGCATGTTTGCTTGCATATGCTTGTGTAGACATGTGTGTGCTTGTGCATATGTTTGTGTATGCATGCGTGTGCATGTGCCTATGCAAGCACACTTGAATGTTCTCTTGTGTGTGTGAATGCATGTGTGCATGTGGTCATGTGTGGGTCCTTGCATGAGCATGCATTTGAGTGATGTGCACATGTGTGTGCATGTGTGTTTGCATGTGTTTGTGTGTGTGCATATATGCATGTTTGTATGTGTTTGTCTATGTGTGAGTGTTTATGTTTGTGTACATGTGTAGGTGTGTGCATGGGCTTCTATGTGTGGGGTAAGTTTGGGTGTATGTGTATGTGTATATGTGCACATTTCTGTTCTTGTTTGTGTGTGTGTGTGGGTGTATGCATGTTTGTGTGCTATGTAGGTGTGTTAGCAAGCATATGGTTGTGTGCATGTGTGATTACATGTGCATAAGTGTGCATGTGTGTGTGTATGCATGTCATGTGTGTGTGTGTTTGTGCATGTGTACGTGTTTGCATGTTTGTCTACATGTCTGCACATGTTTTTGTGTGTGTGAGTACATGCATGTAAGTGTGTGCATATGTTGTGTGGACATTTTTGTGTATGTGTGCATGTATACATGTGTAGGTGTGGGGATGCATGTGTGTGTGTGCATGATTGTGTGAATGTTTGTGTATGTGTATGATGCATTTGTGCATGTGCGTGTCTGAGTGTGCATGTGTTGTTCTTGTGAGATCACATCTATGTGTGGGTGCAAATTTGTGAGTGTGTGTGCCTGTATATGAGTGTGTGTATGCATAAATGTTTATACATGTGTGTCTATGTGTGTGTATGTGCTTTTATTTATGTACATTTTTATATGAGTATTCACAAGTCCGTGTATGTGCTTGTGCTAATGAGTGTATGCGTATATGTATGTTTGTGTGCTAGTGTGTAGCATTATGTTTGTGGATGTGAGTTCATTTGTGTCTGTGTGTACTTGTGAGCGATAGTATATGTGTGCATGTATGCATGCATTTGTATACGTGTGTTCATGTGCATGTGTGTATACTTATGCATGTGTTTGTGTGTGTCTGTGTGCGTATCGAGGTGTGTATGTTTTTGTGAGCACATGTGCATGTGCATGCATGCGTGTGTGGGTGTGTGCATTGTTGTCTATTTTATGCACATCTGTGTGTATGTGTGTGCAAGTGGATGTATAGTTTTGGATTAGCTTTGTAAGCATGTGTGTGCATGTATATAGGTGTGGGAATTTGTTTGTTTGTGTGTATGCATGAGTCTTTACATGCATGCAAGTGTGTATGTGTTTGTATATGTTTACTTGTGTGTGTTTCAAAGTGTGTGTGTGTGCATATGCATGTGCATACTTGAGTGTGTTTGTGTGTGTTGGTATATTTGTGTGAGTGTTTGTGCAAGTGTTTGCATGTGTGAATGTGAGCAGGTATATACGTGTGTGTTGTGCAAGTGTTTGTGCATATGTGTGTGCATGTGTGTACGTGGGAGACCATATATGTGCTTCCTTGTGTGTATTGGTATGTGCATGTATGTTTGTGTGTGCTTGTTTACATGTCCATACATGTACATGCACACACATGTTTGTGTTATGTATGTGTTTGTGTGTGCGTGTGTTTGTGATTTTGTACATGTGTGTGCGTATGAAGTTGCATGAGTGTGCGTAGTTCCAAGCACATTTATGTGTGTGTGCCTCCATATATATGTGTGCATGTGTTTCATTATGCATGTGTGTGTGTGATTATGTGTGCATGTGTATGTGTACCTATGTTTGCTTGTGCCTGGGCTAGTATAGATGTATGTGTGTGTGTGTATTTGTATGCATGTGTGCATTTGTTTGTAGGTGTGCATGTGTATATGCTAGTGCATGTGAATCTATGTCTATGCATGCATGTGTGTTCATGTGTACTATTTTATGCATCTATGTTTATGAGCACATGTGCTTGTATGTGTGTGTGTGAGATTGTGTGTATATGAGAGTGTGTGTGTGCATGCATTTGTGTGCATATGCATGTGTCTGTATGTGGGCATACGTGCTTATGTGAATCTATATATGTGCATATGCATGCATATGTTTGTGTACATGTTTGTCTGTGCTTACAAATGTGTGTGTGGGTTTATGCAGTTATGTATTTGTGCATGTATGTATTTGTGCATGTATAATTATATTCATTTGTATGCATGAATGTGCACATAGGAATTTGCATGTGTGCATATGTGCATGTGTGTGTCCATGTGTGTGGTTGTGCATGCTTGTGTAAGTGTGTGCATGTGTGTGTGCATGAGTGTGTGTATGTGTGTGTTCGTGCAACTTTGTGTTTGTGCATACATGCGTGTGTGTGTGTGTGTGTGCACATGTTTGTGTGCATGCACATCCATGTATATGTGTGTGTATGTGTATATTTTTGTGTTTGCGAGTATGTGAAAGCAAGTGTATGTTTGTGTATTCATGCATTTGTGTGTGTGTAGGTATGGGGATGCATGTATGTGAGGGTTTATGTGTATGTGTATAAGGGGGCGAGTCTGTGTTTGTGTGTGTATTTGGGCACATGTCTATGTGTGGGTACATTGTATGTATTTGTGTGTGCATGCCTATGTGGATGTGCATGTGTGTGATTGTGCATGTGTGACTGTGTCTATGTGTACATGTTTATCTACTTGTGTGTGTGTGTGTGTTCATGTGTGTGTGCGTGTGTGCTTATGTGTTTATATGTGTGCATATGTGTTCATCTTTGTGAGTGTTCAAATGTGTGTGTGTGTAGTGTATGCAAGAGCAAGTAGGTGTGTATGTTTCTATGTGTTTGTGTTAATACACGTGGATGTGCATGTCTGTGTTCATGCGTATGTGTGTGCATGAGTGCTTGTGCATGAGTTTGTCAACGTGTGTGTGTGTGTGCATGCATGTGTGTTTGGGCATGGGAATCTGTGTGCATGTTTGTGTTTGTGCATACATGTGGGTGTGTGGGTGTGTGTATGGTTGTGTATGCATGCTTGTGTGTGTATGGATGGGAATGTGTAGGATTCTATGCGCATATGTGCTCATGTGTGTGCATGTGTGTGTGTGTGTTTGCATATGTTTATTTGTACTTTTGTGTGCATGCTTCTATGTGTGTAGGTGTTTGTGGTTAGTGTGCATATTTGTTTGTGTGTGTATGAGTACATTCTATTGTGTCTTCGTATGTGTGTGTGTGAGTGCATATGTTTAGTGTTTGTGCATGTGTGCATTCATGCATGTGTGTGTGTACATTTTAATGTGTGTTTGCACATGTGTGAAAGCATGTGCATGTGTGGGTGTGTTAATGTTGAGGTATGTGTGTATATGGGTGCATATATGTATGTAAGTGTGTGCATTGCATATGTGTTCATTGCTTATGTATGTATTTGTGCATGCATGCATGATTATGCTTAATTGCATACTTGTGCATGTGTATTTTTGTGCACATTGGAGTGTGCATGTATATGTGTTTGCCTATACATGTTCATGTATGTGTGTGTGCATATGGGTATGAATGCTTGTGCAAATATAGGTGTGTGTACATGTGTGTTTTCATATGCCTATACATGCATGTGTGGGTGCATAGGTATGTGTGTTAGTGCATGTGCATGCATGTGTGTATCTATGTGCATCTCTATATGTGAGTGTGTGCATTTGCAAAAGCGTGTTGGTGTGTGCATATGCAAATGTGTGTGTGTGTGCATATGCATGCATATTTGTATCAGTGCCTATAGGCACCTGTTTGTCAATGTGTGTGTGTGTGGATTTGTAAGCTTGCCTATATTTATTTATTTGTGTGTGTGTGTATGCATGTATGCATGGTTAAGTGCACATATGGGCCATTATTTTTGCATGAGCATGCATGCATGTGGTTTCATGTGATTGTATGTTTGTGTATGTATCTTTGTTTGCTTGTGTCTATGTATAGAAGTGTGCATGCATGTGTATGTATGCTTGTGCATGCATGTGTGTTCATGTGCATGTGTGTGTGTGTTTGTGTGCAAGTGCATGTGTGAATGTGTGTGTATGTGTGTGTGTGTTTGTATACATGCATGTACATGTGTGTATGCATGCATGTACATGTGTAGGCATGCATGTGCTTGTGTGTGTGCGCTTATGTATGTTTGCACGTGCATAGGTGTGTGTGGATTTGTTGCATGTTCCTACATGTACACACATGCACATGTGTGTGTTCATTTATGTGTGTGTTTATGTAAGTGTTTTGTGTGTGTGTTCAGGAATACATGTTTGTGTGCGTGTGATTACTCATGTATATGTGTGCATGGTGTGCTTTTAGGCACATGTGTGTGTGTGTTCATGCATGTGTGTGTGTGAGGGTGTGCATTTGTGTCATTATGCATGCATGTGTAAGGATATGTGTACAAATGGATGTATATGTGTGTTTATGCAAGGGTGGTGTTTACATGTGTGTGTGTGTGCATATGTGTATGCATATCTACATGTATATGTGCATTTACTTGTATATGTGCATGTATATGTGCATTTACTTGTATATGTGCATGTGTATGTGCTAATGCATTTGTATCTATCTATGCACGTGTGTGTTCATGTGTAATATTTCATTTAACTATGTGTACTAGCACATGTGCATGTGTGAGCTTGTGTATATGTGAGTGTATGTGTGTGCATGCATGCTTTTTTTTCCATGTGTGGTTGCATGCATGTGTGCATGGTGCTTGTGTGAATCTATCTATATGTGCATATGTGCAATTGTGTATGTGTACATTTTGGTGTGCGTGTGTGTGTGTGCATGTGTGTTTGTTCATGTGTATATGTGCATATGTGTGAATGCACATGTATGGTTGTCTACATGCTTATGTGTGTGCATATGTGCATAGGTTCTTATGTGTGTGCATGTGTGTGCATGCATGTGTGTGTGTCTCCATGCTTGTGTGAGTTCAGATCTACATGTGTGTTGCTATACATGCTTGTGTGTGTAGTTGTGTGAATATGTCTGTGTGCATGTGATTATGTGTGTGTGTATGTGTGTCTATTTGTGAGACTTTTTGTTTGCGCATTTGTGTGTCTGTGTGCATTTTTTTTTGTGAGCATGCATGCAAGAGTTCATGTGTGTTTATGTGTGTGTGTTTTTTGCATGTGTGAGCATGTGTGTACTTGTGTTGTGCATCTATTTGTGTTCATGTATATAGTTGCATGTGCATGGGTGCTTAAGTGTGTATGTATGTAGGAGGGCATGTGTACGTGTGTGTATGCACATGTGTCTGTCTACATGTTCATGCGTGTTTGTAAGCATGTGTGTAAATGCATGCGTATAGTTGCATGTGTGTTTGCTCTTATTTGCATTGGTACATGTGCACATTTGTGTGCATAAGTGCACATGTGTGTGTGTAAATGTGCATGTCATTTCATGTTTGTGTGTGCATGTGATTGTGTTTACAAGCATGTGTATTCTACATGCATGTATTTATGTGTGAATGTATGTGAGCATGTGTTTGTGTGCATGTGTGCCTGGTCATGTATGTGGGTGCGTGCATGCTTACTTATGTGTGCATGTGTGTATAAGTGTATGTGTGTGTGTATGTGTTTGTGCATGTGACATTATGTTGTGCGTGTGCTTACTCACACATGTGTGTGCATGGGCATCAGAGTGCGTAGTTGTCTGTGCACATCTTTTCGTACATTTGCATGTGTGTGTGCATGTGTATATGTCTATGTTTCATTCATGTATGTGTGTGAGCATGTCTATATATGTGCATATGTGTGCATACATTATTGTGTATACATGTGTTTCTATGCTTATGTGTGTGTGCTTGTGCTTGTACTTGTGCTTGTGCCTCTATGTGTGTGTGTGTGTGCACTTATGTTTATGCATGTGTGTGTAAGACGCATGCTTCTGTGTGCTTGTGTGCATGAGTGTGCATGCTTGTATGTGTGTGTGAGTGTGCTTTTGTGCAGCTTGGTTTATGTGTGTGTTTGTGTATATTTATGGATGCATTTATGTTGTTGAACATGTACATAGGTGTGTGCTATGGCTGTGTATGTGTGTATATGTTTATGTGTGTGTGTTTCTGTGTGTATGTGTGGGTGTGTGGGGTGATGTGAGTGTGTGTATACATTTGTGCATGAATATGTGTGTGTGTGCATGTATGAACATGAGCTCTGTGTGTTGGTGCAAGTGCATGTGTGTTCATATGTAAGTGTGTTTGTGTGCATGCACACATAGGTATATATGTGGGTGGGTGCACACGTGGGTGTGTGTCTTCATGTGTGTGGGTGTATGCACATGCATTGTTTTGTGCATGTGTATGTATGTGTATATGCATATGTGTGTGTGCATATGTATGTGCATGTGTATGTGTGTATATTTCCTTGTATGTTCCTATACATGTGTATGTTTCTGTGTGTGCATGTTCATGTAATTGTGCTTGTGTGAGCATGAACATGGGTGTCTTTCCATGTGTGTGTGTTTGTGTAAGTATGCATGTATGAGTGTGTCAACAAGTCCATGTGTGTGTGTGTGAGTATGTGTGTGTCTGTGTGTACATGTGTATGTGTCCATGTGTCTATGTGTTTGTGCATTTGTGCATGCGTGGGTGTGTGTTCGCATGCACATGTATGTGAATGTATGTTTACATGTATGTCTGTGTGTCTTTGTGTGTGTGCATGTGTGTGTGTGTATGTGTCTATATGTGTGCATGTCTATGTCTATATATATGTGCATGTATGTATGTGTGTGTGTGTGTGCATACGATTGTATATGTGTGTTTTTGTCTACTTATGCATGTATGATCATGCACATATGTGTATCTCTATGTGTGTGTGTGTGTGTGTGTGAGTGTATTTGTGCATGTGTGCATGTGTGCATGTGTGAGTGTGTGTTCAACTACATGTCTGACTGTGTGTCCACGTGTGTGTGAGCAAGTATGTGTGCATATAGATGTGATTGTTTTTGTGCATGTATTGGTGTGTATCCACTTGAACACCTGTGTGAATGTGCATCTACATGTTGATGTGTGCACATGTGTGCATGCATGTGTGTGTCTTTGTGTGCATGCATGTGTATGTGAATGTGTGTGTGTGTGTGCATGTATGAATGTATGCATAGGTGTGTGAATACTTGTGTGGTTGTGTGTGTGTGTGTTCGTGTGGTTGTGTGTGTGTGTTCGTGTGGTTGTGTTTGTGTGTTCGTGTGGTTGTGTTTGTGGTTCGTGTGGTTGTGTGTGCATGTGTGTGTGAATGTGCATGGGTGTACTTGTGTTTATGCATGTGTGTGTGCATGTGTAGGCACATGTGTGCTTGCATGTTGGTGCATTTGTGCATAAATGTGGGTGTGTATATGCATATGCATGTGTATGTGTGTGCATGTGTATGTGTGTATGTGCTAATTATTTGTATTTGCATGTGCACCTATGTGCATGTGTGTATGTTTTCCTAATGCAAGCATACCTATGGGTGTGAACACATGTCTGTATTTGTGTTTGTGCACATGCTTGTGTGTGTATATGCACAAGTGAGTGTGAGTGCCTTTATATGTGCATATGCATGTGTTTGTGTGCATGTGTGTGCATTCTTATGAGTGTGTATGTGTGCATGTGTGTGGGTGTGTGTTCGTGGTGCGTGTATGCATGCCAGTGTGTGTACGGATGTGTGTGTATGATGTGTGTGTGCACGTGCGTGTAAAAGTGTGTATGCATTTTGGTATTTGTTTTGGTATGTGTGTGTATGCATGTGTGCTTGTAAGTGTGTGTGTGTGTGGGCATATGTGCACATGCTTGTTTGTGTGTGCATGCGTCTGTGTATTTTGTGTCCAATGCATGCATAAATGTGTGTGTGTGTGTATGTGCACATGCACAAGCTTGTGTGTATGCACGCATGGGTTTGTGCATGTGTGTGTATGTATGCATGTATTTGTTTATTTATGTATAAGTTTATATGTGCATATTTGTGTGCATGTTATGTGCATATTTATGTGAATGGGCATGTGTGTTTGAGTGTGTGCACCTTTGTGCATGTTTGTGTATGCATGTGCATGTTTGTGTGTGCATGTTTATGCATGCTTATGTGTGTGTGAGTGCATGCGTGTGTGCACTTGTGTGTGTGCATGTGTGTGTGTATTTGAATGCATTTGTGTTGGCATGTGTGCATATTTATATGCAAGTATGTACATATTTTTGCATGTGATTGCCTCTATATATGTGTATGTGTGTCAATGTGCAAATTTGTGTGTGCACATTTGTGCAAGTGCATGTGTATATGTGTGTGCATATGCATGCATGCATGTGTGTATGCATGTATGTGCAGGTGAGTGCTTGTGTGCATGTGTGTCCATTTTTTATTTATGCATATGTTTGTGTGTGCTTCTTTATGCATTTGTTCATGCATGTTTAATAATATGTTGCATTGTTTGTGTGCATTTTCTTTTTTATGTTTGTATGTGTTCATGTAAAGGTTTGCGTATGCTTGTGCATGTGTGTGCGAGTCAATGTGTAAGTGTATGTGTACATGTACATGTGCATTTATTTGTGACTTCATGCATGTGTGTGTATGCGAGTGCATGTTTGTGTGCACCTTTGTTTCATGTGTGTGCACAAGTGTGCATGCATGTTTGTGTGCATGTATACTTGTGTGTGTGCATCAATGTGTTTGAGTGTATGTACGTGTGCATGTGCGTGTGTGTGTTTGTGTGCATGTGTGTGTGCATGCATGCATTCATGTATGTGTATGTTTGTTTGTGCATGTGCTTGTGCATGTGTGTGCATGATTATATGTGTGTGTTTATCTACATGTGTGTTTATGTGTATATGTGTGCAAGCTTATTTGTGTGTTCATGTGGGCGAGTCTGCGTGTATGCCTTTGTGTTTTTATGTGAGACTATATGCATAAGTGTGGGTGTGTGTAGTTGTTTATACGTACCCATGTACCTGTTTTCTTGTGGGTGTGTTTGGATGTGTATGCATGTCTTTGTGAGAGCATGAACGTATACAGATGTATATGTGTGTAGATGTGTACGTGTGTTCGTGTGCTTGCATATGTGTGTGTTTGAGTATGTGTGTGTTTATGTGCATGTGCGCATGTGTATGAGTGTGTCAGTGCATGAGTGTCTTTATGTGCATGTTTTTGCATGTGCACATGTGTGTATTTGTGCATATATGTGTGTGTGTGTGCATGTGTTTGCATGCGTGTGTGTGCATGCATATATATATATATGTGTGCATATGTGTGTGTGCATGCATGTGTGGTTGTGTATGTGTGTATATGTGTGTGCAAGTGTGTGTACATGTGTGTGTGTGTGTGCATATGTGCATCTGTGTGTGAGTGTGTCTTTTCCTCTGTGTTTGTGTGTGTATGGGTGTATATGGGAGGGTGTGTGTCTAGGTATGTGAGCATGTACTAGTGTGTCTATATTTTTGTATATGCAAATGCACATATGTGTAAGCATGTAAGTGCATGTCCATATGTCTATGTGTATATGTATATGTGATTGTGCATATTTGTGTACATTTATGCATGTGCAGTTGTGTGTTTGTGTATATGTGTGCATGTGCATGTCTATGCATGTCTGCATGCATGTTTTTATGTGTTTTTGTATGTAAGTGTGCATATTTGTTCATGTATGTGCCTTTTTTTGTGTGTGAGTGTGTGCATGTTTATGTTCATGTTCATGATGATGTTTTTTACAACTAATTTTGCATGTTTCAATGAGTACATGTGCATGTGTGTCTGATGTATTTTTGTTCATGTTTATAAGAGTACGTGGATGCATGTGTGCATGTGTATGATTGTGTGTGCCAATACATGTTTGTGTATTTGTGCATCTATGTGTGCATGATTGCATACATGTGTGTAAGTATGTGTGTGTGTGCATGATTGTGCTAATGCATGCATGGCATGGGTGTGCATACATGCATGTGCATTTATGTGTGTGTTTATGTATGTGTCTGTGTAGGTTTACGTATAGGTGTGTGAGCAAATCTATAAGTGTGTGCATGTGTTCATGTGTGCATGCATATATGTATGTATGGATGTAGTTGTGCACATTTGTGTGTGTGTAGTGCATAAAGGAGTGCTTATGCATGTGTGTATGTTTATTTGTGTGTGCATGTCTGTATGTGTTTATGTATGCATGTGCATCTGTGCATGTGTTTATGTGTGTGTGGGTGCACACATATGTGCTTTTGTGCTTATGTATCTATATGTGTGTGTGCGTATACATATTTATGCATGCTTGTGTGTGTGGGTGCATATATTTTTGTTTGCACAAATATGTTTATGTTTGTGTGTTCTATGCAATGTGTGAGGGCTTGTGTGTGTGCATTTTTGCGCATAAGTGTGTGTGAGTCTATATTGGTATGTGCATGTGTGTGTGTGCATGAGTATGAATGTGGGTAAGCATGTGTGTGTATGCTCATGCAAGTGTGTCTATATATGAATGTATGTAATGCATGTATGTGTGTGTACATGTGTCTACATATCTATGCATATGAATGTACGTGCAAGCTTTTGTGCATTTGCATGATTACATATTTATTCCTCTGCATGTGTGCATATGAGTGTGTGCATGCAAGTCCAGGTGTGTGCATGTGTGTGTATGTGCATGTGTGGCTGTGAAAGTGTGAGTATTTACATGTGTGTTTGTGTATGTCTATGTGCTTGTGCATGCATGCCTACATGGGTGTGTATGTTTGTGTGTGTGTGTATGTGTGCACATGGGTGCATGTGTGTATGGGGGCATGTGTTTCTTTGTGTGTATGTCTGTTCATGCATGCATACTTTTATGTGTATATGTCTGCATTTGCACGAGCGCACATCTGAACGTGCTTCCTTACATTGTGTATGTGTGTGTGCATGTGTTTGTGTTCTTGTGTGTAAGGTTATATGAAGGCATGTGTGCACTTGATTGTTTGCATGTGTTAGGGAATGTGTGTGTGAATGTTTGTGTGCACATGTGTGTATGCATGTGTGCATGTGTATGTGTGTGCATGTCTATGTGCTTATGCATGTTTGTGTGTATATATGTGTATATATGTAAGTGTGGGTGTGTGTCCATTTTTATGCATGTGTATGTGTGTGCATGTACATGTGTGTACATGTGGGCATCTATGTATGTGTGTTTACATGTGTATGTGTGTGTGCATTTGCTTGTATCTATGTGTATCTCTATGTTTGGATGTGTGTGTGCATGTCATTGTGCTTGTGTGTGTGTGTTTACATGTGTTTGGGTTCATATGTATGTGCATGTCTTTTATGCATGTGCAGTGCTTATGTGTGTGCAAGTCTAGAGTTAGTTTATGCATGTGTATGCGCATGTATATGTGCTTATGCATGCATGTACACGTGTGTATATGTCTATATGCATGTGTGTGCATATGCATATATGTTTGTTTATGTGTGTACATGTGTGCATTTGTGTATACGATTGTGCACATGTGTTCATGTGTGCATGTATGTGTGGGTGCATACGTTTATGTATGTCATGTGAGTGTGTAAGCATGCATGTGCATGTATTTATAGTTAGAAGAGTGTGCGTGCTACTGCATGTGTGTGTAAGTATCTGAGCATTTGTACTTATGTGTGTGTGCATGCATAAGGGTGTATGCATATGTGTTTGTGTGTGCTATGTGTGCATGCATGTGCATGTATTACATTTGGGTGGTTATGTGCATGTGTGTATAAAAGTGTTTATTTGTATTCATGTGCATGTGTGCATGTCTAGTTACTTGCGTATGTATGCGTGTGTGTGGGTGCATGTGCGAGTGTATGCACGTGTATGCATTTTTTCATGTGCTTGTGTAAGCGAACGAGTGCATTTGTGCTTATGTGTATATGTGCATGTGTGTGTTTGTGTGTGTCTACATGTGTGCAAATGTGTGTGTGTATGTACATGTGCATGATGGTGTGTGCATGTAGGTGAATGTGAGTGTGTGAGAATGTGCATTATATTTGTGTGTGCATATCAGTTTGTGTACATGTTTTTGTGTATGTGTGCATGTCTATGTGCATTTGTATATGTGTGTGTGCACGTGTGTGTGTGTGGTTGTAGGTTTGGGTGAAAGTGTGTACATGTGTCTATGTGTGTGTGCATATGTGCTTGTGTGTGTGCGTGGGTGCACACGTGTCTTTGTGTTTTCTTGAGTTCATGTGTGTATGTGTATGTGCTTGAGTGTGTGGCTATGTATGCATGTGTGTGTGGGAATGCATGTGCATATGTGTATTTCTGTGTAGATGTGCACGTGTGGGTGTGCATGGTTGTGTGAGCATATATATATATATATGCATTTGTTCATGCCTATGTGTGTATGTGTAGGAGTGTGTGTTGTGTGTGTAGGTTGTGTTAGTGTATGTGCATGTATGTGTGTGTGCTCATATACATATGCATCTGTGCGTGTGTGTGCATGCGTGCATATGTGCATAGGTGTATATTTGCATGAGTGAGCTTTTGCATATGCATAATTCTTTTTGTGTGTGTTTATGCATGTGTGTGTATCCATATGTGTGTTGTGCATGTGCATGTGTACATGTGTGTGTGTGTTTGCATGCATGTGCAAGCATGTGTGCATGTGTGTATATGTACAGAGTTTGTGTGTGTGTGTGTGTGCATGTTTATGCTTATGTGTGTGTATGTGTATGCAGGGGTGTATGTATACATGTGTGCGTGCATATTTATATGTAGCTAAATACATGTGTGTGTTTAGGTGAGCACACACATGCATGTGTGCATGTTCATGTGTGTGAGTGTGTGTGGGTTTTTTTGTGTGCATGCATATGGCAATGTGAGCATGCACATGTGTGTGTGTGCGAGTGTGTATTCATGTGTGTTTGTACATATATGAGTGCATGTGTGTGTGTGTGATTGGTTGCTTATTTGTAACTTTGTGTGAATGTATGTGTGTGCATGTGTGTGCTATGTGTTAAGACTAAACTCATTGATATTAATCATAGCTTAGATGCTTAAAGTGATAATATACTAACAGTGATGGAGAGGTATCCTAAACTTGGAGAAACCTTAAGGTTAAGTTGTATAATAAGTTTGTTCTAATAAACTATAATACCAAAATGTTAGATAATTGACAAAGGTTTTCCCAAGGTGGTAGATCCATTGAAAAGCATATTAACAAGTGTGACGGTTATAAACATAGGTGTCATATAGAAAAACCTAAGCATGTAGTACTCACTTTTAAGGACAAGTTCAAAGGAATACATACAGGTTAAGCTTAACTTAAGAAATATCATTACCTTAGAGAAAGCTTACTTTATAGCTAGAAATATGAAAAAAATTTATTTTAAGAGAAATGACTTGCCAATTCGTCTAAAGGCTCACATCACCATTTCTTAACTCACTCATACTCGTACTTCGTCTACCACCTCCACCATAATTTCTAAACCTTCCAAACCTGCATTGTTATCCACTTCTTCACACCCTTCCTTAAACTAACCAACCCAATCTAGAATAACTTATTTTACATGCTATAAAAAGAGGCATGTAGCTACTAACTGCCCAAAGAGATCTATGACTATGAACCAAGATAAAGATAATAAATAATAGTCAAAGAAAGAAGAAAACATGATTTCTAATGATGAAGCTAAGAAAGAATTAGAAAATATGAAAAATTTTGTGATTTTAGTGGTTAGGTGTCTTACAACCCCATAACCACAATGACTGGGAGTGCTTTAACATCTTTAACATCAACATAAAAATTAAAGAAGAACCATGTAGGATGACTTAGTATTCAATAAAGAAGTAAAATTTATTATTTAATTTTGGAGGATTGTATAGCATTTACTAAGGATCAATCTAAAATTTTCTTTGGTCTATAACTTACACAATGATAGATAAATGGAACTAATAAATAATAATCTAGGAAATCTTCTTCATAACTTGATAGGAGGCTAACCTAATCTTTGGGATAAACTTCTATAATTAGTCAAATGCATACAAATATTTTGTGAATCATAGGATTTTTCTAATTCCCTTCACAATTTGTTAGGGTAATAAGCCAAGGTCATCTATTGATCATTTTTTTCTAGTGGATTTTTAAACTTCTATCTCTACTTTTTTTATATCTCTTATAAAACAATATCTTAAAAAATTAATTTAAGTAATAAAAGATATAAGAAACTAGTATATGCTCTAAACATGGTTAGAGAATTTCATGAAAGAGACTATTTTAATTAAAGTTAGGTCAAAATAGGTCCCTACTAGAACTTACAAGAAATTAGAAGCATGTGAAGCTAGACTTTTTAAGATTATTCAAAAACTTGAAACTAATGTATATGTGTTGGATTTGCCAGAAGAGTATGGGATTAATGCAACCTTTATCATTAAGGATTTAGTCTCATATAGAGCACCACATCTAATATCTAGTAAGCCATTTGAGCTTAATTCTTTCATGATAAGTGAACCCTATCCTACCATTACATTAGTCATGAGAGCAAGCAAGAAAAATATAGAGGAAAGTTTAGATCATGATAGAATTCTTACCAAGGATTACAAACTAAGAAAATTTTTAGTTTGTCAGAAGGGCAAGCCTTCAACTAAGAACTCTTGGCTTACATGTGATACCCTATGTCATATTGTGTCACAGCTGTTAAAGTACTACGATACCCAACACCTCTATACCACCAAGCCAAACTCTCTCCCTCCTGAGGAGGATCATGTAGGAGCATCTAACATTAGCTCATAAGCACACACCCTCTAGCATTGCACTAGTTTCAAAAGTCTACTAGTGCATTTTAGCTCAAACTCATAAACACATACACAAATACACATATACAAATATACACATACACACACATATGACACACATGTAGACACACACATGTGCACATGCAAATTCATAGTCACATGCACAAATGCACACACACATGCACACCAGCACACATACATGCACCCACACACATACACACACATGCACACACATGTACACACATATAAAAGCACACACATATACATGACACACCAATGCAAGTACACAGTCACACACATGCACCCCCACACACATGCCCACATGCAATCATAGCCATACACATGCACGCAAATGCCAACATGTGCAAATGTAGATATTCACATGCATACATGCACATACACACATATACACACACAAAACATAAACCTACACACACATACACAAGTATGCACACACACATATGCACATGAATGCATGCATACAAGCACAAATGAATGCACAAACATAAACATAAAAGCACATAGGCACATATGCACACACATACATAAGCACGCACCCACACACATACCCAAACACATACAGCTTGACAGACACACAACTACACACGTGTGCACGCATGCAAGCATGCACATGAGCACATGCACAAACACACACACTCACACTCACAAACTAAAATATACTCACAGACTTGTATAAATATGAGCACACACACATACATATGCACGCACAAAAACGCACATACACATTCATATGCATGTTTACATGCATATATGCAAACATGCATAAACACATGTAGATACACACACATGGATATACACACATGACCATGCACACACATCACACATAAATGTACAGACACAAGTACACATGCAGTTACACATACGTGCACACGTATAAACTCAGCCACACACATACACAAGAAACATACATTCCTACACACTTGAACACACATGAACAAGCACACACTCATGTGCACATACAAGCACACACATACACATATATGCATGCAAAAATAGGCACACACATACACACACTCCCCTCCCCACATTCACACATACACAAACATACATATGCATGCACAGGCACACACACATGAACAAGCACACATGCACACACTTATGTACGCACACATACACATACATGTAGACAGACAAACATGGGTATACACATGCAAAAGCATACCCACCTAAACATATACAACCAGATACATGCACACACATTCACCAACAAAGAAACATATGCACCCATGAACACAAAGATACACAGACACATTAAAATGTGTGCATACACACAAGCAAACATACACACATGGATGTGCTTAATCATTCACACAAACACAAACACACACACACACACACATGCACACTAACGCACATAAGCACACACACACACACACATGCACACAAGCACAGATGCACAAGCACACATATGCATGCATACAACTACACTTATACGTGCAAGCATATACACACACACACACATACACGTGCATGTACATACAAACATGCACAACACACATGTACAAACACTTGTTTGCTCACATATAGACATGCACCTATGCACACAAACACATGCATACACACTAATACACACATGTATGCAGACATGCACACACTCACACACACACACCCACATTCACATTAACAAGCTTGCTCATATACATACAAGCAAATAAAAACTCACATGCACACACACATCCTCATAAGCATAGACACATGCACACACACATGCCCATAAGCACAGACACATGCACATACACATGCCCATAAGCATAGACAAATGCATACACACACACACATATCCAAACATATCATACACATGCACACATGCACACACACATGTGCACAAAAACATACACACATATTCACACACACATGCCACATGTATACAAAGACATGCATACACACATGCACAAACACACATATGCACATGCAAACATGCACACACAGTCACACACAAAGACACTCACATGCATGCGAAACCACACACACACAAACACTTATGCATGTGTATGCACACACGCATGCATGCATGCCTGCACACATATATAAACACCCACACTTACATGCAGCAAAGAACACAAACACACAAGAACACATAAGCACCTAACCATACACAATTGAACACATACACATGTATGCACATAACACCCACATGCACACACACCCTCCCCCTCCCTCTCACACACACACACACATAAACGGATAAGGACACATAGACACACATACACACGCATGCAACCTTTACGCACACATCCACATGCACACACACACAAACATAAACATATGTGCATATATGCACATGCACACATGCACATGGACCCCCATACATGTAGACACACAAGTGGGAACATACACACAAACAAGCATGCACACATACATAAACACACAAAAACACATGCATACACATATACAAATATGCATGCACATATACATATACACATGCATGTGTATGCATAGATACATGCATAAATGTATGCATGCAGACAAGTACACACATAGACTCACACACACAAATATAGACAAACATGAATGCCATACACACACACAAACAGTCACATGCACATACACATGTGCATCCACTTAGGTTCACACACACAAGTGCACACATAGGCTCGCATAGATGCACACACATGCATACACATACACAAAATATCACATATGCTCACACACACATGCATACACAGTCCATACTCACCCACATAAAAGACATATAGATGCATAAACATGCACACAAGCAATCGCATACACAAAGATTCATACATATATAAACATACACACATACACACATGCATAAACACACATGCACACACATGCTTAGACACACATATGCAAAAACATGTTTGTATGTCTAAAAAGATATACACATGCATGAACACACACACACACAAATAGGCATGCAACACACGCACATGCACATGCACACAAACAAACATTATCACATACATGTACATGTAGACATGCACAGACACATGCACCCACACGCACATGTGCTTGCATTCACACACACACATGCACACGCAAGCACTCAAGCACACACAAAAAAAGACACACACACACACGAACACCCACCCACATACACACCCACACAAATGCACCCACAAACACATGTACATGTGTGCATGTGCACATAGGCACAATTATGCATTCATAGACTCACACACATACCCCCAAACACATAATCACACACACACACACACATGTGCATACGTGTACGGGACATGCACAACACACATCAATCCACAAAAAAATAGAAACTAACACACATGCACAAGCTCGTACACAAGCATATATTTGTAGACACATACACATGCATGTACACATGTGTACCCTCTTACCTAATAAGACACATGCACATGTGTAGAGACATAAACATGCACGTGCACACATGAATGCTTATAGCTAATCAGATACACACACATGCATACACACATGCACTGACTCACATAGACCCACACACTTAGTGAGAAACACACACAGACATGCACATAAATGCACAAACATGTACACACACTCATGCACACACACACATGCAAAAACCCAAGCACACACATATGTGCACACATGTGTACAGTACACTCAAACAAAGACTAACATGCACACATGCGCACACACAACAACATACACACATGCACAAACACTCACACATGTGCACATGCACATAGACCAAAACATGTACCTACAAATGGACATATACATGCACTCATAAGTGCACACAAATGTGCACAAGCATGCATGCATGTAGAAACCTATACATACACATAATCATACACACATATGCAGACACAGACAATCACACTCATAAACATGCATAGACACACAACCACACACACATGCACACACTTATATGCACAACCCTAAAAAACACATGATCACATGTGCACACATATGCTCATGCACACAAACACACACAAAACATAAAGACACACATGCACATAGATATGCATGCACATATTCACACATACATGCAAAAACATATGCACACAAACACACTAACATGCACCAACATGCACACTCATGCATCCACAAATGCACACATAAATATACACACATTCACACAAATACACTCACAAACACACGCACACATAGCTGCACCACTTGTTGCACAAACATGAACTTCAATTTACACAAAACACATATGTGCTTGCACAAATAAGCACATGCATACAAAGAGGCACACATACATGTGCACACACAAGTACACATACACATAAATAGACACACCTACACATGCACAAGCACACACAAATGCATGAACAAGTACATGCATCTATACACAATTGCACTAAAACTCAAAACACTCACACATGCTCACTGTATGCACACATACACACATAAATACATACTTGCATGCAGACATGCACGCATGTGTATGTGCATGTAGACATGCACACACATACAAATACATCAACATGCCTACAAGTAGGCACAAACACATACACACATCCAGTTATACACACACACACAAACACATGCATACACACACATACACAAATACACACATACACACACATGCTAACACACATGCATACAGACACACTCACACATATGCACACAAATGCACACAAATAACCGTACACGGACTCACACTTGCATGCACCCAAGCTCGTGCACATATCCACTCATACTCTTGCCAATGCACTCACTTGCATAGACACACTCACGTGCACACACTCACTTGTGCACACACGCACTCACAAATGCACATACACACACATGCACAAGCATACACGTACTTACATGCACATGCATATGCATGAACACACACACGCACAAGAACACCCACACTCACACACACATACACATAGACATGTACACTAAACATAAACACACACATGCTCACATCGACACATGCACATATACACACACAAACACATATGCACATATACATACACAAACCACATGCATATACACATAGCGATGCACACAAGTTTACCAATAGGTACTTGTAAAAGCATGCACATGTGAACACACACACATCTGGACTCAAACACATGCTTGCACACACGCACACAAACACACACACTTTAAAACAAATGTGCACACATGTACAAACACAAACACATGCACACACATGCAATTTCTTAACTTCTCCTTCTTCTTCTTCTTCTTCTTCTTTTCTTCTTCTTTTTTCTCTATTCATCTTCTCTGCTTCTTCTTCTTCTTCTTTCTTTTTCTTCTATTCTTATTCTTCTTCTTCACCTTCTCTCCTATACTCCTTCTTGCTTCTTCTTCTTCTTTACTTCTCTTCTTCTTCTCTTCTTCTCTCTTCCTCTTCTTTTCTCTTCTTCTTCTATTCTTTTTATTTTATTCCTCTTCTTCTTCTTCTTCTTCTTCATCTTCTTCTTCTCTGCTTCGTCGTCTCTTCCCTCTTCTTCCTCTTTTTCTTCTTCTTCTTCCTCTTCTTCTTCTTCATCTTCCTCTTCTTTTTCCACTTCTTTATCTACTTCTTCTTCCTCTTCTTCTTCCACTTCTTCTTCTTCATTGTGTTCTACTTCTTCTCCTTCTTCTTCTCCTTCTTCTTCTTCTCTTCTTCTCTTCTTCTTCTTCCTCTTCTTATTCTTCTTCTTCTTCTTCATCTTCCTCTTCTTCAACTTCTTTATCTTCTTCTTCTTTTCTCTTCTTCTGCCTTCTTCTTCTTCTTCTTCATGTTGTTCAACTTCTACTTCGTACTTCTTCTCTCTTCTTCTTCTTCTTCTACTTTCTTCTTCATTTACTTCTACTTCTTGTTTTCTTCTTCCTTTTATTCTTCCTCTTCTTCTTCTCTTCTATTCTTCTTCCACTTCTTATCGTCGTTTCTTCTTCTTCTCTTCCTTTTTCTTTTCTTTTTCTTCTTCTTCTTCTTCTTCTTCATCATCATCATCATCATCTCTTCTTCTTCTACTTCTTCTTCTACCACTCTCTTCTTCTTCTTCTTCTTCTTCTTCTACTTGTTCTTCTTCTTACCTTCTCAACTTCTTCTTCTTCTCCTTCTCCTTCATTTTCTTCTTCAACTTCATCTTCTTCTTCTTCTTCTCTTACCCTTCTACTTAGTTATCTACTTCTTCTACTTCTTCCTCGCGTTCTACTTATTTATTTACTTCTTCTTCTTCTTCTCTTCACCTCTTCTTCTTCAACTTCATCTTCTTCTTCTTCTTCTTCATCTTCTTCTTCTCTCCTTCTTCCTCTTCTTCTTCTTCTTCTACTACTACTTCTTCTTCTTCTGTTTCTTTTTCTTCTACTTCTTTACCTTCTTCTTCCCTTCTTATTTTCTTCTTCATCTTCTTCCTCTTCCTTAACATCTTCCTCTTCTTCTTCTTCTTCATCTCCTCTTCCTCATCTTCTTCTTCTTCTTCACCATCATGAATATCTTCTCCTTCTTCTTTCTTCTCTTCTTCTTCTTCTTCTTCTTCTTCTTCTTCTTCTTCTCCTGCTTCTTCTTCATCTTCTTTGCCTTCTACTCCTTCTTCTTCTTCTTCATCTTCTCCTCTTCTTCTTCTTCTTCTATCTCTTTTTCTTGCTCTTCGTCTTCTTCTTCTTCTACTAGTTCTTCCTCTTCTTCCTCTTCTTCTTCTTCTTCTTCTCCTTCATCTTCTTCTGCTTCTTCTTCTTCTTCTTCTTCTGCTTATGCTTCATCTTCTTCTCATTCTTCTTCTTCTTCTTTTCTTCTACCTCTTTTTCTTCCTCTTCTTCTTGTACCTCTTCCACTTCTGCTTCCTCTTATTCTTGTTCTTTTCCTTCTTTTTCTACCTATTCTTCTCTTCTTCTTTTCTTTCTTTTCTACCTATTCTTCTTCTTCTTCTTTTTCTTCTACTTCTTCTTCTTCTACTACTACTATTACTATTACAACTACTATTACTAGTTCTGCTTCTTCATCTTCCACATCTTCTTCTTCTTCTTCTTCTTCTTCTCTGTCTTCTTCACCTTCTTTTTCAAATACTTCTTTCTCTTCTTCTTCTTTTCCTTCATCTTCCTCTTCTTCTTGTTCTTCTTCTTCTTCTTCAAATTCTTCGTCTACTTCTTCGTCTTTTTCTCTTTCCCTTCTCCTTCTTCTTGTCCTTCTCTCCTTCATCTTGTCCTTCTTCATCACCTTTTTCTTCTTCTTCTTCCTCTCTATCTTCTTCTTCATCTTCTTCTTCTCCTTATTTTTATTATTCTTCATCTTCTTCTTCCTCTTGTTCTTCTTCTTCTTCCTCTTCTTCTTTTCTTCTTCTTCTTCTTCTTCTTCTTCCTCTCCTTCCTTCCTCTTCATCTTCTGGTTCGTCCTATTGTTTTTCCTCTTCTACTTCTTCTTCTTCTTCTTCCCCTTCTTCTTCTTCTTCTCTTCTTCTTCTTCTACAACTACTGCTTCTTCTTCTTCGTCGTCTTCTTCTTCCTCCTCCACTTCTTCTTCTTCTTTACTTCTACTTCTTCCTCTTTTTCTTCCTCTTTTTCTTCCTCATCTTTATCTTCTTCATCTCCTTCTTCTTGTTCTTTTTCTTCTTCTCCGTTTTCTACTACTACTACTACTGCTACTAGCTGCTAAAACTACAACTACTTCTTCTTCTCCTCCTTCTCCTCCTCTTCTTTCTTGTTCTTTTTCTTCCAATTCTTCTTTTTCTTCTTTTTCTTGCTTCTTCTCCTTCTTCTTCTTCTACTTCTTTTTCTTCTGCTTCTTCTTCACCTTCTTTGCCTTCAACTCCTTATCTTCTTCTTCTTCTTCTTCCTCTTCCTCTTCTTCTTCCAATTCCTCTTCTTCTATCTATTTGTCTTACTCTTCTCCTTCTTCTTCTTCTTCTTCTTCTTTTCGTCTTCCTCTTCTTCTTCTTCTTCTCCTTCTTCTCCTTCATCTTCATGTTCTTCTTCTTCTTCTTTCGTCTTCTACTTCAATCTCTTTTCATTCTTCTTCTTCTTCTTCCTCTCTTCTTCTCTTTATCTTGTACTTCTTCCTCTTCTTCTTCCTCTTATTCTTCTTCTTTTCCTTCTTCTTCTTCCTCTTCTACTTCCTTTTCTTCTTCTTCTTCTTATTCTACTACTACTACTATTATTACTACTATTATTACTAGTTCTGCTTTTTCATCTTCTACATCTTCTTCTTCTTCATTCTTCTCAATCTTCTTCATCTTCCTTTTCATATACTTCATTTTTTCTTCTTCTTCTACTTCAACTTCCTTTCTTATTCTGTTGTTCTTGTCTTTCTTCATCTTCTTCTTCGTCTTTTCTTCTTCTTTCTTCTCTTCTTCTCTGTCCTTCTCTTCTTCTGTCCTTCTTCTCCTTCATCTTGCCTTCTACCTTTTCTTCTTCTTCTTTTTCTTCTCCATTTCTGTTCTTCTCTTCTTCTTCTTCTTCTTCTTCTCCTCCTTCTACTTCTTTTTCTTCTTCATCATCATCATCTTCATCATTATAGCTTCTTCTCGTCTTCTTCTTCTTCTCCTTCTTCTTTCCTTCTTCGTTCTCCTTCTTCTTCTACTTCATCATCTCCTTCTCATCACCATCATCTTCTTCTTCTTTCTTCTTCTGCTTCTTCATCTTCTTCTTCATCATCTTCCACTCCTTCCACTTCTTCTTCTGGTTCTTCCTAATGTTCTTCTGCTTCTACTACTTCTTCTTCTCTTCTACTTCTTCTCTTCTTCCCTTCTTCTTCTTCTTCCTTCATCATCTCATCTTCTTCTTCTTCTCCTCCTTCTACTTTTCTTCTTCTCTCTCTTCTTCTTCTACTTCTTTCCTTCTTCCTCTTACTCTTCTCTTCTTAATCTCTTCTTCTCCTTCTTCTCCTTCTTCTTCTTCTCCTTCTTCTTCTTATACTACTACTACTGCTACTACTCCTGCTGCTGCTAATGCTATACTTCAGCTTCTTCTTCTTATTCATCTTCTTTGCCTCTTCTTCTCTTCTTTCTTACTTCTATTCTTCTTCTTCTCTTCTTCTTCGTTCTTCTCTTCCTCTTCTCTTCTTCTTCCTCTTCTTCTCTTCTTCTTCTTCATCTTCTCAATTCGTCTTCAACTTTCTTCTTCTTCTTCTTCCTCTTCCTAATGTCTTGTTATTCTACTCAACATACTACTACTACAACAACTTCTTCTTCTTCATCTCTATTCTTCTTCTTCTTCTTCTTCTTCTCCTACTCGTCTCTTCTTATCTTCTTCTTCTTCTTTTTCTTCTCTTCTTCTTCTTCCTCTCTTCTTCTCTTCTTCTTCTTCTCTTCTTCTCTTCTTCTTCTCTCTTCTTCTTTTCTTCTCTTCCTTCTTCTTCTTCTTCTTCCTCTTCTCTCTTCTTCTTCTTCTTCTTCTTCTTCTTCTTCTTCTTCTTCCTCCTCCTCCTCTTCTTCTTCTTCTTCCTCTTCTTGTTCTTCTTCTTCTTCTTCCTTCTCCTCTTCTTCTTCTCCCTTCTTTCTTCTTCTTCTCTTCTTCTTCTTCTTCTTCTTCCTCATTCTCTGCTTCTGCTTCTTCCTCCTCCCTCTTCTTCTTCTTCTTCTTCCTTCTTCTTCTCTACCTTCCTCTTCTTCATCTTTTTGCTACTTCTTCTTCTTCTTCTTCTCCTTCTTATCTTCTTTTTGCTCTTCTTCTTCTTCCTCTTCTCTCCTTCTTCTTCTTTTTCTTCTTCTTTGCCTTCTTCTCCTTCTTCCTCTTCTTCTTGTCTTCTTTTTCTTCCTCTTCTTCCTTTATTATT